>OX579646.1:3251370-3678977 GCA_951230895.1 Carpatolechia fugitivella
CGTTATTGACACCAAACGGAAACAAAAACAGGAAAATATAACAGAAACATAAAAACATAAGAGTCAACAAGCGGCCTTACTGCTAAGGTAGCAATCTCTTCCAGGCAACCTTGGGTGTAGGAGTAACACACAGAAAATGTGGAGCGGGTTGGTGGTAGTATAAATAAAATAAAAATTAAAATAAACAATTTTAAAATAATATAAACTACATACCCCGAGGTACTTAAAATACTTACACACACATAAAATACTTATACTTACTTATAAAATAATTAAAATACTTGGAAGATAAATACACTACGCAATGGCTTAAACTAATACTACATACATATCACTATAATAATATGAGAGGAAAAGAAATCAACTATATCCAGAGCAGGATACAGCATCCAGGAAATGCGCCTTGACACGCATTTTGAATGACTCGGGTGATGGAACGCGTCTGATCGACTCAGGAAGACCGCTCCACAAACGGATGGCTTGTAATGTTTTTTTTAAGTACATAAATTATTTATATTTTATTCGACGAGTCTGTGACACGCGATTCTAGAATTTATATCACAGTTTAGACATATAAATGGCTAGCACGTTTCCTAATTACGACATACTTGGAGTTTCTGGAAGAAAATTCAACATCATCAACGGCCCGTTACAGTCCACTGCTGGATTATGAGCCTCCTCCACTTAAGTGGAGGGTTTTGCCATAATCTCCACGCTTGGCAGGCGGGTTGGAGATCGCAGATTAAAAGGTTACTGTATCAGAGAGCGCTGCTGCCCGTTCCCTGTTCAATGTGTAGTCCCTAAGTCGCCTCTTACGACACCCACGGGAAGAGTAGGGGTTGGTGACAAATGTATTCTACTCTGCCGTCACCACACGGCTGGAAGAAAATTGTAGAGGGTAAATGATTTTATTTCTAACAAATAGCAGCTACACTGATACACACTCTAAGGGACCTGCAGACCACTTACGGACACTTTATCATCACGGTGAGCCGTCAACCCTTTACCAGCGGTCGTGATGCTATCATTTTTTGTTCAGCTAAACTAACCACCACCATCTATCAATATCTCAGCTTCATCAGTTCTCAACGGTCGTTCTGATCGTCGGCAAAAAAAACGTAACAAAAAATACACGTAGGTAAAAACCTTGCCTCGCTCGCGTTCCGAACACCTTAGCCAGTTTAAAGAGACCTATGACGTTATCTTCTTTATTCTTTTAGCATTATTTTAGTGGTTCTGTTCTAAGGCCTATATTTTTGTTTTTGAAGAAAATATTGCTTCGAGAAGAGCTGTTTTGAGAGCTACAAATAAATATAGTTGGTGGTTTTAAATTTAAAGAAGATAAACGCATTGAAGATAAGCGCATTAAGAAGATAAACCGAGTTAAACAAAGAAAAAGAAAGGAAGAAAACATGTAATAAAATTATATATAGTTTAATTTAGTTTATTGAAGTAGAGTACTTGTTACAAAAAAAAAGCAAATAATCGAAACAAACAAGTATCGTTTTTCGTATTTCAATCAAAATGTCATTTATGATCAAAAATTCGTTAAGTTTCTTAAGCTGATTTACAAACAGTTTCAGTAAAGTACGGTTGAAAATTGCATGACGTCTAAAGAAAGAAACTAATCTATTATCCGTCGATTTAAAATGAGTACAAATGTATCAAAACATTCTATTTCTATTAAAAACAAAAATGCTGAAAGAAACAGCTCTACATTAAGCGTCTTTTGTCTATAAGCCAAGCTTTAATCCAAGCTTAGCCTACTTTAAGAATGACGGATTTATCTCTTTGGTTTCCTTTGCCTGGAAATCCTTGCAGCGTTCGATATTTAAAACAACCGATAAGAAATAAGAAGGCATGGACGGTAGAGCTCCAGCGAGACTGGATTTTACTCACATATTTTTAAATCAAGGTTACCTTTTCGCGAGCCGTTGGGTATTCGAATACTGTCGATTATATCTATGTAGATAGTATGGGTATTGTCTCAACCTTGCGTTCGAAACCCGTACGAAAAAAGTGCTTTTTATTAGTACTCTATACAGTATTAAAAGAGTAAAGTAGTTAATAAACCGATGTGTTTTTTTATTAACTCCGCGCCCGCTACTACTTGCGCGCTGCTACTTGGGCAGAAATAAAAAATAAGTTCCGATAAAAAAAGATGTGTTTTTAACTTTCAGAATAATACCATGTTTGTAATGGTTTTACAAATTTTAAGGTATTTGCTTAGTTGACTAATCTAATCAGCACCGCGACTAATTTCATAAGGTAAGCTCAACCTCTTCGGGATATTGTTACCAAAATTAGCTGACCTGTACAAATAGGTATATATTTATTTTTATTTTTAGATGATGCTAAAAAAATTTTTATAAAGAAAATGGAAAAGGCAAAATAAGATTCTTTTGATTTTTCATCAAATTGACTTTGGTTGGTTGATGAAAGTGTAAGTTTGTTTATACAACAAACAAACATATATAAAGTTGTAGAACAAAAGTTGTTATCACGCCACCCGACAGTCCGATAGACTTTGCGTTCTTCTTCGTCCTAGCCATTTCCCGGCCTAGTGCTGGGGTCCGCTTTCCTACTCAATATTCTCCACTTTGCCCGGTCTTCGGCATTCTTAGGTCTGAAATTGTTCTCTTCCATATCCGCTTTCACGACGTCCAGCTTACCACGTGATCTAGGGCCCTGGACTGTGAGGTCGAGGCATCTTTTTCCTACATAGTCTGACGGACTGCGGCTTATATGACCATACCATCGGAGGCGACTTTCCTGAAGCTTATCCGCTACGTCACGGACTCCGAGACTGCCACGGATGTGTTTGTTACGAATTCGATCTAATCGCGTAACGCCACACATCCATCGCAACATCTTCATTTCCGTGACGTGTAGCTGCTGGACATGTCTTCCGAGGACAGGCCAGGTCTCGCTGCCGTATAGAAAGACTGGTCGGATGTACACAAGACCCTTTAGCTTCACCAGTATCCTGGGGTCACAGAGGACACCGGTTACTTCTTGCCGGCTTGGACGTCGTGATCGATTTCACCAGACTCGTGCAGCACGGACCCAATGTATTTGAATTTATTCGTTTTCACGACAAATTCGTCTCCTGCCTTTATAGGGTCGGAGCTCGTGCTGCCACATGCAATGTACTCGGTCGAAATCACCCGAGAACGAAAGTAAAGGTACCATTGTAGGAGTCAAGAAGGACCAAAGAGTCAGCAGTTACAGTAAAATAAAAGTAATATGGACTAAGAAGGGTAAACTTCCTGAAAAATAAAAGTCTGCTTCACATTTCACACGTGAAGGCGAAAGGCGCGTTTCACGGGTATAGGGGCGCGAATCTGGCGCGAAAATACTTTACAATTCATGTTCGCGTTTTCGCGTGTGTTTCGCACACTAACCTGTCAAGCGGTCTATATTTTTTATATCCCAAAGCCCGTCCCTGATAAAAAATACAAATTGACAGACAGCATATGCCAGTAAAAGAAAAAAACAAGATCAGTCAGAGCAGCTCGCGAATCGCGATCAGTCAAAATGTCAACATAGCCCAAACAATAATAATTATCATTTAAAAATTACCAAGTAATATCCATCACAATGCAAAACCAAACACTATAAGATATCTGATCCACATCCAAATGTAACAAAAAAACTTATAAACCATGGAATTGATTGGCAAAGTCGCAAAAGTAGCGGTCAAGAAAACGCCCATTACTCATTCTCACGTCACAACCAGGAGATGTTCGTGTAACCCTCAGCAACCAACGGCTTATGATGTGAGTAGAACATCATCTTCATCATTTCAGCCTTAGGATGTCCACTGCTAGACAAAGCCCACCAAGGGCTACCTGACTGCAGACAGTGTCACTTCAATAAAAAAAATCATGACTCCAAGAAAACAAAATATACTTTACTAAAGAAACTAGAAAAGTAATGACGATTCCGTGCTTCGGAAGGCACCCCGGCACCCCGACTAATTATACGTATAAATACGTAAAAAATCTATTATACGAGTACAAAATAAAATACTGACTTACTTACCTACACTATTTGAATATATATATATATAATTAAATTTAAGAGCAAGGCTCTTGTCCGTGGAGTAATCGCCACCTCTCTCTGCCCATAGCTAGCCTCTTGACTTCCTGGTACGACACGACATCATTTTCCTTCACTTGGTCCATAAATGTACGTCTCGATCTTCCACGTCCTCTTTTACCTTCTATTTTTCCCTCCATTATTGTCTTAAAATGGTTGTCATGTCGCACCAGGTGTCCCAACATTTTTCCTCTTCTATTTTCCATGGTCCCAACCAAACTTCGCTTCTCTCGTACCTTCCTCAAAACTTCCTCATTGGTCTTCCTTTCCGTCCACCTTGCTCTCATTTTTCCATTACTTGAATTTTACTATTTGAATAATTGTTCATATTGTATTCTTTCAGTGTCGTAAATACAGCCCTTTTTTACCATGTGACACGGTGTGTGTCCCTTTTCCACCGCTTTGTTGTGTCCCAACGGGGGTGTTCAGAAACTCAACTGGAGAGGTAATTGTACAGTTATAACATTAAATATAAGATAAAGATAAAAGTGTCTTTATTCGAAGTAAGATCTAACAAAATCATTTTTCGACGTCAAAGCAAGATGGCCCGTTCACTACAAGTGTACGCCCTCTGTGGAGAAGAACGGCCAGAAGAAACTCCACAGGACTCGTATCTTTCGTACTTTTCTTTTCTTATATTCAATAAAGCGTCGCTCTCAGAGAAAATAAAACTTTTTTGAAAAAAAAGTACGTAGGTAGTGTAAGTAGTACAGGCTCTGCCTCAAAACACATACCCGTGTGTGAGATGTCCGTACGTATTTATTCATATGACAAATTTATTTTACAGGTCCTTGGACCAAATGCCGGGAAATGTAACCTTTACAAAAACCCGGAGTATTATAGCTTTCACGATATGACCTATTTCGATATGATTTACGTATTACATCCCTGCAGAACTGGACAACCAAATACGGGGAGAAGACCTATTTAAACATGCAGACGACTGGGTAGAAATTTGCAAGGAGTAACTTGTACTAGAAATATTTATTACTAAAAACGCTGGTTGAAGAATTAAGCCTAGTGGTCTAAGATCGACCTTCACCCATCTGTTTACCGGATAAAGAGTATATTTAGTCAAACATAATATATTATGTTATCAGCCAAAAAATTTGTTCACGACTCCTAAGGTTGAATGTCATATTCTCATCCACAACATAACGTATTTTTATTATTTTCAAACGATTTTTTACTTAGTTTTGTTGGCTCTTAGCTCCTATACTATACCAATTTCTTTTTTTTTTCAATCTTTAGCCACAGAGTTACCAATAATACACACAGTACTACGAGTATAACAATTTGTAGTATCTATGAGCCAAGTGAATTAACATGATGTTGTTATTATGTTGCTGTTGCTTGTAAAACATGTTGATAATAATTATCATGTGATACAATATTATAACAACGTCTAAAGCCACAACATGATAGATAGATAAAGCGTTTATTTGATACTGCAGACACATACATAACAAAATTAAACATGACGTAGACTTATTTTTTTTAAACGAATTTTGAACTTATTTTAGTTTGATCTTATCTCCTATACTATAATGATTTCAGGGTGGCCCCGTTGGTAACATTATATTATATTTAATTTTCAATCCATTGGTACACATTTTATTACTGTCGATTCTGGGTTTTTTTTGGCCACCTCCTTTGATCGATAATAACTATTTCACTAGATTAGTTTAGTGACATGATCATTATCCCTAGTAAGATAGTACATAGGAGCTTTCGTATGACTATCATCCGGTATATGATCATATCCCTAGTGATATGATCATAATATGGCTACAACTATCTTACTGCGACATATAATATACATTTAATATCATATATTATTTAGTAATAAATTAAGTTTACCAAGCTTATGTAGTTTAAGTCGCACAGTCTGTAGATGGATGCATGATTTACGTTTACCCTTTGGTTTCTATTAGTTTTCGTACCTTTTATAAAATATACGTTATCTTTGGTAAACAAATGAGTGGAGGGAGATCAACCTTAGCTCGTATCTTGGACAGCATGTTAAAGTCAACATAATAGTATACGTTCAAAGTACTTCAAAGTACCTAATCCAAAATCTTGGTCTTGTGAAGCCTCTGTTAGTTGATTAATCATCATAATATGTCCTTATTTCGCTTTTTGTAACTCGTAGCATTCTTAAGGCTTGTCTCCCGCCATGTTTTGCTCTACACAACACACGAAAAACATCTCAACAAAACAAAAAAAAATACATGTTTATCTATGGCTCCTCTACACAAAATCTCTATGAAATGTTTTGCATTCCCGAAACAATGTTTTGGAAAACATCCAGGGTTGGAATCGGAGTCTTTTAAAAACATTTTCTATGATGATCAAAAATATAGTATTTTGCAAAAATAGATAGATAGGTACATACATCATATCCACTTTTAATTTAACATCATATTATATAAGTATACAGTACCTACTAAAGTAATGTAAACTTGTAGAGGTCTCAGTACGATTCGATCGAATATTATAATTAGTAGTACAAAATCAAACCCTGCGCTGAGCTGAACTATAGAACTGATGGTAATCATTTTTGTCTTTGTCATATTTATTACAAAACACATCCTAGTATAAACTTACTAAATATAATCCGGGGAAAATTATGGTATTTTTTTTACGAACGATCCTGCCATTAGGATTGTATGTACATAGTACGAACCATGAAAATATAGTTCAAATACGATTATTTATTTATCGTACGGAATGTAACCCTGAAAACATCCCCCGTGCGGGTGAGACTCATTGACCAAAACAATCAAACCTCTTTGTCTAAATCGAAACATTTTATCTGAAACATGTCAGAGCAGGAGACAATGAGGTAACGAAACCTAGGTCTTTGGCGGGAGACATCGTTTGAAACATTTGATTTTGTGTAAGTGTAGACGAATTTGTGTAGAGTGTAGACCAAAACATTTGCAGGAGAGAAACCTTATTTCTTCTGTGGTAAGGTAATACTGGCTACTTTAACTTCGTTTACAATAATCAAAATATGAATGTTGTCGTAACTAAAAAGGAATAGGAGTACAAAGTAGCACAACACAATACAATATTTTGTTAAAAATATATTTAAAAAGATCAATAAACAACAGAAACAAACCAAACTGTTTTATTTATTTTACTTATTTTAAGGTTCTGAAGACAAATATAAAAAATAACCATTATAATTTCATCCAGTACGTCTGTCTGTTGGTTTATGTGCGTTTTCCTCTATATGACGTATCCCTATAGAAATTAAAGCAGTGTTCTAAACACCTCAACGTGGCGTGCATAGCTGTACCAGCTATAAAGTTACACCTCATAATCGTGCTGGAATTTCAGAAGGTACGGTACTATTATTAAACCTTGCTGTTACATGCCTACCTACACTTTCCATGTACTACTTAACATTATAACCTACTTCAGTATTCTATGAGAGGCACAGAGGTTTTTGAAAAAATGTGAAAACCGCAGTCATTACGAATTTTATTATTAAAATTTTGGAACAATGAAAATTTAGATCTTAGATAATATAATGCTAAATATAAAGTATATAAAATTTTATTCTGTTTCTTCTTCCTTTCTTCACGACGGATCTATGACGAAAACATAAATTCGGAATGTCAATCCGAATTCTGAATTGTACAAATTGAAAAATCTTTCACATTAAAGTATTTTCGAATGGGCCAACTTGCTTTGACGTAGAAAAATTATTTATTGAAATTTTACTTCGAATAAATACATTTTATCTTATCTTGATTTTTTCATATTTCGATTTTCCGCATTGTATTATTTATACATATTTATGTATTTTAATAAATTATTCACATTGTCTATTCCGTCAAAATTATTCGTTAAGGCATTGCCTTTATGTACTCAATTGCTACGTAATGCAGATGACATTTAAAAGTGCTAAATAAGCGCTTTTAGGATAAACAGTATGCACTATGTTTGTGTTGTGTTACTTATTTATATGGCCTTTCAACAATAGGGGATCGGACTGTTCACTATATTTCATGAATTATTTTTAAAATATAGATTATTAGCAGACGATTAGCGAAGAAAAAAACAGAATCGGTTAAAACTAATTTACAGTGATTTTTTAAAGTTTCAATATGTCTGTCTCTTTCAAAAATGATTTTTTATATGCAGATTATATGGCGTTACTAACAAATGACGTCACAAGTGGGTATGTGCCTCTCTGTCTAGTCTTGAATTTCAAACCTTTATAACTCGGTAAATTTTAAAGATAGAGCAAAAGTTCTTTTAGTGTTCGATAGGTTCGATAGCAGAAACTAAGAAATTTGGATTTATAAAATAAAAAGAAGTAGTCCGATCCCCTTTTATCCTGGACAACAAAACCAACTAACTTTATAATAATGTCTTTTACCTTATCAGGTATTAGTAAGGCTCTCCATTGACTTTGCAAGATTAAGCGGTGAGTGTGATATCCTCAACAAGGGCTCGTTGTATGTAATAGGTCAAAGAGATTGGCTGCCTTACACGGAAGGTTAGTTTCCAATAGATAGGTGACGTGGAAATACATTACAGAAAGGAACCAGATGTTACGCGATAGTGAAAAGGCTCTGCTTGAGTTTCCTACGTGAGAATAAAGCGGATGTTACAATTTGGATACCAAACAGTAGCTTTCGAAATGGCTAAAACATGTGTTGTTTCTACGTTTTCAACCCCTATATCTCCGCCAAAAAAAAAAAAAAAAAGAAATAAATGTGTGAATCTCTAAAAATATTATTTGTATTCAAAAAGTAACAGCTCACTATAGGAGCTGTTACAATACACACTTCATAATTTTTCACTTGGAGGTATTACAATCAACGAAAGACAAATTCGTTGATCACAATATGGAGTAAAAGAAATTAGTTGCATCTGTACTTCTGCACCATTGACAGTACAAGTCAATAATGCATACGGTACGGCGGGCAATGTAATCGATAAAAACGTTGTATATGTCTCAAAATAAATATCAATTCTACGTTATATCAAGGTAGGGATAGATAACTTCATTTTATTTTTAAAAACAAGAAAACGAATACAAACACAAACATAAACAAAAAACAAAAAAAAAAACAAACCTTAAATATCTAACATACCTCCCCGAACCGTTCCCGGAGCAAAACTTCCAAGAATGCTCGCCGCGTTACCACGCTGGACTGCCAGGGACAAGCTTTGCGCCAGAAACGACCCGGAGCGGGGGTCGCCACCTCTTTCCCTAAGACGGCAGCCAATCTCCCTGATGAATTTTGTTGCCTCCGCGCCCCAGGGACCCAACGTCTCAACCGCCACCGGTATAAAAATGTATGAGCTGAGCTCTCTGTATTTTTTATGTTTTCTTTGGGCTGCTAATTCGGCCGCTGCTCCAGCCACACGAGAAGTGTGGTTGAGATGACATGCGGCAATCGTGTTGACGCAAGTCACGTCCCAAATCAGGATTCTGCCCCTCTGCCAGGGAACCAACGTCAAACCGTCAGGTCTCTTGCCGTCAGAACGACTCAGCCCGGGGGCCTCAAGCATGCAGGGGATGTTTGCAGCAACAAGAGCCCTACGTATTATGCCGCGGGAACCTCCCTGAACAGCGACAACAGCTTAAAGCGTGACCGCCATCTGCCTCCACTAGTTGACCGCAAATGCAAGGGTGCGGCTCGCAAACTTTGCAACCTAGGCGCAGGGCAACGGCAACATGCAATGAGTCACTGTCCAGTAAAGTGCCCAGGTGGGGAGATGGTAAAGCGTGCAGCCATGCCCCTGACCCCGGGCAAGCCGCCGCCCGCAGCCTCGCCAGCTCCGTCCCGACAGCGTCAGTCAAGAGTCCACCGAAAGCAGCCTTTGATGCGACGTCGTCCCAGGAACGCTGCACATGCGCGACCTCAGTTTGGATTGGATCGTCCGGAAAAAGAGTCGACCAAACTGCCAAGGCATCGGCTGTGAATGGAATGCTCGCCTTGACACCATTAGTAGGAAGAATAGTAGTGACAAGGTCCGCTACACCATGGGCCGATGCCAAAAAGGCCGGTAAACAGACATCGCGGGCGCGCCGCACTCCTAAACCCCCATGCCTAATCGGCAAAGCTGCCTGACACCACTGATTATCGTTGAGGGACACATTTAGTATGGTTTCAACGCCTTCTTTTAAGGTGTTATCAAATGAGGCAATCTCCGCCGGGTACAGCCATGAAGGGGTTGTTCGTAGGAGGTAAGTTATCTTGGGGATGGCGAAGCACACCCTCAGCAGCACCAGGGCAACGTGGGCTGATAAATGTTTTAAGCGATCCCGCGCCAGGCCAAGCATCCGCTCCCTCATCTCTAACGCCTCCGGAATTCCCTCCGGGAATATAGGTGAACCCAGCAGTGAAAAAGTGCTTGCGTTCAGCTCCTTGAACCCGGGTAGTAAAGCTCGAAAACGGGTGAAATGCGTATGAATCTCCGGACTACAAGGGAAAAACTCGCACTTGGATGAGTTCACCTCTAACCCTAACTCCCGAAGGCGTGGTATCAGAGTGATCAAATCTTTTTCAACTTCTTCAGGAGTTCCGCCTATAGTACCGTCATCAAGGTACCATATGTTCGGGGGAGACTGAAGGTCCACGATTGCACTGTGAATTGCAAGACTGAACACGAGGGGGCCAAGTGGGTCTCCCTGTTGAGCTCCAACCTGAGATGGTATAAGGGTCTCGTCGTAAAAAAGGTTGGATGTGGTACCATATAATTGATGCAGAAAGGGGTATAAAATAGGAACTTTATCCCTCACCGCGCTCAACAGGGAAGATAGAGAATATAATTTAAGGTTTTTTTTTTTTTTTAAGAAAATCACATACGAGTATAAACATAAAATTATGGGAAATAAAAATAGTAATGTTTTTTTAACATGCGACACCCCTATTACTTCATTTAGCTAGTAATAAAACTGTATCTAGGAAAGGTAAAGTTTACAACAAATACGATCTTGAAATATTACGATCTGTCCTTTTAAAGCAGTTTTAATGGAAGTACTCTGATAGCAGGTAAGTGAAAATTCAATTAACATTGTATTGTATGTGATGGTGATAAGCGGTGGATAAGCTCAATACCAGTCGGCTGGCCACCAGATCGGACAACACAAGACTGCATTAGAAATATCCATTATGTATGGTATGATATAATATGTTGATGTGACCATTTGGGAAAAGGCGTGTTATTAGTTGCAACTTTTCTGCCTTTCTATTTCTTTTTAAAAAGAAATAGAAAGGCAGAAAAGACACACACAGCCCGCGTTTCATTTTTTTAATTATATTATAGTTACGTGAGTATGTATGTACTCACGTACTGCTGCTGTTAGTCACTCACGTACGTAGTCCGTTTAAAATAAAATAACAATAAATAGACAACAAGTAGATCAAATAAATACTATATGTATTTCCATATTTTATCTTTTTTTTATATACATTCTTGTGATTTTATTACCTTTAATTTTATTAGGTAAATAACATTTTTGTTGTGTCACAGCTTTAGCTGATAAAATAATAAAAATCGATACATAATAATTTAAAAATACTGATCTTATTGTGTGTAAAAAAATACTAGAACTTTCGAATGGTTGTAGATTGTTTTATGTTTTAAACTTGTTCTTATTGCGTTGTCCAAGAGTTTTCAGTTCTGTGTCACAGCACAAACGACTAACTGTCCCCGAGATAAGTACTAATCAGCCTTCGCCATCAAATCAGGGAACATTGTCTAAATGTGGAACACGACCGCCTCTCGGCCATAGGGTAACCAGTTCCAGCATAACATGACCCACGAAGCTATGAGTAATGCTGGAATCGTCAGGTCACTTAAGACTGGTTTATAATTTCTGAGAGGTTACTCATGTCCACTATAACATGAACCACGACGCTTAGAATGACATTTAGAAGTGCAAGGCCAGTTTAGACTGGGTTTAAGACCTGTCGTTGTACACCTTACTTATCTGTAGCGTAGTCCGTATAATGTACGGTCGAGGATCGGACAATGGAATGAAAGTTTCAATAGAAAAAAATAAACTTTCTTTGATTGAATACTTAATGAGATGCATTTTTCTAAACCAGGTCATTTAATTTGGTCATATTGATCCTGACACGTTATTTTGTACTGCACTTTTTAGATACACGGGCGATCAATTATAATATATTTTGTAATTTTTTATTTCCTATTAATTTTGGTTTCTTTTAACGTTTCATCGCCATCGCAGCCGGAAGGCGTCTATTGCGTAACGTAGACCTCCCCCATAGGTTTCTACGTGAAAGGGTCTGCGCTACTTTCATCCTCCGGCGCGGCGCCCAAAAACCTTCACCAAGTATCTGTCCACCTTGTGGGAGGCCGTCCAACACTACGCCTTCCGACCCGTGGTCGCACTTCGAGAACCTTTCTTCCCCAGTGGTTTATCGGTTCGTGGCCATTGCCATGGCATATTGCTTAGGGCTCTATCGATGATAGTCTTTCTACGTTGCTAATTCGATCACGTAGTGAGACTCCGAGCATATAGGTAGACAGCTCTTGCCATTAACGCACGTTGAGCGACCCTTAGTTTATCATAAGACCAATAGTTAATGACCACGTCTCTGAGCCACAGCGCACGCTCACGGCCATTGTAGGACCTTAATCTTAGATTACAGACGTTGAGGTATTTTGCACGAGAAGACATGTCTGCCGCAATCAATATCCCGTATTGACGTTCAGCTGGCTATATTAAAGCAAATATAACATGGGTAATTCAAGCACACGATATTTAATTCAAGTAAACTGCACATGCACAGATTTTTGTGGTTCACATTTAATTATTACACCATGTTAATTTACCAAAAATCTATGCAAAAAAATACATTTCATTTCATTTCATTCACCCCTACTCTTCCCGTGGGTGTCGTAAGAGGCGACTTAGGGACTACACATTGAACAGGGAACGGGCAGCAGCGCTCTCTGATACAGTAACCTTTTAATATGCGATCTCTAACCCGCCTGCCAAGCGTGGAGATTATGGCAAAACCCTCCACTTAAGTGGAGGAGGCTCATAGTCCAGCAGTGGACTGTAACGGGCCGTTGATTTGATTTGATTTGAAACTGCACATTACACTTCTTGCTGCACAGTATTTGCAAATCACTTTGTCTGGAAAAATATGAGCTATTAATGATGAAGTAATTTGAAGGAAAGGATTATACTAGTTTTAGAGAAGGAAAGGATTATATTATTCTAAGAAATTAAATAAATAAAAATAAATAGGGCTCGAATTAACGATGTTTGATACTTTAAGCTCGATTTGAAATTGAAGTTTGTCTTGCATCTATAATTTTGAACAATAAACTTACAAGTTTTAACGAGAGAGCAAACTTTTATTAATACTGTGGGCTTCTGAGGTTTTTACAGCATCGTAAAAGGGAATGCTTGTGTGAACAGTTTGAAGATCAAAATAATTAAATGTTTCTTGTATGTTTTAAGGGCGAGAGAGGGTGTATTGGATATTTATGACTCGACAAATTAGCAAAAAGGAAAAGAAAAATAACCTATACTGGAAGATGTCCACTGCTGGGTGATTATAAAAACCGATTGAACTACTGATACTAAAAAGTTTCACTAGTTCAATCAATTGAACTGTTCATTGAACTACTGAGAATAGAGGGATTTTACGTAGTACCTATACCTACGTGTGTGAAATTTACATCGTTTTGTTCCCGCCGTGTAGTGATAGTACCCGTCAAACTGAACAACTTTTCACGAAAAAAAAATTCCTGCGACAAAAAAATTTTTGGTCTCTCCATACAAAGTGAGACTCCCGAGCGACCCATTTTATATGGAGACTAAAAATTTTTTTGTCACCGGAATTTTTTTTTTCGTGCAAAGTTGTTCAGTTTGACGGGTACTATCACTACACGGCGGGAACAAAACGATGTAAATTTCACGGTGTAGAATTCTATGTAATTCTTCTAATAAAGAAATGGCTTGGAGAAAAATGTTTCTATAATATTAATGATTCTATAGTATTGATGATGGTTGACAAGATGGGTATCAAAATGTTTGCATGCCAGGGCAATGGTAGAACATACTGGAACTATGTATAATGTTATTACGATCTGTTGTACGTGCATTCTAAGCAAATAAAAATATTCTATTCTATTTCATACATAAGTACCTACTAAACAACTTGAACTTTGAGATATACTCGTAATTTTGAACTTTACACTGAAAAGTTGCTCCGTAATTTTATTTTTTACGTTAAATCGGTTATTGACATTCAATAGGCCACAAACTCTGAGCATGACTCAGGTTTTTCGATTGTCCAAATTAAAACATATTTACATGTTAAAAAAATGTTGTCGATGACTGAGATTGTTGAAATAATTACGAAATGGATGCTAGAAAAATCATTCGCTAGCAAGTACACATAGTAGATTTTTATACAAAATATATATTTTGTTTAGTGCCGTATAATAGCCTCATAATCGTGTCAATTCACGTGCGCGGGAGTGGATCCCCCACGCATGTCATTTTGTGGTTTCTCGACTAGACTCACATACTAGATAAAATATATAAATACTTCAGAGTTAGAGTAAAAATTGTAGCAATAACAGTAATTAGAAGACGTATTAACTATTAATAGCTGAACAAATATTCTTCCAGTGTTTATATTTTACAGTTGTTTTACAATGATACGTGCCTTGTTTTTACTTATTGTACAAAGTTTTTTTTTTACTTAGTGTAATTAGTGTATTTTTTTACTTATTGTAAAAAAATACATATAATTGTGATACGCTAATAATATTATCTACACAGTGGTAGTGGGTGAGTTAAACCATTCTAGACTTAAATAAGTCTTATAAATATAAAGAAAAAAGTATACTTTTAATATATTTTAAATTGCCTTTACCTATTTGTACAGATAGAGACAGCTACTAGAAAAAGGGATGAGGAAAAAAAATACAATAATGAATTCAGTACTGTAACGAGGCATTCATCCTCTTTCCTGTTTTATGACTGGCAACCTTTCTTGCTGGCAGTTTTAATTCATTTTCAAATTTAGATTCCTTACGTTTCGATTTTGTCTTTTTCCTGCTAAATTTCTCACTTTATGTCCTGATCTCAGAAAGTACATACCTAAACCTTTTCTACGTACTCTACTGTTTGTCAGTTTATATAAATACATAAATAAATACCTTTACCTTTACCTGGACTGAACCCTGGCTTTTGCCACGTTTTAAATCCTCTACAACATCCTTCGTGTGGTGGTCAGAAGCTCCGTGGCGGCTGCTGGGCAACAGTACTTTTCTAAATCGGTTATCTTGAGTCTGAAATGAAATATAGTTTATTAACTTTTGGATGTTAGATCTCTTAGTTTCGTCATTACATTTTTTTGGGTGAGTTCACTACACGATGTGCGGACTCTGAGGAGAAGAACTCACCAAAGAAACTCCAGATGCGTCGCATCTTTTGCGTTTCTTTTTTGTCGAATAATAATATAGTCTTTTACAAAATTCATGCATGCTGAAATAGCCTGCCATTAAAGAAATCTATTCCCATGGATATCTGTCCTCTAAATAGTCAGATATTCTACAATAAGCTTTTTTATAATAATAAGATCTTGGCTAATGCAACACACTTTTTACTCCATAAAAGAATTTATTGACCATAAGATTGAATTATGCCAGAATTGTACTAGTTTGTAAGTAAATGGACATTTGCATGCTTTAAACTTCGGATAGATAATATCTTGTAGCACATATTATGTGCTACATTTTTAATCAGGAATCATACTAACATCTTAGTATCTACCATATCTATCGCAAATAAAATATCTTTATCTTTATACAATTTTTGCTTGGTCTCTTTTTTATTTCCCAAAATACTTAATAAAGAAACATTTTTCTTAGTAGGTGTTCTTTTACATAAACTTCTAGTTTCTTCCTGTTGTAAGCAGAACTTTGTCGGAGTAAAATTATTCTACCTCTTTGGGCGTACCTATGTAGGTGTATTAAATAAAAATACCTAAATTATCCTGGCTGTATTAATCAGTGTGTTCCTATCTATATTCATAGCTGTATAATTTATAGTAATCCAATTCACAGGTCATTGACCCTTAGAGCGGAGACTCGTTATAGGCATCTTACAATCAGCTATACGGTACAGCATGGTGTATGGTTGTATGGTTAAACACCCTGTATGTGACAGGGTCCACAAAATGATGCTATGATTCTGAATTATATTTTTTTATAAATCGTTTGGTCGTTTACGTTTTATTATTGTTAAGATATAAGATAATAGGTCATATCTAGATGAAGTCACATTAAATATTATCAATATCCAATCCAATATTATCATTCTTGATCAATCAATCGTTTGAAGAAGGGACCGTTCCAGACTTGTTAAAGATATCCATTACAAAGCCAATATATAAAAAAGGCGACGCAACGGACTGTAGTAACTATCGTCCAATTGCATTACTCCTGACGTTTTCAAAGATATTAGAAACAGCAATGTCCAATCGTCTTTACTCATATTGTGAAAAATATAATATTTTTAGTCAGTATCAACACGGGTTTAGAAAAAATCGTTCTACAACAATGGCAGTTTATGAATACATAACCAACATTCTTAACTTAATAAATGGTAGAAAGTACGCAGTTAGTCTGTTGCTGGACTTAAGCAAAGCTTATGACCGAGTAAGATATGATATTCTGCTAAATAAGCTGCAAGGTATCGGTGTGAGAGGATATGCCTATAAATGGTTCGTATCTTATTTTAGTAACAGGTCCCAATATGTGGAGGTTGAAAATTATAACCATATTACAGGAGAAATAAAAAAGTTAGATCTGAAAAGCTCAACATTACAATGTCTATACCGCAGGGCAGTGTTCTTGGTTGTTTGATGTTCCTTATATACATAAATGACTTACCTAAAATAATAGATACTGCATGCACTCTCTTCGCAGACGATATTTCTGTAGTTGTCCCTGTACAAAACGATTTTAGCCTAAACAGTTCCTTAGACGAGATCTTATCAAAAATAGTTGGTTGGCTTGGAGATCATAACCTATTATTAAATTATTCAAAAACAAAACTTATTCTATTTAAACCATCCCAAAAACGTCCGCTAACATTAAACTATACGTATAAAATCAACCAAATAGACTGCGTAAGCAAATGTACATTACTGGGAATTGATGTGGACTCCAACTTAAACTGGAAGGAACATATATTAAAAGTATCAGCTAAGATGTCAAGATTCGCTTATGTTTTATATGAACTAAAGAAATGCACTGATAAAAAAACAGCTCTTTGTGCTTATTACGCATATGCTCATGCATGGCTGCAATACGGCATAGTACTGTGGGGTAATAGTGTTGACGTAGATAAACTTTTCAGGCTGCAAAAACGTTGTGTAAGAATAATACAGAATCTCAGTCAAATGGATAGCTGCAAACCGTATTTTAAGGAAATGGGTCTACTTACTCTTCCATGTATGTATGTACTGGAGATAGGTCTCCTCGTCAAAAAACACACACATCTATTTCCTGTGTACTCTAGACCACAAGGATTAAGACCTCATACCAGACTTGAAAAACCATTTTCTACACTGAAACTATTTAACACCGGCCCCTTTGCAATGTCAGTAAAAATCTTCAACCATATTCCAAACTATATAAAAAACGAAGATGATCCTCACAAATTTAAAATATTATTAAAAACATATCTAAAAGGAAAATGTTTTTATAGTGTGAAAGAGTTCCTTGACGATGGGTAGTTGTTTTGATTGTTTTGTCTTGGGTACAACATCTAGTTTTTGCCTTAGTTTATTTTAGTTTATTATACTTACGACTTTGTATAAATTGCTGTGCCCTATCCGGGTCACGTTTGGAACTTATTACTTTATTTAAGACCTATGTATTACAACGTGTATGCAATAAAAGTTTTGAAGTTTGAAGTTTGAAGTTAAAAAATGGTCACTGACCGCCTGAATGATTCTAACGGAATTTGTTTCCGAAAAGTAATAATGGTGGTTTTTTGCGATTTTCGCACATAATTTCGACATAATATTGCGCTGAACTGATTAAGACATACCATAATATTATTTTGTTATTTTTGTGAATCACAAAAAGAAACCGGTATGAACCTAACCCCCCCCCCCTTTTGCCGACTCGAAAAGAAGAGGAATCGTCCAATCTTTTACTTTAAAATTTTATATTAGTAGGAGCTCAATACAATTTTCCTTATGTCTATCTAACATTTACCTTCGTTTTTTCTTTGTACCCTAATCTGTATAAAATTATCGATCAATCAATCAACCAGCCCATTGCAGTCCACTGCTGGACGTAGGTCTCCCCAAGGGCACGCCAAAGCGCATGATCACCCGCTTTCCTCATCCAGCCACCACCAGCGACCTTCCTCAGGTCATCAGTCCACCTGGTTGGTAGATAAAATTATCACTTTGTCTAAATTTACACATCTATGGGCGCCACGAGGTTAATATGACTATATTTCTCAGGCCTTGGTCGTGGATTGTCCCTAGGCTCATCGAGATCCACGGTAAGACTTTTTTCCATGGATGAACTGTAATACAAAGATAAATTAAGTTATTTCCGAAGCCTGTAGGTAAAACTACAACCCTGCTTTCTACCAAACGAAACGGTACTTTGAGAACTAAAACCCGTGTTGTAAAATAAAACATTCTATCCATTCTATCCCTGACTCTTTGAGACTAGTTTTCGCCCGCGGCGCCGCCTACGTCTAGTCGTCCATTGTACGAAAGCCAGCGCTTACGGCCTACGAATATCGACCTTACTGTTACGGGATAAAAGCGCTCTTATTGCTTATGCTATGTACCCAGACCGGATCCACCAGCTAGACCGGTCGAGCAACATCGCCTCCGATTTGATACATTTCAATAAAGTATACCAGCAGCATTCAATTTTAAAACGAAATTATAAATTATGGTGATAACGTTAATGAACATGTGTGCGTAATTCCTTCGATCTTTATTTATGTAACTGGTACTTAACAGAAAAAAAAATGTATGGCAGTAAAGTTCAATACTAGACTTTTTAAAAAGCATGTGTTTTCTAACCATTTGGTTAAGTGTTATTACTCAGTACAAATGTTTTTAGTTACGAGATGTTTTGACATAATTTGAATGAAATACTATAATTTTTATTTGATTATTATTTTATTGACTATTTAATATTGTAAGTAGACGTTAGATAATAACTTTAATATTTGCACGCTTCTTACGGCAGAATATGTGGGAATTGTTTGTTATTTGCACATCTTTATTGTATACCAGATTCCAGCAAATAATAACTATTTGAATTTGAATATTTGGTAATGGTTTGTCTAAAGGTGCGATGAAGGTCAACATCATCGTGAGAAACTCTACCTACCACCTTGGAAGTCGCTTTCCGCTTGCGAACCCAGGTTGTAAAAAAACATGGCAAAATGGGGCTTTATAGAGCAGACGCGAAGACAATGTAACTGTGGAGCCCTGCCCCAAAACATGACGCATTTGCTCTCATGCCCACTGTGCCCCTCTGCCTGCACTAATGAAGGACCTTATGATGGCGTCGCAAAACGCCAGAACCGTGGCAGAGTACTGGGCCGGAAAAATCTAGTTTGTTTCATTGACTCGAAGAAGAAGAATCGTGAGAAATCCACTCACACACACTCTGCGAATAAATTCCAAGGTTGTATGTCAAGTCAACTATGACTAACCCACCCTTGTGTGTGATCCCCTTGGTGGGAACGTAACTGAGCTGATGATGCTGCTGATTGCTTTGTCTACCACTCATCTTGTCGTATGATTTGTAAAAAGCTTCAAGTCTTACAAGCCCTGGTGTCAGAGTTTTTGAGCCACCTAAGGCCTAAGACGTAACTCATGAAACGACTATTAATATTCGGAAGCAATGGCTTAACGTGTCTTCTGAAACACGGTATCATCTTTATTTTCGTACAGTCGGGTGAGCGAGGTGAGTGTTCAATATGCTAACAAAACTGGGAAGTTTTGTTAGGAACTGCTTTGTATAGTGTAAACTCCTTGGTGTTGTTCGTTCTATTGCTTGACATAATATTTTATATGAAGTTTTGTCATCTATCTTCTGTTTTTCTTGCTATTCGATATTATTATATTTTCCAGTTTATTTCTATCTTTTTATTCCAAAGATCCTCTTATTAACAAGTTTCACTAAATTACCTTTAAATTTGACTGTGTCCCTGCGGGATTTGAACCCAAATTCTCCAATATCGTATCTACCAGTAAATTAGGTT
The DNA here is from genome assembly GCA_951230895.1 of Carpatolechia fugitivella. Taxonomy (NCBI): domain Eukaryota; kingdom Metazoa; phylum Arthropoda; class Insecta; order Lepidoptera; family Gelechiidae; genus Carpatolechia; species Carpatolechia fugitivella. The sequence continues at coordinate 3,271,751 of OX579646.1, forward strand.
GAATCACTACAGTGCACTAGAGTACAGAAAACTTAGTGCTTTTGAATAAAAACCATATAAAAGATAGGTAATAAAAAACCGGTTGAAGAATGGGCTGTCGTAAATTGTACTCCCACTTAGCTCGTATACTATTAAGTCTAGATAGCTTAGCTTAGGCGCTTAGATACCTAATCTGGATTTCTAGGAACCCTGACTCAGCCGGCCTACGCACTAGGATGTGGCAAAGGCATTGTATGCAGAAAGCCTCCTATTTATTTCTAGAAAGTACGTAGTTATGAATAATAATTGTTTTATTGTTTTAAGAAAATACAGTTTGTGGCGTTAATGCTCATAAAATATTAATGTTAATGCTAATATAATAAACAAGAACACAACAAAAGTTTGAAAATATATTTCCACGATTATATTCAGCCTGCGTGAAAAAAATTAAAAACGACTTTGGCTTTTATATAAATTATTTACTAAAAATCTAAATTCTTAGGTCGTGATATCTTCGTTCGGTATATAAAACTTGTTAGAAAAAAATATGCAAAACCAATCGGGTGGTAGCTCAGCTCATGAAACGAACGACTTCTACTAACAACTTTTTAAAGTCATCATTCTGTTGTTGTAAGTATGATCAATTTAAATTGACTCAGTCTGCTAACCAATAGGGAATATGCATAAAAAAGTCGGCTTCTCGGTATGAAAAGACTTTAAACGTGTGAATCTTCGAAACGAAAAATTTTGTACAAATTTTCAGTAATATGAAATCTAGGTGATTTATTTATAGTCAAATGTGAGTTTGGTCATGAAAATACAAAAAATACAAAATACAAAATTTCTTTATTTTTTTTACTAATAACGTACAGTAATACATTAATAAATAAATAAATAAATAAAATATGTTTATTTCAGACATTATAAGTCCATACAATTACTTGTTAGTAGAATTTAATTAATTAGTTAGTAACAATTTTACTTAAAGGTAAGTTAGTTTGGTTAGTAAGAAGCTAAAAGACATGTGAATAAATATAACCTATTTAACTAAACCTAAAGCGAGCGCCACCCAGTGCCTTTGTATGGGGCAATCGGGTCTATCAGCGATCGCTTTTAGGATGCCGTTCCGACTATTACGCAGGCGCTGCAGCAAGGAAGCCGCTTTCTTACGCATGATGGCGAGAAAGCCATCTGTATGAGCCTCAGCGAACATTCGAGATGCGCTGCAACGCCGCGGCAGTCGCAACAGCATCCTAAAAGCGTTATTGTACTGCACTCTCAGGACGTCGTAAGCTCGGCGCGAATACGACACCCACAACTGACCGGTGGAATGACCGGTGACTCCTTGTAAGCTTGTAAGCCTGTGATAGGAGGCACCGCTCTTCCAGTTATAGTAACAGTAAGTGTATATACGTTGAAGTTTGTTAAATTACTTAAATTAGGTACTTAAACTTAGAATACAATGGAGTTGGTCTTATCAAAGAGTGCGCGTGTGTGTGTGTGTGTGTGTGTGTGTGTGTGTGTGTGTGTGTGTGTGTGAGTGTGTTTGTGCGTGTGTGTGTATGTGTGTGCGTTATGTGTGTGTGTGTGTGTGTGTGTGGGTGTGTATCAATATAAAAGCAGGCACAGTAGAGACTAGTTACATCTTCCGTTCAATGATATTTTCTATATAATCGTAACTCTTACTTATAAACCACTTCCGTATTTGTTTTTTACACTCATAATACTGCATGTTGTAGATGTCTAATTCCTTGTGTAATTTATTAAATAACATTGCGGATTGATTTCCATATTGTCTCCTCGCAAATACAGAATGGGTTCTAGGCACACTTACTACATTCTCTTTCCGTCTCTTATTGTTGTTTACAACTGGAACATACGTGATGGATTTATGTTTCTTTAGTGCAGCATGTAGAACATATAACATATAACGTGTAGAACATATAACTTTCTAACAGAAAGCAAATTACTTAAATTATATAGCATTTCTGTAGGGAATCTAGATTTCTTAAAATACATAATTTTAATTAGAATTCTTCTTTAATCTTTTCTACGTGCTCTTTAAGTTTTATAATAATTAATGCAAAGTTCAAAGCTCAAACGCTCGTAATCTCGTTTGTGTGCCCCTTCAAATCTTTAAACCGTTTACTTACTTTTATTAAAACTTTAAGCTGGAGAGGACCCTCCAACAATTTCTTTGTTAATTAATTAAGGATTAAACCTGTTAGTGCCTACTTATTCTTTTTCAACTATTATTTATTATTTCAATATTATTCCTCTCCAATCTATAAACTAGTGGCTCTGTGAGCTGTAGACCTCGCGAGTCTGTATATATCTTTTCAAATTTATTTTTATTTTTCTCCACAAACACCCCTTGATTTTTTTAAACTTAATTTTATTTTATATTTTATTTTATTGGTTAAGAAATGTGACCTGTAGAGGAAAACAGCCTCAGCGGTAGACCTTGTAAGCTGGAAACCCCCATAACTCCGTTATTTTTTAAAACTTCCAAAAACAAACCAACAAACAGACAGATGGACATACAATAGCAAATTTGGCCAAGCTGAAACAGAGACGCTTCGCTCGCTTCGCTCGCTCGGTCAATAATGTGTGGTGAAGCTCATTGGAAACCGCTGTCAACGCAGGATCGGTCGTTGTGGAGATCCTTGGGGAATCCTTGTCCAGCAGTGGAAGTCTTTAAACTAAGATATATTTATAAAAATCTTGATTCAGATTTTGATTTTGATGATGATGATGATGATGAATAATGTAAGAAACCCGCCAAAATAAGTTAATTTGGTGTTGTAACCGGTATGCAATAATTGTTTAGTCAAGACGGTGAAAGACTAGTTGAATATGAAGGTATGCTATGCATGCATGCATATTGGTTTTAATTTTAATAGCATTTTTTTCTTCGTCTTCGAATGTAAAATATAGAGACGGTGAACTGTCGAATTATGACCCCGTGAGAGAGGGTAGCTAGACTCCGGAACAATGATTTCTGAACTTAACTCTACCGGAGCGGAACGTTATTTCATAGTTAGCTTTGTTGGACATCATCGTGAGTTTGAAGCTAGGAAAAGGGTAACTCAACAGTCACATACAGCATTTCCACTCATAATATCTGTAGTCGCATCGGATGTCATTGCTGTTGTAGTTGTACTAATTTACTGTCCCAAATGCGAACAAAATATAGCAATGTATACCGAATTAGACTCTGCATTCGTCTTGAAGGCGCTCAAAGTGCTGTCACTGAAGCAAACCCTGGTGAGTTATACAATCAAAAATATTATATACATACAAGAGGTAGATATGCCACCAACGCACCAAACGCGTGCCGTGAATTGGTCATAATTGTGACCATTGCAGTCAGTCGAGTTGTGATCGCTGTCTCTTTCACTCTTACGCTTCGCCTATTTCCTGTCGCACTTATAGCGTGTCTGTGTCGCGAAACAATTTATGTTGTGCGTGCAGTATGAACGTGATGTATCTTTCTTAAAATATCATTGTATGCAATGTATCCCTTATTTGAACCTGCTTGTGTATACTTTTGGAATCAGTATGTCTGGCAGAGCATCGCAAGGCTGGACCTTGAAAGTGTTTGGGGCTGTAAAGTCGACAACCGACCTCACAAATCCTGGTGTCAAGTGTTATAGCCGCCAAAACCACTGACATGTATACAGTGCGTCAAGGCTTTTACTGAACGCAGGCGGGGGCACCACAGCCTTGTCTAAAATGACGTTTCACAAGATCCACCATCTTTAGTTAGTTCCTTTTTTGCCACGTTTATTAACGCACTGTAGCAGCTGGGACCAAGTCCCTTTGTGTTCTTTTTCTTCTTGCGGTGCCTCTCCTACTAGATATTTGCTCTTATCTTTTACCAGGCGACAGTTCTTCAACGCTTGCAATTTCCACCCACTCCCTCACATTCCTGAGCCGCGACTTCCTTCTGCCAACGAGTGCCCTAAAAAACTTGATCTTTTTATTTTTGATGGTCAAAATAAGCTCCCGGGGTTTATTGACGCGTCACAGTACTTCCTCGTTCGTTATGGTGGTAGTACTGTGGCCCAGCAGCCGCCACGAAGTTGCTGAGCACCACACGAGGAATATTGTAGAGGATAATAAAATAAAGTCGCCGCCTTTGCGCACTAAAGCTATATGTTTTTGTTTTATTGTTTTAAATTCCTTTTGTGTGCAATAAAGTGTTTTTACTTACTTACTTACTTAAAGTGTGGCAAAAAACCAGGGCACTGTCCGCAGGTATTTATATATTTCAATCAATCAGCCTATTGCAGTCCACTGCTGGACGTAGGCCTCCCCAAGAGTACGCCAAAGCGCACGATCACCCGCTTTCCTCATCCAGCCACCACCAGCGACCTTCTTTATGTATTTATTTATTATATATTATATAACTAACGTAGGAAATAGTAATATGGGTAAGTTTACTGTTGGAGATCAGGACATGAAGTGAAGAATTTGGCAGAAAAAAGACAAAATCGAAACGTAAGAAATCTAAATTTGAAAATGAATTTAAAATCAAAGATAAAACTGCCAGCAAGAAAGGTTGCCAGTCATAAAACAGGAAAGAGGACGAATGCCTCGTTACAGTACTATACTAATTCTATGATATGGTTTGAGATGTGTAGACGCTGAACGAGGCTGATTGGCGTGTGATAGCGCGGTCGCTGAGGCAGATCCTCAAACGGCGGCGGAGGCGACTGCGCCGGTATTCGTAACGCCACGCGCGGCTCCCGTGACGCGATTCACACGATGGGGCACGTACACTCGCGTACAAAAGCCTTTCGTGAGTCAGCCTTCTTTTTCTTAGCGAGTTTATTAGATTCGCCTTCCGTCCGGCTTCGTAGGCAAGCTTATACTACCATGGAGCCTACCGAGCCGAATAGTGCCTACGCATACATTTATTTTTAATCTTTGTGTTCTTTTAATCATTTTATGGAGTCGTCTCTCCTTGGTAGTATTTACCAATATATTTATTAAACAAGACTTAAAAAAACATTGTAGGCGACTGTACTTTACACGCTAATGACCGCCTGTGATAAATTAAGGTGGTGCCTATGTGGAAATTTTTGTGGCAATTCGATAAACGCAGCTCACGTTACCAAAACTACGTATAGTTTTGGTATTTTAGTTTCATCATAGATGTACAACTCTTTTCTCTTGGTGAGACTTGCACATTACCACAGTCAATTAAAAACAAGGAAAATAATAGGATGTTAAAAATATATAGGATCGGGATTTGGATAGGATTCAGAAAGGATTACAGGAAAACAAATAGATTGTAAAAAATAAAAATAAAATAAAAATATGTGGGGACATCTCACACACGGCCATTTGATCCCAAACTAAGCAAAGCTTGTACTATTGGTACCGGACAGCTGATATACATTAGTTGGTAGTTGGTAGTAAGCCTGCTTCCGACGCACAGGGTCGCGGGTTCGAATCCCGCCCAGAGCAAACATTCGTGTGATGAGCACTTGTGTTTGCCTTGTGTCTGGATGTTGTTTATAAGTACCTATGTATTTATCTATTTATGTATGTATATCAGCTGTCTGATACCCATGTACAAGCTCTGCTTAGTTTGGGATCAGATGGCCGTGTGTGAGATGTCCCTACATATTTATTTATTCTATTTCTTCATCGTGTGGGTTGTAAGATCGACAACCGACCTCACAAACCCTGATGTCAGTGTTATAGAGCCGCAAAGGCCATATGACTCGTGTAACGACTAGATAGTAGCCGGGACCAACAATAGCTAAAACGTGCCTTCCGAAGCACGGAATCATCTTTCTTTTCGGACAGTCAGGTGATTCAGGCTGCAATGTCCTAACCAAACTGGGGAAAGTCTCACAAAGGGATTTTTGCTTGACAGTTCCCGCCGGGAATCAAACCCGCAACCTCCGTAATGGGCGTCGAGATCTCGACCACTCGGCCACGGGGGCCAACTAAACATACCATACCAGCCGGAAAACGGGCTGATAAAAAAACGTTGATGAGAGAAAAGCCATGTGTGTGTGTTTTTATCTTACTATTGCACTTTAAGTTTTGCACATAGAACTCAAAACATCCTTTTTCTCAATGGATACAAAATTAAAGAACAGCTACGAAAGAGACGCTTGTCAATACGACAATTTTAATTAACGTTTTATGGCTCTATTCGCTACTTTGTGTTATTTTTACGTAGTTGCGCTAAGACCGGTTTAACGTGTCACACGAGATGAGATCGAACATAGGGTGCTTTCCGAATCAGACTTTCAACGCCGTCAGTAAACAGAAAAGAAAAAATAATAATATGGGTTTCGTAATCGATTACAGTGTGTCTCCGAACCCAGGGATAGTCAGGTCTTCTGCGATACGATATAGTTAAATGAGAACTATGTAAGTTGCACCGGGACGAACGAATGCTATACTACGGGCATATTGCTACTAATTATCTATCATATATTTTTAGGATTTATGAAATAAACGAAACCTATGATATTTTATCACAATGATTTTAGAATCTTATACGTCATAGGTGATGCTTTTTTTTAAAAGCTTTCAAAAGTGAACTTTCTTTTTATATAATTTAAATTTGTAATTACTAACATTATTTTTAAGTTGTATCAACAATAGTATGGACACAGTCTGAAATAGTATTTTTTAGTTAGTAAAATAGTTGCGATAGTCCATTATAATAACATTCGTAGTTAGTAGTAAAAAGGGGTTAACGAACGGTGCTGGTTTAACATTTAGCTCAAATTATGTAACTATGTTTATTAACTTAAATATATAAAAAAAAATCCTCAAATCGGGCACGTTATCAACATCAACGGCCCGTTACAGTCCACTGCTGGACTATGAGCCTCCTCCACTTAAGTGTTTGGTTTTGCCATAATCTCCACGCTTGGCAGGCGGGTTGGAGATCGCAGATTAAAAGGTTACTGTATCAGAGAGCGCTGCTGCCCGTTCCCTGTTCAATGTGTAGTCCCTAAGTCGCCTCTTACGACACCCACGGGAAGAGTAGGGGTTGGTGACAAATGTATTCTACTCTGCCGTCGCCACACGGCGTACACGGGGGGCAAGTTATAATGTTTGAAAAAGGTCTCTTTATTATTGTGCCTGGTAGAGCATGCTAACGTAAGACGGATTTCTCGATTGCCACGCCTAAGCAAGTAGTAGTAGCAGCAAAATAACGCAATCCCTTTCGGATGGAAGCTAAGCCCTAAAACTGAACATGAGAGATGCTAGTATAGGGGATCGGACTGTTCACCATATTTTATGAAATTACCATATTTTATGAATTATTTTTAAAATATAGATTAGTAACAGACGATTTGCGAAACAAAACTGAATCGGTTGAAAAACGAATTTACAGTGATTTATTAAAGTTTCAATATGTTGTAACTCCCCGACCCTAATGTAAATTAAAACTATGTAGAACAACGTGTGTCTGTTGTATGACATAGAGAAAGTTATAATAAAAGATTCGAGACGAATTAAGAGAATTTTTGTTTTTTTAATACGTTCTTGTAATGAATTTTTATCAGAGACTGAGATACGTTTGCATTGTGAGTTTCAGAAATATCGAACAAGTTTAGGAAAAGCGCTTGTTAACCTAGCGCGTACCGTCGATGCGTGTCGCCAATATACATGGTGGGAGGCAGTCGGCCGTCTAGGAATAGATGGCTGGTGGAACGTTAAGTTCAAGAAAATTTACATTATTGTAAAAGTGCAAAAATAGACTAGTATAAGTCTATACTTGGAAAACCAAGTGAAATAATTGCCGAACCTAAAGTCGCAGGCGCTGCACAGCCTCTCACAGCCTTTCGACGGGATTTCGGTCCCTGAAGACTGGCGTGCTGCCTGTTTGATATGGGAACGGTTAATTATGCCTCTATGGATGATATATCCCATCCGAGATGGTCAAAAATGAAAATCAAGGGAATCATAGGGTTGACGCTCCTAGATGACCTAATGAAAGCGGACACGGTCGCTGGATCAAACTGATCACATAATGCACTATATTTGACCATCTAATAGAGGACCCTTATCTGACGCATGAAGACGAGGTATAACTATCGCTGCTATAATATTGTTGGCGCTGCATGTCTGGCTCTGAGCTGGAGTATGGGTCGCATCCTAGGCGTGATAAGTACTGTAGCATCGGGCCTCGTTGGTCCGAGTGCTATGTAGTTTGATACTGGCGATAGTATTCTTTTTGCAATATGTTCGTTCTCTTTTTAACTATTCAGTTTAGAAAGAGAACGATAGAAACTTCAGACGGGCTGGGGCCGTGGAAGTTTGACGGACTCACTCTCCGTCCGCCGTCGCGGCAGGTTGTTTTTAGTGGGCCTAGCCCACGGGCGAGCCCTGCCCGGGGCAGTGGGCTTTGTAAAAGCAAATAAGGAGTTTATAAAAAATTGTTAAAATGTGCTATAGATCTCCGCTGTTTTTCAAATAACGTGAATAGAATATGATGTAATGAAGAGTAAAACAAATGAAGAGCGTCAAGGAAAATATAATAAAAGAAGCTGTTGTTGCTACTGCTGGCTAGTGAGCCAGAAGCTGCTTTGGAGATTATGCCGTGGTTTCTTCACTGAGCAATGTCTGGAGAAAGAAGAGATGGACTGCAACAGTTCACCCCGCCGAGAGGGCTTATGGCACCCCGTCTGGATGATGATGATGTGTCGTGTGATGGAGCTCGTCGAGAGGGAGGAGTATTCCCAGCGAGTACCTCGCAGAGTATTCGTTGATTTATTGAGTATAAGCGCACGGATGAGGCGGCCGGGAGGCGATTGATGACATCGTCAGCAGGGTCGCAGACATAAAGAGGAAAGTTCCAAGTTATTTTGATTTTATCCCAGCTAATATTTTATTTATAATTTTCCATTGTCAGTTTCAAAAATGGCAGATATTTTCTTTGTTTAATTCTTGACAGTGCAACTATTTGAATGGTTAGTCTGTTATAAATACTTCTTGGAGTAAAATGGCGATCCGTTTCGTCAAAGATAAAGTGTCATGTCTTGGTCTGTCACTTTTGTAAACAGATGTTTACGTATTTATTTTTATTTATATTTTATTGAATTCCCTTTTATTGTATTGAGGTAGGTAATTTCTTTTGGGGTTATGCTTAGGTGACCTGCATAATATAAAATAAAACATAAATGCATTATTGTCACTAGTTTTTACGAATTGTTTGTATGTTTTTCTAAACGGATTGGTAGTTAGGTAGTTGAGGTTTCGTGTAAGATGGTTAGGTTGAGATTGTTTGCGCTGATAGTTGGCTGATTAGGCACAGTTGATACACCTGCTTTAAGAGACATAGGAGCTTTGTAGGGTGGTCTGTTTAGGATCACACGTATTCTATCTGTCCTTTTCTAGGTTAGTAAAAGGTTGAGATTTCTATGAGTTATGATGAGGTATGGAGTTAGGATATGGGAAGAAGTGATAGGTATTTTTTTTTCAATTCATTATATATACCAATCCAAGTTGTTGTCATTTTCAAATCCACATATTTAATAATTTGAATATGATATTGTATCTTATAAGAAGACATGTAATGTACTTGTATCTTTGACTAAATAATTATTTTTCTTCCTAGTCGCTAGTTATCTGGATATTGTTGTTACTATATTGTTTTTTATATGTATTAATCCTATTATTTGTTTCATGTGCGGGCTGATAAAACTTTTATATTTAAACAACAATTTATACTTTCTTCTACACCTCCTTACTGACGCGAGATGTACTTCAGGACATCAGTGATGCCTGAATGAAAAGAAAATAATTTTTCATATTAAAAAAACAACATTTATATCTTAGCTCTTCTGATTGTTTTTCTATATGTTAACTTCCCTTTCTTTGGAAACATAGCTTCAATTTTAACACCTTAACTTCTTTTTCTATTTTGCTTTTAAATTAAATATAATTTAATTCTTGAGATTCTTGAGTATTGTGATTGGTGTTAACATTGTTTTGATTATCTTGATTTAATTTTTTTATCGTTAACTTAAATGTTTTAAATTTCATTTTAAGTTTTGCATGCTATGTCTTTGAAGAATTTTATAGATTCAGGTTAGGGTTTGCATTTTGTAATTGAGGTAGCTGTTAGCTTTGGTTTAGGATGGTAAGATATGGGTCCTGTTTTAAGTATTTTTGGAGAGGTTTTTTATTTAGAAAAATTATTAGAAAATATTTTTCTGGTAATTAGACTTTAGCTAAGTCCAGGACCTAAGTCTTCCATTGTTTTTTTTATTAGATTTTTATTAAGTGAATTTTTCCCTCTCTTAGGTAGGTAGTTAGTTACTAGTAGATTGTAACTAGCAAAAAAAATTTTTTGGGTCTTCAACCAAAAAAATTTTTTTTCAGGGGAGACCGGGGGTAGTTGTAGCATCGGGCCTCATATAACGAATATATTGCAAAAAGAATACTATCGCCAGTATCAAACTACATAGCACTCGGACCAACGAGGCCCGATGCTACAGTACACTAAGCATTACCCCTGATAGTGGAGTTAACAATATCTTAGTGGCTACCTTCAAGACGCCAGTCTGTGGAGAGATTTCTGTATCTGACCTATGAAGATGTGGAGTAACCATTGGGCTGCTATGAATGCCGCTAACTCATGGCTAGCTCTGAACCGCTGATTGACCGAGACGCATACAGCGACTTGAATACATCGTCGCGGAGGGGGACTTGTCCACATCCATGCGCGGTGGACGTCAGACTGATTAGTGTCGACGATAGTCTTTCAAGTATTATCCCAGATAGAGGTAGCGGAGGACATAGTGGCTGCCTTCAAGACATAAGTCTGTGAAGAGGCATACTGGAACGAGTTTATTAATTGAGAACGAGAAACTGGACGTGGACTGCTCTGGCTAATATCATCATGTATGATTTATTACCGAGTTATATTCAGAGCGATAGCTGAAATGAGTCTTTAGATTCATATGCGGTCTCAGGCACGGAGACGCGCGGCGGAGATATGGAGATATGAAGTTGGAGCAGATCTGCCCTGGCAGTACCGTTCAGATAGACGGAGATCCAGTATGCAGGAGCAATCCAGATATGAGACCCACAGTCAGTAGCAGCTGTGAGGTCATCCCTTCGAGCTTGCTTGTTGGAAGATGGTTTACCATCATGGGCGCTGGTTCACGTGTGGACTATCCTATAAACACACCCTTGAACGCAATACGTTGGACACTTCGGTGGAAGACGGGATTAGCCTCCCAAAAGGTTACTATAACGGCTCAGCCGTATCGGGAACGCTTCGGCTAGTATCGATTGGACGTCGTCCACTAGCTTCGGCTACAACGTGAAGCTTAGGCTTTCTACGATGGGACTTCGGTCTCCTTCCATCACTTAAGGCGCACCGGTCGGACTAGGGTCCGCTGTAGGCATCCCTTCGGGGTTGTCTATTATTTTAACCTTTTTCCTACACCTCTGTGGTGAGGGGAGGACAGGAGCATTCTGAAGGACAGAGAGGGAAGTGACTCACAGAGAGCACGTTGGTGGAGCGTTTATTCTCACTCGTCAAGTAGATACTTTGATGGCTGGTTTGCTGTATTGTGTGTATGTCTCGGGTCTTTGCTTCTAGTCTGCTGCCTTGCTTGGGTTCTAAGGTCTTAGTAATCGTCCAGCTGAGGGAGCTAGAACTAGTCCCCTCGTCAATGCTGGATATTACTAGATCCCTTGTCGGACTGTATATTGGAAGACACAGAGGGGTTATGCAACCGTATTTATCAATACAGTTGGCATAGCTTAAGGAAAAGGGTATCCCGGTGCGTAGGGCTAGGATGGTCGTCTCCGGGTAGTATCATTAGAGAAACTTGGTTATTGATCATTCTGTTGAGGAAATGCCACTCAACGAAAGTTCCTCTAAGAACTAGAAGTTCTATTCAGAACTACAGACGGCACACCCGTCGCCGGCTCTAAGGACTCGCTATGGCAGTCCTGGAGCCACCTTTTTATACCTTTTAAATTACATATATCATGTAATAATCCCTGTGATCCATTTCAGGAATCTGGGCTCTTATTGCAAAAGCAATAAACTTCGAAGTTCTTTTCAGAATACGAAGTTAGTATTGCTTAATAAAATCGCTGGGATTTCCTGGTGACTTTATTCTTTCAGTCCACGAACATGGGTAATCAGGAGTAGGCTGCTTGCCGGCTGGCAACTGGTACTCCTGTGTTCGGGCGAGAGATAGGGACGAATCAGTATACAGGAATAACATAGAAGTTGAGTAGGCGACTCTATGTTTAATTCCGCAGTTAGAAAACATAATATAAAGACGATCACATTGTAAATTTCTAAAAGAGTTTGGGTTACTCTCACAACGTAGTAAGGATCTGCTACTAGATGATCAACGGCCAATTTTGATTATTATTATAGAGATCAGATGTTCAGTTACAATGTCTGTCTCTTTGATAAACGATTTTTTGTATGGAGATTATTTGGCGTTACTAATAAATGACGTCACAAGCAAGTGGGTATGTGCCTCTTTGTCTAATCTCGAATTTCAAACCTTTATAACTCGGTCAATTTTAAAGATAGAGCAAAAATTATTTTAGTGTTCGATAGCAGAAACTAAGGAGTTTGGATTTATAAAATAAAAAAAAAAAGTAGTCCGATCCCCTATGGTACTCAGTACTACATTCTGTGGTTTTGCATTATTTTACAAACACGTTGTAAGTATATTTTCATCGGTTTAGCTATTTTTCCACAGCCATTTTTCTAGGAACGCCAGTGTTTTAGCCAGTCACTTGATGTATTTTACGTCTTGTGTATTTTTAACGCGAATTCGGCATCTTTGTGTAACGGCCACGGTGGCCTTGTGGGATTCACATATCATAACTGTACAGCCAGTCGCCATTATACGTGTAGACGTTTTCTGTCATTGGATTATAGTTTACTTAATATACTACTGTATACGAGGCATTCGTCCTCTTTCCTGTTTTATGACTGGCAACCTTTCTTGCTGGCAGTTTTATCTTTCATTTTAAATTCGTTTTCAAATTTAGATGTCTTACGTTTCGATTTTGTCTTTTTTCTGCTAAATTCTTCACTTCTTGTCCTGATCTCCGATAGTTCATTCCTAAAGCTTTTCTACTATTCTCTACTATTTTTCCTTGACAGTTTTTTTTTCTTCTTCTTATAGCAACCGTCTACCCATTTTTGGGGACATTTTGCCAGCGTCGGGTAATATAATTTATTAACAATATATACATAAGTAATGTAAATAAGATAATGTATATTTACAGACGAATATTATGGTGTTTTAAATATGTACAAAGACTTTTTATGTACAATTTATTAGAAAGGGACAATATGCAAGAAGTATTTAAAGGTATTTCTTGACAGCTATATAATATACAATATATAAATACATTTTTTCCTTCGGACTGTGCCCTGGTTATTGCCACATAACCCTCTACAACACTCTTCGTGTGGTGGTCGGTAGCTTGTGGTGGCTGCTGCGTCACACTGCTATTCGTAATATCGTAATCATTATAGAGCAACTGACAGCTAAATATATCCAAATCCAAAGGAAAGGTTTATAATTTCAAAATTTATTACGTACCGAGAATGGTGAAAGAAAAAGGGGAGGCCTTAGCCCAGCAGTGGGACAGGTGCTTGGGCTAGAGTTTTTTTTTTTTAATTTACTTTAGAAAAAGGAATTTTAATATTAACAATTAAACATGTAAATTAGGATATTTTTTTTGTGTGTAAGGGTTAAAATATGCCCGTAGTAACATTCGTTCGCCCCGGTGCAACTTACGAGGCTGATTGATAAGTTTCCGAAACGACAAAGAAAAACTTTAAAAATCTATTTAAAATAAATTTATTTCTCAACGTAGTTTCCTTCTACCTCGATGCATTTAGTCCAGCGCTTCTCCAATGCCGTTACACCAGTTTGATAAAATGTTTTCTCCAACCCCTCAAAATACTCGTCCACGGCAACAATGACTTCTTCATTTGATGAAAATCTCTGGCCACCTAACCATTTCTTCAGGTTTGGGAATAAGTGGAAGTCACACGGGGCCAGATCCGGGGAATAGGGTGGCTGCGGTAGCAATTCGAACCGCAATTCATGGAGTTTGGCGACTGCAACCATTGACGTGTGTGCAGGTGCGTTGTCATGGTGGAACAAAACTTTTTTCTTGGCCAAATGTGGTAGTTTTTTCTGGATTTCTTCACTTAATTTTTGCAGCAAGCTTGCCTAGTACTCTCCATTTATTGTTTTTCCTTTTTGCAGATAATCCACTAAAATAATCCCTCGAGCATCCCAAAAAACAGTCGCCATCACTTTGCCGGCCGACAAAACCGTTTTTGCTTTCTTCGGCGCAGGTCTTCCGCTCTCAGTCCACTGCTTAGATTGTTCTTTTGTCTCGGGAGTATAATGATGTATCCAGGTTTCATCGACTGTTACATAACGCCGCGAAAACTCGTTAGGATCTCGGTTAAACAGCGCCAAACACTCCGATGAATCGTCCACTTGACGTTGCTTTTGGTCAACAGTGAGCAAACGCGGTACCCATCGCGCGCAAAGCTTTTTCATTCCCAAATGTTGGTGCAAAATATTAAAAACGCGTTCAGATGAAATGCTCACCATCTCTGCTATCTCTCACAACTTCAAGCGCCGATCATTCAATACAATTTTGTGAATTTTTTTGATCATGTCCGGATTCGTGACTTCATTTGGACGGCCAGACCTGTGGGCGTCTTCGCAGCTCTGTCTTCCACGTTTAAAATCAGTTACCCAGGTGTGAATTGTACTCAATGCAGGAGCAGAATTACCTAAAACACTGTCTAGCTTGGTTTTAATCTGGGTTGCTGTTTTCTGTTTTAAAACGTAAAACTTTATCACCGCACAAATTTCGTTTCTTTCCATTGTTAAGAAAATTTACGACAGAGAAAGTTCTACGTCCTATCAAACAAATTCCACCAGTTCGATTAAATTCAAATTTGGCATTCTATTTTCAAAAAGATGCCAAAATATAATGTAATAATTTTTTTTGCGTATCATTTTTTTAAGTTCGTCGTTTCGGCCAGTTATCAATCAGCCCAGGTAGTTCTCATTTAACTATATCGTACCTGAGGAAGGTCGCTGGTGGTGGCTGGATGAGGAAAACGGGTGATCGTGCGCTTTGGCGTGCCCTTGGGGAGGCCTACGTCCAGCAGTGGATTGCAATAGGTTGATTGATTGATTGATTGATTGATTGAAGGGTTAAAATATATTTTTATCTAATCTAATCTGCTAAGTCTATCACAATCAATCATCTTGTGTAGGTATGTAAAAAGAAATAATAAGTCATTTTCAGAAGCACAGTGATATACACAATTTTAATACTAGAAATAAAGACAAATTGGTTGCTTATGTCAGCCGACTACATAGAATTAGTAATTATTTTAAAGGCAATTGTATACGCTATTATACGTATTGTATACGTTATCACATGCAACGTACTAATATATAATATACAAAATTAAAACCCGGTAGCGAAAAAATACGTTGCATGTGATGATACGACAAATAGCAGTAGGCGGATAATTCAGTCATCAACAGCTCATATACGTCCTCAACGAGGTGCCCGAGCCTACCTTGAGTGACCACGCTGGCCCAGTGTGGGTTGGTTGACTTCACACACACACAACCTTTGAATTTCTTCGCAAGAGTGTGCACACTCCTGTTTTCATCACGATGTTTTCCTTCACCGTAAGAGCGTCGAATAAACGTGAATATTTATAATGAATATATAATTTATTGTCGATTAATCTGAACCAAAATGTAAGTAAGCAGGTGTAGAATTTTGTTTCATGGTCTGGCAACATTCAACTGTCATTTTGCTCTACTAGATTTTGGATCGGGCTGTAGTAGGGTATCGGACTGTTCCTAAATTTACCATATTTTATGAATTATTTTTAAAATATAGATTAGTAGCAGACGATTCGCGAAGAAAAAAACAGAATCGGTTGAAAAACGAATTTACAGTGATTTTTTAAAGTTTCAATATGTCTCTCCCTTTCAAAAACGATTTTTTGTATGGAGATTATATAGCGTTACTAGCGAGTGACGTCACAAGTGGGTATGTGCCTCTCTGTCCAATCTTGAATATCAAACCTTTATAACTCGATCAGTTTTAAAGATAGAGCAAAAATTCTTTTAGTGTTCGATAGCAGAAGCTAAGAAGTTTGGATTTATAAAATAATAAAAAAAGTAGTCCAATCCCCTATTGACGTGTGTTCAACCGTAGCTGCATGAACTCGGGTCAACGTGCTGGGTTTGCTATTCGAGTTAGATAGAACCTTTCAACTGTTTAATATGCATGATTATGTCGGCGTAAATAGAAGATCCGTCTATTGTTTGTTGTTGAACTCAATTCTCGAACCAGAGTCAGGAGTGTGGTCCAGATCTTTGACGGCTCCGTAGCCCAGGTGGTAGTGTATCTGCCTCCGACGCACAGGGTCGCGGGTTCGAATCCCGCCCAGGGCAAACATTCCTATGATGAGCACTTGTGTTTGCCTTGTGTCTGGTTGTTGTTGATCTACATAATTATGTATTTGTTTATTTGTGTAGGTATATCAGCTGTCTGACACCCATAGTATAGGCTCTGCCTAGTTTGAGTAAGATGTCCCCACATATTTATTTATTTATCTAATATTATATGTAGTTAAAGAGCGAAAAAAGTTATTTTGTTATTGGTTGGTTCTTACTCATCATCATCGTGACTGAACATGAGAGCATCCAGCCTGATCTTGCCAATTTGGCAATATCGTCGATCCATCAGGCTGATGATGGTCTGCCCGCTTGCCTTGTCGTTTCTCTTGGCCTTCGCTCTGTGACTGCCTTGGTCCACCGGCCGTCATCCTGTCTCGCTAAATTCTGCACATTTCCACATGTGATGCTACCTACCGCGACCACAGCATATTTTCTTGATTGCTTTTTGGTTCATTTTATTAAAGAAATGTTTACTTAATCGTATTCGTAAGTATAGACTTAGTCGTGGTAGGTAGCATCACATACTTATTACAATGAGAAAACATATTACCACGGGAAATATCGTAACAAAGCAGGTGTAGACTCTAATACCGCGTTCGACTAACAATATTGACCATAATTTCCAGTAACTCCACGTCTGACGTAAAGGAACTTCTCTTGTATTTAATTTATATATTGCTACTAGACTTCAAGCTACTACATGGTTTTCCACTCTCTTGCATCAAAGTTTCCGACAGCTGCGCTTCAAGCCAAACTTCATTCATGAGGTTTCTAGAGTAAGTACCTTATCAAAAACACACATATCTATTTACTTCTGTAAATTAACACTTTAAATACCTCGAATAACTTGATCTACAGAGTAAAGTTTAAAATAAAGAGTTTTTTAACATCACACTAATATTATAAATATGAAAATATGTTTGGATATTTGGTTGTTTAGGTGTTTCTTCTGCTTTTACGTATTCGGCGGATTTGAATGAATCGTTTATTAACTTTTGGATGTTATATCTCTCAGTTTGATCTGTACGGGAAAAATCTTACACAACGCGAGCGTAGCCGCGGGCGGACAGCTAGTATAAATATTTTTTAATACTGTTTGACATTTTCAATCAATCAATATTTATTCAATAAACAGGAAACAGTTTTTGTTTCTCTAGGGATTCTAATCCGGCACCTTTGAAATGAATGAGAGTCAAACGTCCTACGGCTGCACGGCCATGTTATGATTAAAATCGACAAAAAAGAGTAAAAAACTTTTCTAATCACCCTGTACTGCGCAAAGACGACAGACTTGTAGTCGTCTCATCATGTTTACGACCGATTGGTCTTTGACCTCGTAAATGCGACTTGCGCAAGTTTCATATAACATGTGACTTATAATGCAAGTACTGTTAGTTGAATTTTCGTGCCTTATCCAAAAAACGCTAACCACTTTATTGAGACCCTTCATAGTGGTCGTCAATTCCGTCGGTTACGAACTTTGAAAAGCAAAGAAGGGAAAGGAAGGTCTTTGTAGGCTGGGGGGAATAGTGTTTTGTTTTGACGGTAGGCGTCGGATGGCGACCGACGCAAATTGCGATTCGTGCCGAATTCTACAACAAAGCTTTTTAAGTCGACTGTCGTGAGTGTGAACTTTTTTCCAGTTGACTGTACCATCATACGTGCTTTTCTTTAGTTATTTCGTTTTATAGAGGGGTTGTAAGGTCGACAATAGACCTCACGAATCCAGTGTCAGGGCTACGGTTCCTCTAAAGGGCTCTGATGTGGCTCTTTTAACAACTATTGTCTAGTGACAATTATTTAGCATTCAGGCATTCAGGTGATTCAGCCTAAAATGTCCTAAGTTCCAATCAAACCGGGAATAGTCTCGCAAAGTGATTTTGGTTTTGTTAGACCCTACAGGGATTCGAACGCAGAATTTCGCAATGGGAGCCGTACGTTCTACCGCCTGTTCCACGGATTCGTTGCACTGCCGTTGACGATTTTACTGCTTGAGGTCACAAAATACTCAAAGCCGTCGATGCTCTAAGAAAATCGAACAGTGATTTTTGAAGGTTTTATAATTTTGTGGATTTCCTTCATTCATTCATTTCCTTACACAAGCATAGTATGTAATGTTCTTAGAAAGTAGTATACTTTCATTAGTTATAGGTATGGCAGCATATTTGTAAGCCGTGTGGTGACGGCAGAGTAGAATACATTTGTCACCAACCCCTACTCTTCCCGTGTGAGTGTCGTAAGAGGCGACTAAGAGACTACACATTGAACAGGGAACGGGCAGCAGCGCTCTCTGACACAGTAACCTTTTAATCTGCGATCTCCAACCCGCCTGCCAAGCGTGGAGATTATGGCAAAACCCTCCACTTAAGTGGAGGAGGCTCATAGTCCAGCAGTGGACTGTAACGGGCCGTTGATTTGATTTGATGGCCGCATATCATGACTGCTACATCGATGGCGTCATCATCACATGTACGACTAGCCAATAACGCAAGTCCGCGCCCGCTATATTCAATTTCAAATACCACCACCACCAAACACCACCACCACCTTATACCACTAAATACCACAATAACCACTATACTAATATACCATTTTGGTAGAATAGCTATTATGTCCGAAAAAAAAGTCTAGCCAATAACTAAGGGCCCCAAAACATAAAAAATCTGTTGTTATAATTAAAAAGAAGCATTATAAGAGTGTCCGGGAAACGAGGGTTCGATCCCCACCACGTACCAAATGTGGTTTCGCATTTCGAATTCATAATGTATGCTTATTCGGCGCTCTCACGGTGAAAATAAACATCGCGAGGAAACCTATACTAGGAGAAGAAATTCAAAGGTTGCATGTGAAGACGACCAATCCGCACTGGGCCAGCGTGGTCGACTATAGCCTAATCGCTCTACTTCAGAGTAGGCTCGAGCCCCTCAGTGGGGACAATGAGCTTTAACTTTTTTACTTGAATAGTTCTCCTCCCTAGATGACGTCATCAGTTATCAGCCAATAATAAACGAGCATCGATTCATAGACTTTAGATGAGATCTTAACCCGGACCTCTATATAAATATAAATGGTTGGTTAGTAGGGTGAATCATCATGAGTTCAATGGTCTAACGGATGACCTAAGCGGATATGGTGTGACTAAAAGAGACTTTTGGATTCGTACTTAAGTGTCTCAAAAGTTTTGAAAAGTGAAAAAAATATTATTTTCCGACTTTGGCCGTGTGGTGACGGCAGAGTAGAATACATTTGTCACCAACCCCTACTCTTCCCGTGGGTGTCGTAAGAGGCGACTTAGGGACTACACACACAATATCCACAGTAAAGCAATTTCAATTTCAATTTACTTATTGAACAGGGAACGGGCAGCAGCGCTCTCTGATATAGTAACCTTTTAATCTGCGATCTCCAACCCGCCTGCCAAGCGTGGAGATTATGGCAAACCCTCTACTTAAGTGGAGGAGGCTCATAGTCCAGCAGTGGACTGTAACGGGCCGTTGACGATGAAAGGGTATTGAACAATTTCCCTTAAAGACTTATAGGGAAAACGTTTCAAACAATTAAATGTTTAGCCAATATTACGCCATAAATACAGTCGAGCACATATGTTTTAGTTGATGATGATATATAGCGAAGAGCAGAGTGATTACGTCATAGTAATAGCAAACCCCGTCAGCTATAAATCGTTCTTGTTCCAAACGCGTCTCCGTCTCCGGCTCTCAGTAATCTGCCCTAAATGGACGCCATTAACGGTTATCTTAAATCTAAAGTAATTAATTCTGTTATAGATTTAATATTCAACATTTACTCAAGTATCAACAACCAATAATTTTACAATGTTATAAGCAAACCAGACGTAATTAGGGCTTACCACCAGAGAAAGTATAACCGTGAAAAATAATAAAAAATTATATTATCATAAATACAAAAATATATATATATTTGAATGTAGGAGCCCGAGCAGCGTAACTTGTATTTCAGGTCTATTGATAAATCTCTAAAAAAGGCTTACTGATTTTTTCTTTTTTTTTAATTAAATTACATGGCGTGTACTGGCACCCAAAACTGGCACGAAATTCCCGATATAAGCGTCGATATCGAAACCCGTTTCCGATAGCGGACTCGGCGACACGACAAGACGCAAGCGGAGAAATCTTCACCAGCGTCCGGGCACCGTGCCGCGACAACGTGCGCCATTTGCATGCGCGTGATCACGGGTCACTTTAATAGGGTCTACCAGGTGCACAGAGTGTCGTAACGGGAATTAAAAGATAATGTCTCGTGCGCTTTGTTTTTTCTTCTTTCTTCTATAAAAAAATAAAACTAATATTATTGTAAGTATTTCTTTTTTACGTATAAGGATAGACCCTCCCGTCAAATCACTAATATTATAAATGTGAAAATATAATTTGGATGTTTGGATGTTTGTTCCGCCTTCACGCTAAAAGTACTCAACGGATTTGGATAAAATTTGGAATGGATATAGTTTGTTACCTGGATTAACACATAGAATACTTTTCTTATGGGAAAAAGTCTTATTCCCACGGGAAAAACTTACACAACCTGAGCGTAGTCGCAGGCGGACAGACAGCTAGTAGTCAAGTAATAAAATTAAGAATCATAAAATGTACTTTAGGCTGCTTTGCTGTTTTATATTGATTCCTTTATTGTACCCTGCAATTGGCTATAAATAAAATCCTGAAAACATGTGTCGGATCGTCCTGTATTTTGTTGCTAAGGGAGATTTTCTGTCGTATTCAAGATGAAGAAGAGGTTTTCCCTTGACAGACAGAGTTTTTTCATGGGGTTGTGTAGTACTGCGTAATCATGCAGTACTAATAATAAACATTGGCGTTCCCTAGTGCTGGTATTAGAAGCATTAACTGTGTTTAGCCAAGTAATAACTTTTACATTGGTATTGCATTTTAATTTGAACTGCAGATTTCCTTGCTACGTTTTCCTACATCGTATATAGAAGAATCGATTAACGTACATACTATAAACTCAAAATTCTGAAACACATTGAGATAGAAACAAAAAATGTAAAGAAAATACTTATACTTGATTTAATAGCATTTGGCTTGAAAATATGAAACTAAATAAAAATAACTTGAGGTATCTCAGGGTGGTTATTGATATTGAAAGAATGGTTTCTCGGGAATGTCAGAGAGACATTGCACCGCTGCACGAGATAAGACTGCATCGTGTATTTGCATGCTCCTGCCAAAGACTATGCAATATTTTAAGCATTTAATGTGGAGGTCTGACTGTTGGAGAAAGAATTCCTTGTACAGTACAGGTTTATGAGAGCGTCGGTGGTCTAGTGGCTAGGGCCGTTGCCTTCCGTCCGGGAAACGCGGGTTCGATACCCACCACGTAACAATGTGTTTTCGAATTGCGAATTCATATGTACGTTTATTCGACGCTCCTACGGTGAAGGAAAACATCGTGATAAAACCTACACACTCCTGCGAAGAAATTCAAAGGTTGTGTGTGAAGTTGACCAACCCGCACTGGGCCAGCGTGGTCGACTAATCACTCTAAATCAGGGTAGGCTCGAGCCCCTCGGTGGGGACGTATATGAGCTGTTGATGATGACAAGTTCATAATCATTATAATTTTATTGTTTAACATCTTTGTGTCTGAGTAGGTGTTTAAGCTTTTTTGTCTTATATTTGGTTTCTTTTCACCCATCAAATATCACAACTCAATAAAGTACGTGAACTAGAAAATGATCCGCGTTCAGCCGAGCGCTATTATCAAGAGAGCAAGTCAGTGAATTATTCCAGTACATTTATTAGATTACTTTGCCTACTGTCTTATCTGGTGGAAAGTTTAATAAATTGTTCTTTGCTATCGTGTCGTGGGCGCATAACGCCTGCGACTGGCTCGGTAGACATAGTCACGGGGTTTCAGTCACGTGGGGACAAATCCGGGGGGAATTCTAGTTTAGAATAGAATATGTTTCATTACGCACAAGAAACACAGAAATCAACATGTAGTCGGCCTATTGCAAAGGAAGCAATTTCTTCCAGACCCGCAACCAAAAACTGCTTAGCTCGGTTTTAGGGAAAGTTTAGGTTATAAAAGAAGGGTAAAACAAATATTCGTAGATTTTTACAACAGAGATATAATTGTGTGGTAATATCGACTTCCAACATTCGACAAAATAATTCAGCAAAATTGATTATATTATTTACTACTGTTATTATTTTTTATTTTATAATATACTATCATGGTTTTCGTTTAAAACGACAGGCTCTTATACAGATCTCTACTCTCTTTTTCCGCATTGGAAGAGAATTTAAAAAAAAAACAAAAAGAATCCAAAATCTTTATTTTTCATCGCTTATTTACATAGTTAAACATTTCTGAAGTCTCCTTTTAGACATTAGTCTTATCTTACATACATACATAAAGTTACACCCATCTTAGCGCTAGTTTTCTTTTTCTCTGCTCCAGATAAGTAAAGTCGAGCATTTCATCTTGTACTAAATGTAAAACTGCGGTTTTCAAGTAATTTGAGCTTACACAAAGTTCAAAGTTCTTTATTTTGCAGTTACAATATATGTACGTTTTTATTGTCATGTCTCATGTGCATGCGTTTTAATACAAAGTCCGGACTACAAACGTGCCGAGATGCACTGTTTTCAATTGGCTTTGTGGTTTGTCGGGATAGTAAACACGAATACACCACACACCGTGGCGGTCGATCGGGTGGTAAAGTCCAGTAATATAATATATTCTCCAGAAAATATTCCATCTAACATATACTTTGGTTAAATGATACCTACATTGTGAATTTCATCTACTAAGAAAATACGCTTGAATATATCTACTAGTACGCTCTGAAGATGCAGTTCTAAGGTTTTATCTTTATTCAACAATCAAAACCACGTTAGTGTTGGTGTTGACTGAAAATCAGTGTTGGAAGTATTTTTACTTGCAACGTTAATGCTGAGGCAGCACCTTTTCACATCGCACTGCATGTTGCTTTGCGCAAATGTAAATTGTTTAATTTTGTGCAAATTATATCTAATAGCATGCGTTGATATCTGAATAAATGTATTTTCTTTCTTTCTTTCTTTCTTTAGTTTGGATAATATGGCCGTGTGTGACATGTCCCTACATATTTATTTTATTTATTTATTCGTATTATCATCAAATTAAATCTCCTTAATTCAAAGAGAGATTTATATTTTTTTCTAGGTGGAAACCTTCTATAATTTATGTACCATATCGAGACTTTTTGCATGAACTAAAGCAAAAGAGGCAGGAATGCTACAGACATCCACTATGCACTATACACTCAGCAATGCTTAGCATAGTTCATGGTTGCAATTCACAGCATAATAGCTATTGAGATTAAGACTCTTACGAGACGCCGCGCCGGCGGCCCTTGAGGTGTCCGATAGAACATGACGAATCATAAATTGTGCACTAAAGAAACCATTGTGACTCAAAATGTCTGATTATGCACATTATTATGTTAGCTGGAATTGCATTGGCATTTCCTTTAAGAAGTTAAGTATTATGGTAAATTTAATTGCTAATGTTTCAAAAAGATCATAAGGTTGTTGCAGTTTGACTTATGGACCTTATGGTAAATAAGACTTTCTTTGTAGAAAACCGAAATTACTGTCACAGAAATAAGCTGGGTGAGGTTTACTGGAACCAGAATCTAGATTATTTCTCAATGGAGGTATCGAATTGTCAGGATGGCCCTGTGAATCAGAGACGTTTTGTAAGCTCCCTATTAATTCTTGCGGCATGTGTTTGTATTATGCAATAAAAATGTCCATCGAATGGCTTGAGCCGGGAAAAGTGTGAAGTATTCGCTCAAACGGGTAGTTAAGACGCTCACATAAAACCTCGTACAAGTTATATACCTACAATTCGATGTTCATCACGTAGCTAATGAACCTAGTAAAACTTTAATCTATCTGGTATCATATTGGCTACGCAATGTATATTAATTTGTACTAGTAATATTAGTGTGGGTTGTATCGTCAATCATCTTCTTCATCGTGTGGGTTGTAAGGTCGACAACCAGTTATATAGAGCTGTGTTATAGAGCCGCCAAAGGCCACCGACATGGCTCGTGTAACGACTAGATAGTAGCCGGGACCAACGGCACGTGCCTTCCGAAGCACGGAATCATCTTCAATAGGGGATCGGACTACTTTTATTTTATTTTATAAATCCAAACTTCTTAGTTTCTGCTATCGAACACTAAAATAACTTTTGCTCTATCTTTAAAATTTACCGAGTTATAAAGGTTTGAAATTCAAGATTAGACAGAGAGGCACATACCCACTTGTGACGTCATTTGTTAGTAACGCCATATAATCTCCATACAAAATCGTTTTTGAAAGAGACAGTCATATATTGAAACTTTAAAAATCACTGTAAATTCGTTTTTCAACTGATTCTGTTTTTTTCTTCGCGAATCGTCTGCTACTAATCTATGTTTTAAAAATAATTCATAAAATATGGTAAATTCATAAAATATGGTGAACAGTCCGATCCCCTATTCTACCTACAAACTAGTAATTACACTAAGCTGTTGCTGAATAAATAATTGTAAATTTAAAAATTTTATTTAATCTTTCTTTTCGGACAGTCAGGTGATTCAGCCTGCAAAGTCCTAACTAAACTGGGGAAAGTATCACAAAGAGATTTTTGCTTGACAGTGTCCCCACCGGGAATCGAACCCGGAAACGAGCGGTGAAATTTCGACCACTCGGCCACGGAGGCTGTTTGCATCGTCAATGACCGACCTCACGAGCCCTGGTGTGTCAGAATTATTAAACTTTATTTCCGAATCGAGAGATTAAACTGACAGGTAATATCTTACGAAATTGACAAAGAAAATGGGTCAGTCTGGGTAAGTTTGAATCTATAATACATAGAAAGCAGGCTTTTTCGATATATAATTAGCATTAATTTTGTATTTGACAATATTTTATTTAAAAAAGGAAATGCAAAAGATGCGACGACTATGGAGTTTCTTCGGTGAGCTCTTCTCCACAGATTCCGCCATTGTGTTCGTGAACTCACTCAAAAAAATGTAATGACGGATCTAAGTCATGTAATAACATCCTATGGAAATAAATAATTTTGACTTTGACTTTGAAAGATCTGTTCTGGAACCATGTCAACGATTTTAGTGACAAGAAAAACTGCATTCATCATTTTTTTTATGTATCTCATAATTAGTTTGGGAAGCGAACCCGACCAAAGTAGGTATATGTATTTTACGACGTATGATGATTACCAATCTCTTTTAGATTATGTCTACGGCACAAAATATCTGGCTTTTAGCAGTGCGGCTTGTCGAGAAGATGTTAATCAGGAGTTGGCACTAAAGTTTAAATTCTTCGGCCCTTAAGCTGCCATTGGCTAATTAAACCTAAGCCGATTAAGCTTACCATGGTCATGTTAGTGCAATCAAGATAGAGGGATTTCATGTTCCCGAGTTTGTTGGTTTTGTTGTGCCGTGGGAGCTTGGCTACGACCATTATGTGGATTTAAGAGGGGATTATTTTGGCCAAAACGTCATATTAATGTACGGTAGACAGACAGATATTATATACTAGCTGTTGTTATTACCAACGCGCAAGATACCACAGTATATAGCTTGATGTGCTGTTCACTGTATAAATCTGTGATTTTAAATAATTGTTGCAAGAGATTAAAATATTAAAATAAGTTTTTCTGTGATATTACTGTAAATATTATGAGAGGGCTTTTCAATTTGGATTGTTAAAAAAACTGTTTTTTATGTTTATCTCTAATATTATAATCAATAACTATGAGCATGGACCAAATAGGGGAGATCTCCCCTATTTGGTCCATGCTATGAGAAATAAAGACTAACTATAGGTGATTATAGTTGCCAGTATTTTATTTTAATAAAAACAATTTACATAGTTAAGGGATTTCTGGAAAAAAAGACCAAAACCCTATACAAGAAGAGGCTTATTCCAACAATCCCCTGCTTAAAATTAAATTGATTTTAAGCAGGGGATTGTTGGAATAAGTCTCTTCTATACATATAATAAATCTGTAAAGAGGCCAATTCTGTACATTGAAAATAAAAAACAAAAATACGTCTGGGGTTCTTCTTGAACGTAACACAGATACCAAAAATATGATTTTTGAAATTTTTGTCTGTCTGTGTCTTGTCCGCGATTCACGCAAAAACCTTGAAATGAAATGAAAATGAAACTTTTTTTGTTGTATAGCTATTGGTCCTCGGTAACATATAGGCTATAATTTATTTTGAAGATCGGAATACCTGATGTGGAACCATAGCAGTCCAGCTAAACTATGAGAGATATGAAAAAAGCGCCTTAGGAAAAGTTGTTCAGCGTAATGAGCATTTTCTATTGACGTATAAATATTGAAGGTCTGGTATACCTGATGTGGAACCCTAGCAGCACAGCTAAACTATAAGAGATACAAATATAGCACTTTAGGAAAAGTTGTTAAGCGTGATAAGTATTTTCTAACGACATACAAAAATCGAAGGTCTGGTACACCTGCTGTGGAGCCCTAGCAGTCCAGCTAAACTACAAGAGATACAAATTTAGTACTTTAGGAAAAGTTATTAAGCGTAATAATAATACCGGACAACTATCCGTTCCGGTTTAAACGTGTGCAGTTCCCAATAAGTGTGAGTTTCTGTATGACCATTAATAAAGCTCAGGGACAGACTAAGAGTCGTGTTGGTGTAGACCTGCGAAAGCCCTGTTTTTCACACGGCCAGCTTTATGTAGCTATGTCACGAGTAAGCAGTGCACGAAGCCTGTTTATACTCACTGATACACAAAACAAAACATCAAATATAGTTTACGAAGAAATATTAAAATAACATGTTTACAATATAAATATAAACATGTTATAATATTTCTTCGTAAACTACTATACAATTTCGTTTAAATGTGTACACAAATATAAACACTTCTTCGTAAACTCAAAATGCTTGCGCGAACGAAGTCGCGGGCGCTGCTAGTCTTGTATATTACTGGTAACTAATTGCGTCTGTGATTTCGTCAGAGTAGTTACCGTTTTATTAAAACGACAGAGTTTCTTACAAACTTTAATCCACCTTTGCCCCCCTTTGGGAGGGAATTTCCAAAAAATATTTATTAGTGTTGCCCTGTGTCCAACCAGCTGTCTTTTCAAGTATTTAGTAAATGCAGTCCTATGCGTTAATCTTACAGCCAGTAAATTTTTCCTATGAGCTGCAGTCATTCATTATTATTTTTAATCATAGATTCAGAATAATCCATCTCGATTGCTTTTTTTAATTCGGAGCCCAACATACAAGTCAAAATACAAGTAGGTTTCAATAAAAAAGATGGATACGTAATTGAACAGGCATCTATTAAGTTAACGGTTGAGTTAAATACCAAATGATGTCATAGTCTCTGGAATCTAGCTAAAACAGTCTTCGAAACACGAAAATTAATCTCGAAACCAATTACCAAATTCTTGTTGCCGGAAAGCTTAGCAACCAACCGACATTAAGGAAATGAATCGCTAGAGTTTTTGTATTTAAATATCGAACGTAACGTCTGCGCCTGCGATTCGCGTTTGCCGATGGCAATGGCGACCTTCTCACAGTGTTCGTTATTTGAAACGCGGGTCAACGACCGCGCCAGCAATGCAGATGCGTTCACATGTAGCTACAACCTCCCACGTGGGTGGTGTGAGGTTATAGAGGTGGCGGGAGCGGAAAACGGATTTTCAAGGCCATAAGTAAATATTAAGTAAATGTTGAAGCTCAGAACGCGATAGCTGCAGTGTTATATATGGTCGATTATGCTCTACGGATGTGAAGTTTGGACCATCAAAGAAGATACAAGGCGACGACTCAAAGCGTTCGAGATTTGGTGCTATCGCCGTCGTATGCTTCGCATTAGTTGGGTGCAGAAGGTTTCCAACGAAAGAGTTCTCCAACGCGTCCAGAAAACCCGGGAGTTGTTGCAAACCGTCAAAAAAAGGAAAGTTGATTATCTGGGACACATCTTAAGGCACGATAGATACAAATTTCTTCAACTTATCATGATGGGCAAAGTAGAAGGGAAAAGATGTGTGGGAAAACGGAAGAAATCTTGGCTGCGAAACATTCGAGAGTGGACCGAGATTACCGGTGTGGAAGAGCTGTTCCGTTTAGCAAGGGACAAAATTCAAGAGGCTGATGACAGACCTCCAGTAATAGAGTGCCACTAGAAGAAGAAGAGGAAGAAGTAAATATTGGCTAACAGCTTGCTTGCTACGAAAGATTAATTAAAAGCTAACTTGGCTGTATGAGCTTTAGCGTCTTTGCCAACATTATCACGCAGCTACGGCAAAAAAATAATCCGCGCGCCATTTTTCTCAAATCTTTTCTTTGTAAGTATTTTTACTCTGTTTCCTCGCAAGTGTGTTGAAAAACGTCGTAATGTACTATTGTTTGTGCCTGTAACTGTGAGTGAATTGTGTGTTAAAGCGTTGAGTCGAACCTATGTTCCTCCGCTTTGGCTACTATTTTACGTACAATACAAATACGTTACGTATTTCGGGAAAGGACCCTAGTTTCTTGTTCGCTGGCCGCTGCCGCCGCCTGTTTGTTGAGTTAGACAAAAGTAACAGTGATAATGTCGGGTGGTACTGAAAGACATGTTCTGAGTAATATCCGTACGTGACGATGTATCAACTGTTCCTTTTTTATACCGCGTAATAGGCGTACATATTCTATGGAACAAGTCGGCGACGCCATGGTGGAGATATTGCGGCATTGGATAACTCCCACTGAGGTAGGTAACTAATAAATATTATTTTCTTAAATAAAATAAGCACGTTCATCGCCGCCCATGGACATTCACAGTAACAGGGGAATTGCCAATGCATTGGCGGCGTCTTAAAACTAATCTAGTTAACATGTTCAAGTATGTTTTATGTGATATAGGCCTCGATTCGGGATGTCACGCTCTAATCCTTAATTTAAGTTAGTCTGTCCTTTTTACCTTTTAAAGATTGAAAAGGGACAGGAGATGGCCATCCTAATATTCGAGCTGTCAAACATCGAATTTGAACTTTATGGCCGTGTCGATTGCACAATAGGCCTGTGTCGTAAATTTCAAAAATGGCTTATTTCGTTAGTTTAGTACCTGTATTACCCCAAAAAAATAATATTTCATGATAAAAATTATATTTAAAACACATATTTTAAGTTTTAAGAAAATATTTTTAATCTGGCGTAAAAACACAAGAAAGTGTCATGGCGTCGTGAATGACGTCACATAGTGGCAAACGATTGTGTTCACTTGTGCTGTTGTATGAAAATGTTAACCAAGCGTCAAAACAACAATGGCGGCATACCACTATGTGACGTAATACGTTCTGATTGACGTTCACAGCGGAGGGGCCAGGGGGGGTATTTATTTGATTTTAATTTGTAAAAATAACAATAATCATTAATTTTTATGTGGAATTATTTCGGTTTTCCCTGTTTAAATATTACAATTTACGTCTAGAAACATTCATCCATTGATTTCATTGTTAGTTGACACAAGCCTATTGTAGAGAGCACTTAAAATATGCGACTTAAAAATGTCTTAAACTGACAGCTATGCCTTTATTTTAAGTTAGCATTCGTTCAAATTAATATCATTCGTTCATCACCTCTCTTTCATTGGTCATGAAAACGAAAAGGATAGCTGGGTTTTAAAATTAGAATTAGAGCATGACATCCCGAATCGAGGCCATAGTCAGAGAGTCATCTTCGGGGTGGTGTTCAATGTCCAGCGATGGACGCCTTTCTGCTGATAATGATGAAGGTGATGAAATATAGTTAACATGAAATCTTTTATTCCAGTTGGTTCCAGAAGGCGTTGTTTGTATGAAATGCTTTGTGTTGCTTCAACAAAGAGCTACAAGTAATGAAGACAATATACCATTATCTACATTGGGACATCGCAGTGTTTGTTTTACTTGTGCAGAATCAATCTTAAGAGCAACGAGAACTTATTCAGTGAGATCTGACCGACCAGAGAGAGATGTCTTAATAAGACGACGGGTTCCATTGCATATGGTTTGTTAATCATATTTTATATTTTAATGTTACTTGTAGATATTTCGTTTTCAACTAGAGAAAACCTCCACTATCAAATATCTCGGAGTCATTCTGGATGACAAACTAAACTGACAGATAAAAAATAAATGATTTAAAAATGCCCCTCTTTTGTTTTTATTTCTTCCTACGAATATTACTACTACAGTTTAAAACAGCCCACCACTGAACTAAGGCCTCTCCCTTGAGAAAAAAGACAATGTAACTGAAGATTCAATGTGTAAGCAGGTACTTTTGAGGTTATTTTTCGTCCACGATGATATCTAGAAAACTCTTATTCGGAGTGAAAAATAACTTTCATGCAAAATAACATGGAATATATTCTTTATAATTTTCAAGTTTAGGTTTGATGCAACATGAGACGCGGGTCCATATACCCGTGGGCATGATCCTTTAAATATGCTAAGTTAATTTAAACTAGTTGAAAAATTCGTTCTTCTATACAAAAGGCGTTATTAACTAGCACCATCAAAATTTTCGACCTATCATGGTCTGTGGAAAAATTAGCTGGTCTAATTTCTAGTTAAATCAAAATATGTACACTGATTAAAATAAAATCATTATCATTTTTATTTATTTATTTATTAAGCCTTCTAAAGCAGATACAACTATCTAAATATACAGCAGTTAAACAATTATTCAGTTTTTACTTTTACCATCTGTGTGCCTGTTGGCAAAGGCCTCCCCCAGTTGCCTCCATTCCATTTCGTTCGCAGCTGCCCTTGTCCACGTTCGACCAGCCACTGCAACTATATCTCGTCGTCCCATCGTCGGAACTGTCTACCTCTCATTATCATTAGCAGCTATAACACCCTTTATATAAATATATATGATTATGACTAATGAGAGCGTCGGTGGTCTAGTGGTTATGGCCACTGCCTCCCATCCGGGAGACGCGGGTACGATCCCCACCACGTACCAATGTGTTTTCTAATTTCGAATTCATATGTACGTTTATTGGACGCTCTTATACGGTGAAGGAAAACATCGTGATAAAACCTGCACACTCCTACGAAGAAAGTCAAAGGTTGTGTGTGAAGTCGACCAACCCGCAACCAAGACTTTCCGCTATTGTGTTAGTGAACTCACCCAAAAAAATGTAATGACGGATCTAAGTGATGTAATAACATCCTATGGAAATAAATAACTTTGACTTTGACTTTGACACTGGGCCAGCGTGTTCGACTAAGGCCTAATCACTCTAAATCAGGGTAGGCTCGAGCCCTTCGGTGGGGACGTATATGAGCTGTTGATGATGATGACTATATAATAAGGAATTTCTAATCGCCGCCGTTCATAGCTCAAACCACACGTTTATAAGAAGTCCGCCTACACAATGAGCCCCGCTAAATCCGCGGTGATTCGAAAACTTTTTGTTCCGTCGATTCGGGTGTTCGTTACGACGCGCCACTACTCACTATAACATCATCAACATCAACGGTCCATTACAGTCCACTGCTGGACTATGAGCCTCCTCCCCTTAAGTGGAGGGTTTTGCCATAATCTCCACGCTTGGCAGGCGGGTTGGAAATCGCAGATTAAAAGGTTACTGTATCAGAGAGCGCTGCTGCCCATTCCCTCAGGAAGAGTAGGGGTTGATGACAAATGTATTTTACTCTGCCGTCACTACACGGCTTTACTCACTATAATAATACGCGAAAAACTTCTTGTTGTGTGGGTTGTAAAGTCGACAACCGACCTCACAAACCCTGGTGTCAGTGTTAAAAAGCCGCCAAAGGCCACTAACATGACGACTAGATAATAGTAGCCGTGACGGCTTAACGTGCCTGCCAAAGCACGGAATAGACTTTCGTTTCGGACAATCAGGTGATCCAGCCTGCAAAGTTTTAACCAAACTGGGGAAAGACTCAGAAAATATTTTTTTGCCTGCACTTTGAATAGAACCCGGATCCTCTGAAACGAGTGACAAAATCTCGACCACTCGACCTCGGAGGCTGTCAAAGACTGAAAAATAATGAAACACGAATCATTCGAACATGAACAACTTTTGGTTAGGTTTCATGGACCCTGGTTTTGACTTGTCAGAGGCCTTTGAAACCATCCCAAGAGCCATCTCTTGTAGAAGAGCGGAAAGCTACCCATAGGTGAACCCTATCGAACTTTATCATTGTGATAGACGCATTTAGTTTACCAACCTATTATACACCAATTATACCAATTATTTTACCAACAGCGGCACTATAATGAATTATGAGCTCGATCGAACTCTAGAGGCGATGTCAGTGACTAAACCGAAAACAGTTCTAGCTAATATCATTAGCAAAATCATTTACGAGTACAATTTCATAAATCAATCTTGACATCGATTTTGCATTAAATTTCTCGATTTCGGCCGAGATTATGGACGCTAACGAACATTTTGTGGCATTTGAAGGAATTAACAAGAAATTCAATTAAAAAGTTGGGAAGTTCCGTCAATTGCCTTGATTTCGGTCCAAGTTGGATAATTTTGTTAAATGAACATTTAGAGAGGTCAATCGGAAATATTTATTATTATAAGCACCAAACTTCTATATCTGTGTAAGCTACTTAAACACAGAATACTAAAAGCTCTTATATAACTTTTTCAATGGAGCTTTACGACCGACGTGACCTCCTTAGATTTTCTCGGTCGCGTCGTGTGCAGGGAGCGTGTCATGTGATACCGTGCTCTTTGAGGAGTAAGTTCTCCAATGGTCTAGTCCCGCTATCATATAGCTGATATACGTCTCCGAGTCTACCCTGATGTAGAGCGATCAGACCTCAGTCGATGACGCTGGCCCAGTGTGGGTTGGTCGACTTCACACACAACCTTTGGTTTCACCGCAAAAGTGCATTTATGGATTAGAAATTCGAAAACACCAACGACGACGCACTAATCCCGCAGTCAATCTATCAGCCTACTGCAGTCCTCTGCTGGACGTAGGCTTCCCCAAGGCCAGGCCAAAGTGCACGATCACCTGCTTTCCTTATCCAGCTACCACCGGCAACCTTCCTCGGGTCATCAATCCAACTGGCAGGGCGTGTTCCGCTATGCAGTACTCGAATAATACTTACCTACCCAAAAGTGCCGCTATGCTCGAAACCTTTAATTTCTACGGTATCAATGGAAGACAGACTTTATTTTCAGTCAAAGTTAATTTCTAGGTGTATCTTTTTAATAACAACTAGCGGTCCACCCGCGGCTACGCTCGCGTTGTGTAAGATTTTCCTGTGGGAATAAAACTTTTTCCCGTAAAAAGTATGTAATGTATTTTATGTGTTAATCCAAAGTACAACCAATTTCCATTCCAGATTTCATCCAAATCCGTTTAGTAGTTTAGTCGTGAAACAAACATCCAAACATTATTATCTATATCATAATATAGTACTTATATTACATATATCAAATATTATTTTCACTTTTATAATATTAGTGTGAGGTGATGTGATAACTAAAAGCACGTGTTAAAACATCAGATTTGAAAAGATTTATTACGTTACATAAAACGTACATACGTTTGTACGTATGTTTTAAGCTTAATATCTTGTAATTGTATCACAAGATTCCAGTCTATTACTCCCTGAAAAGCTTTACTCCCTGGCAGGAATTACTCCACCCAGCGTGAGACGTGAGGTCGCTTGCGCTATTGAAAGAACGAAACAGTGTCAAGACAGCAGGCACCTCCTTTACGGCAACAATCCTCCTCCTGCCCGTCTCAAGAGTCGCCGCAGCTTCCTCAAGAACTCCACACCCATCGAAAAACACCCACCTTCAGTAAGACTTCAGCTTTGGGCTGAAAGGTTTCCCGAGACGGACACCTACATCCCGCCTGCGGAACACCTCCCTCCAGGCCATCAGCTATCTTGGGCGACTTGGAGGGCGCTCAATCAAATTTGCACTGGTGTGGGTAGATGTAGGGCAAATCGCAAAAGGTGGGGCATCAGTGTGACTGCGGCGACACGCAAACTATGGAGCACCAGTTGTCTTGCCCTAACTGCCCTGTTTCTTGCTCTATACGAGACCTAAATGAGGCCCTTGGCCAATTTTTGGGTTGGACTGGTTTAACCCCCATCGACACGAAAAGAAGAAGAAGAAGAAGTCTATTACTGCTATTAATGCGTCGCCGTGTGGTGACGGCAGAGTAGAATACATTTGTCACCAACCCCTACTCTTCCCGTGGGTGTCGTAAGACGCGACTTAGGGACTACACATTGAACAGGGTACGGGCAGCAGCGCTCTCTGATACAGTAACCTTTTAATCTGCGATCTCCAACCCGCCTGCCAAGCGTGGAGATTATGGCAAAACCCTCCACTTAAGTGGAGGAGGCTCATAGTCCAGCAGTGGACTGTAACGGGCCGTTGATTTTTTGATTACTCATCATCATCATTTCAGCCTGTTAAAGTCTACTGCTGAACATAGGCCTCTACAATCGCACTCCAGCGCGACCGGTCCATAGCCACCTGCATCCAACGAGACCCAGCAATCCTCACCAGGTCGTCGGTCCATCTCGTAGGTGGCCGTCCCACACTGCGCTTGCCAGTACGTGGTCTCCATTCAAGGACTTTCTTGCCCCATCGGCCATCCGATCTTCGCGCTATGTGGGCCTGCCCATTGCCACTTCAGCTTGCTTATCCTACGGGCTATGTTAGCAACTTTGGTTCTTCTACGGATCTCCTCATTTCTGACTCAATCTCGTAGAGAAATACCAAGCATAGCTCTCTCCATAGCTCTGAAAAAGTCCTTTTGTGAAGCACCACGTTGATTACTGCTATTACCAAAATTAACATAAAAACCTTAGAAAAGAATATGTACACGGGTAGATTTTATTAAAAGCCGGTGTTTCATTTGGCGTTTCTTATTTGTTATACTAAAAACGCTTATATTAAAGGATTATTTAATTTAGTACTAGTTCCAAGGAATTTTTCGAGTAGTGTAAAGCGCGACTGGATTAGTGGGGAAGTAACCCTCTTTGGGAGGCAAAGGCGACGCGAAGTCACGATCGCGAGTCGCGACACACCCGCTATTGTCAGAGAAAGTCGCAAATCAACGCGATAGGAGGTCGATAGGTAAGCTAGGGTGAGCCCACTGGGAATAGCTTTCGAACACAACTTACTCTGTGAAGATAATTCAACGTAATGTTTAGCTATTCTAATTTTAAGGGCGTCACAGACATCGAATATAACTTGTAATGGCCTCGATTCACTCAGTCATGCTCTAATCCTAATTTTTAAATCTACCTATCCTTTTTGTTCTTAACGAATAAAAGAGAGGAGATGAATACAGATGAACAAATAAGATAATTTTGAATGAATGTTACTAAAATAAAGGCGTAGAAAATGGTAAACGTTTATTGTCGGCTCTAAGCCTATGTTCCTTGGGGAATTTTCCGCTATCCTTTATATGTATGGTTGGATATCTTTTCCGTGATCATCATTATCATCATCGTGACGGTTGTAAGGTCGACAACCGACCTCACAAACTCTGGCGTCAGTGTTTTAAGAGCCGCCAAAGACCACTGACTTGGCTCATGTAACGAGTAGATAGTAGCCGGGACCAACGGCTTAACGTGCCTTCCAAAGCACGGAATCATCTTTCTTTTTGATCAATCAGGTGATTCAGTGTGCAATGTCCTAACCAAACTGAGGAAAGTCTCAGAAAGAGATTTTTGCTAGACTTCCCCATCGGGAATCGAACCTGGAACCTCCGTAATGGGCGTCGAAATCCGACCACTCGGCCACGGAGGCTGTTTTCCGTGATAAGACTGCATCTTCTAAGATTGTGCGATATCGTTTTGTTTATGGATCTGATATTGTGCTGACATTTTAGACGACAAGGTAACCTATAGCGCAGGTGGTGGGAGGGGAGAGTGAGGCAGTCGCGTCGCAAATCATAGCGACAGGGGCGGTCTACGGACTTGCGATAGGCGACAGTAGACGGCGATTGCATCTACGATTCCATCGAGGTTTTATTTATGAGATATCCCTGGCGTCGTCGTAGAATATTTGTAATGTAAAACGTGACAACGCTCTTAGATTTTCGCTTCTAGAAGGAAAATTGTGAGACACCGTCTTTAGACCATGTTTTAGAAATTGTAAAATATGCAGTATTGAGGAAATGTTTCAAAATCATATAATCATTTCGCGATTTTATTTATAAAACTTTAAACATTTATTTAAAAAAGATACCCTGCAGAATCAATTTTACTGACATAAAAAAAATTATAAATTGTTTGCCAGCACTCCTTTTATGGTTATCAGTCTTTAGATAAAATAATCAACATCACTTTTGAGATAGTAATAAGTTTAATTGAAAATCCTTTTTAATCAAGCTCTTAAAGCCGTGGAGTGGAGTATCCTTGTTAAGACAAATCCAACGAGCCCAAACACGACTAGGTTGTGGTGTGTATTTAAGGAGTTCCTATGGCCACCTTCCAGCTCCATCATGAGACCCTGGACATCACGTATGACTAAAGATCTTGTTAAGACAAATCCAACGAGCCCAAACATGACTAGGTTGTGTTGTGTATTAAAGGAGTTCCTATGGCCACCTTCCGTCTCCATCATCAGACTAGCTCCATGGTACCATAATATTGCATTGTCATCGCGGTTACATAAGTGTACCAAATTTCAGCAAATTCAAATAGCAGCAAGTGCTTCAAATTTGAGTTGCAAGATTTCGCCCGAACATACAAACCCACACTCCCACCCACATATAGTGCAAGCTAATATAAAGCTTGTAAAATGGGTACTTTGCTTGTCAATAAACTATGGACGTTCCTAATACAATTTGTGTAAAATTACGAAAGATTGCCTTCCTTTCAATCCGGCATGCCGAGACGGCGGGAAGTTCGCACAAAAGTTATCAAGTAATGAGATTTGTGTGCCAATAACTCGAACAAAGTAGTTGTTTGTTACAACCATGGATATAATAAGAATCTCGGGAACGGCTGCAACGGTTTCGATGTAATTTAACATGTTATAGAGGGATTCGGGGGCGATAAATCGATCTAGCTAGGTTTTATTTTTAGTAAAATAGGTTTCCCCGTGTTTTCAGGCTTAAAAGAATTGGTACGCCATATCATTTACAGAGACAGGTAATTTCGCCGCCGTTTACAACGACACGATCATAGCTCTGTTGGGGAGCCGCGAGACTTTGAAACCGAAGGTCAGAGGTTTGAATCCACATAAATATATTTTTTATTTTTGTTCCAAAAGTTTTCCAACAGATGATGGCACGAGCTAAGCTCGGTTCTACGACTAGTAGGAAAGTACGAGAGGTTTACGGATTTGCAACCCGTAGCGTTAGTTGGTAGTGTATCTGCCCTCTATGTCTCAAGTTCAATCTCCAGTTTGTGTGTTATTTCAGTTTCACAAGATAATCCACGTGAGAGCTCTAAGTGTGTTCTTTTTTAAATAACTTTAAAAGTATTTATACTTATATCAAACAAGAGTATTAACTAACTGGACAAGTAGGTACCAAGTCATTTGATACTCCAATGTCTTGAGCCGATACAAAGTCGCATACCGCTACAGTGGACCATTGCTCTTAATGTTAGTTCGGGTTATTGCCCGACGGAGGCTTCGTATTACTTGTATGACAGCAGGCTCTTGTAAATCAATCAAACCACCTCCGGGGCCTCAGGTTTGATATAAACTACAGATGTGTTAGATGGTGTATCTGGAGATATACTCCCCTTCCTCTTATCGTGTCGATGGAAAACAAAACTAAACTATTACAGACCAATGATCAGAAAACCGTCTCGGGTGGGGTTTTTTAGACGGGGCGGATCTTCGGTGCGAGTGTGGCGCGACTCCGCAGACACTGCCCACCTTTTATCGTATCCTGCGTGTCCTGACTCGTGCTCCCTGGAGGAGCTCATGGAGGCCTCAGATGGAGCAATCAGGGTGGCACATACTGGGCAAATAAAATAAAGAATCTTTGACAAGCTATCGATTCGAAAGACAGGGGCAATTTTGTAAGTGTGTTGTTTTTGTTTTTTCATTTCATTTCTGTTTTATTATGTACTATTCTTTATGTATGTGTTTTGTGTTGTGATGTCCTACTAATAAATGTTTCTGATTCTGATTCTGAAAGAAGAAGAAGAAGAAGTAACACGAAAGACATTGTGTCTGGCTTCATGTGACAGGAGAAAAGGTGGGCCATAGTTTGGGTTGAAACACCATAGTCAGACAGGATCGAATTTGGATCTGTATAGCTTCACCTAACCAAATATAACCCTACTAGCTGTTGCCCGCGACATCGTCCGCGTGGAAATAGTTTTTGCCCGCGACGACCGAACTAAGGCAAAATACACTACACCTACCCTACACGTACCCTAAACGTACCCTACACGTACCATACACTTACCATACACGTACCCTACAAGTACCCTGCACGTACCTTACACGTACCCTACACCTACCCTACACGTACCCCACATGTACCCTAAACGTACCCTACACGTACCCTACACGTACCATACACGTACCCTACACGTACCATACATGCATTTTAATAAACTACTGCAGACAACCACCTAAGCTCTACTATTAGTTATTCTGTGGTATTGTACTATTGCAGAAAGTTTTACACCGCCGCCGCCACCACCGCGCCGCCGCCGCCCGCGCTCGCCTAGGTACCGAGTAATGATCGAGATTACAAATTGTATAACCTATTAGGATAACGCGGGTCTCAATTCATACGTACTATATTAATTCTGCGTCCATACTTCAAAAGAAAAAAAAGGAACCCTCAATTGTGTGGCTGTACGTCTGTTACAGCCGATTTGCTCTGAAACTACGGATCTGATTGAATGCAATCAATTCCAATATACTTTGTTGCACAAAAACAAACATTCGTACAAATAAATTAAGGAAAGGCAACAAGCGGTCTTATCGATCTAAGTGATTTGTTCCAGGTAACCATTAGGCAAAAGAAAATCATTAAATTAAGAATAAAAGGCGGGTGTGAAAAAAAAAGAATTTTAATTATAGAGTAAAATATAGTATATGTATGTATAGTATATTTAAGTATACATCGTGAAACTTTAATTGCAAAATGGCCCATTCTTTTAAAAATTTTCATGTCTACTATATTTGATTTCAAAAACGATGCCATTTTCGTAATTAACGTCCCCAAAAACCATAAAAACGACACCCATATTGATATTTAGACATTTCAACCCCACCGAACCCCCAATAGGGGATGATGGTATTTCACGTCGGCCATGAAGGATTTTAAAATCCTTATTGTTTTTGTAATCAGCGACCCGATAAACCATACAAACGATACTCATGTTGATTTTCAGACTTTGTCACCCCATTTCCCCCTTATAAGGGTAGAATTCTGGAAAAACCTTAAACACGTATCTACTAATTTATTGATAGGAGTACTCTTGTGAAGTTTCGAATAAAATTGTGAAACTAATCTTGTTTCCTCATACAAACTTTGCACCCCCGTTTCACCCCTTTAGGAGGTGAATTTTGAAAAATCCTTTCTTAGTGCACCCGTAGACCTCTCGTGCCAAATTTAGAATCTCTAGACCCAGCGGTTTGGGCTGTGCGTTGATACGTCAGTCAGTCAGTCAGTCAGTCAGTCAGTCAGTCAGTCAGTTTCTTTTTTTTTATATATAGATAACGTAAAAATAAGGCGCGACGCCTTTCGCCATGGCTTGTCATCGGTCATAAGCCGTCAGCTTTCAACCGCCATTAGGAGACGTTTTTGTTGTATATTTTCAATAGAAGAAAATAGTTGGCTAAAGTGAAAATGTACTCAGTAAAATTTACTGAAATAATGCGCATGGAAACAGCGATAGCTTGTTATAGCTAAAATAGCTGTTAGGAAAAAGCAAAAATAGCTGTTGCCTTTCGCAACCTTTATTCGCCTCGAGTGTCTCCGGCTTCTACACATAATGCAAGGAGGCAGCGGCAGCTTACTCCTATTAGGAATTACAGCCTTTTGCAACGATTATTATCTCCGGCCTTATAGTACGTCCGCCCGTCTAAGACCGATATCATCAAAATTTCTGGTGGTTTTCTTCATGATATTTCGAAAGAACACGCTCTCGTGATCTCATAAAGCTCAGTCTTAGAGGGCGCAATCGGCCGCAGCAGTTTTTATGGAGGTGTGAAAACCGCCAAAAATGCTCGTTAATTATCATTTAAGTCTGGTGAACGATTTTGCTTTTAACGTGTAGTCCTCGGTGGACTGAGTATCGTGTATATTGTTAAGACGCAAAAAATTGGCCGAGGAAACTTCGGCCGCATCGGTCGTTCTTAGACGGGCGGACGTACTATTACAGACATTATTATTCAACAATAATAGTTTTTATTTACGAAAAAACTTTCACAAACATTTCTAAGTTTAATTTCGAAATTGTCCTGCGTCGCGAACTGTATCTTGGAAATACAGTGGTTCGGCTGTGGATTCATTACTTTTAGTTAGGTAAATGGCTGGTTTCACACCAAAAAATCTATGCTTACCGACACAACTACAGCCGACGACATCCCACAGATTGAAAAAGAATCAAAGGGTCTGTCTAAAAAAAGTGACATTTCATTTAATTTTATTTATTGCATGTTACATTACAGATAGAAGGTGGTACATCAAATACTTAAAAATATAAATATAAATGCCAAACCAAATCCCCGCCACATTGCGTCGTTCCTATTAAAGGTATACAAAAATAACACTTCTTATTACAATCCACTTTCTAGAATGTGTCGATTATACAATGATCTTATTGCAACGGATAAAGATATTGACGTCTTCAACTCAAACCATTTGTCCTTCAAGCGCTCCATAGTTTCGGCCTTAAAGTAATAATGTTCAGAATCCAACACTTCTTTCACTGTTTGTTTTCTTTTTGGTAGTTTGTTTTTTCTTTTGTTTTCTAAAGTAGCTTTGATAAAATATAATTTGTGCAAGTGTATTAACATAGTTATGTAGTAATCAAGCTGTACGACACCTGTTTGGTTGGCAATCTGGTTCAAAACATTTATATGTAAGATCCTTTGTTTTTATTTTAAGATTGTAAACTGTTGTGCTCGTCATTTGAAATAAAATAAAATAAAATAGGTATACATGTGACGCCCTGCAAGGGCACGGCAACACAAGACGAGGCTAGTTACACAAAACAAAAACAAAAACCACACAAAAACAAAATAACAGACAGGAACCACATAATTTAGATGCACAACAAACATGACAATTACATGACACCTTCGCACACCGTCTTCGTTCTCAGTAGATCCATCGTCCAGATCCATCATGGAGCTAGTAAGAAAGTTTGATATAAGAAAAGTCCTCTGAATGTATTGTTTTGATAAAATTAACGTCCGGTTTTTCTTAACGTCGACTCCTATGCTTCTTTTGACAGTCGGGGCATAGACAAGTTGTTGACGGTAAGAAAACGGCGCAGTGGGAAGACGGTTCATACTCTTCATACATTTACGCTCCCTTTTTTGTCGTGTCGTGACGGTAAGAACTGGGTATGTATTCAGTCAATGCTGCGACATTTCTGTCACACATCTATAGTTTTCAGTAGATCTACCAGAAGAGAGCCTCTCGCTCGCCTTTAGTGGTATAAGTAGATGATAGATAGTGAGCGACAAAAAAAAAGTGGCCGCCTTAGCGGGATCGAGACACAGTTCAGCTGATTTGACTAGATACCATTTTTTTTATATAGCCACTATCGTGTCAAACCTAAGGATGCCGAAGACCGGGCAAAGTGGAGAAGATTAAGTAGGAAAGCGGACCCCAGTACTAGGCCGGGAAAGCGCTAGGACGAAGAAGAAGTCCCACTGCTGGGCACATCCTCCCCTCGTTTTCACCAACCGTCTTGATCACTATGTAATTTAAGATATTTTTGTTTAATATAGCCGTTTTTGGTTTAGAAAATACAGGATTTTGGCAGTGTTACGCAGCACAATCACGAACTAGTCCCAAATAACAGTTATCTCAAAAACAGTTATTTGCTTTTGTATGTCTGTCTGTCCATCTGTTTGTTTGTTTCACTCTACAGGTCGCGTTTCTCAACCGATTCTCGTGAAATTTTGTGAGCAGGTTTGATAAATTAATCGAATTTTTTGTTGAGTCAGTTTTTGAAAATTTTAAAAAATGACGGAGTTATGGGGACTGCCAGCTTACAAGGTCTGCCGCTGAGGCTGTTTTCCTGTACAGGTCACATAACTCAACAAAAAAAAAAATAAGTTTAGAAATTTAAAAAAGAAATTAAATAAATCAAGGGGTCGGGGATGTTTGTGGAGAAAAAATAAAAATAAATATGAAAAGATATACAGACTCGCGAGGTCTACAGCTCACAGAGCCACTAGTTTATTTAATGACAATTTTTTTTGTGACTTCTTAAATTTATGGTCT
Organism: Carpatolechia fugitivella; assembly: GCA_951230895.1. Classification (NCBI taxonomy): domain Eukaryota; kingdom Metazoa; phylum Arthropoda; class Insecta; order Lepidoptera; family Gelechiidae; genus Carpatolechia; species Carpatolechia fugitivella. Next base: position 3,314,710 of record OX579646.1, read on the forward strand.
TCACTGTACTATGGGATAAGGGATAGGGATATATTTTGTATATTATGCCTGAAAGAAACAGATTTTTTTAAATTTAATTTAATTTTTACCTTAATGCTAATATAGCAGGCGCGGACTTGGACATGGTATGTTTGGATGTTAGTTCCGATTTCACAACAAAACTACTGAACGAATTTGGAGGAAATTATGAATGAGATATATTGTAACCTGGATTATCACATAAGATACTTTTTACGGGAAAAATCTTACACAACGCGAGCGTAGCCGTGGGTGGATAGCTTTATAAGAAATAATAAGAAATAAGTAAATAAGAAAAAGTGAATAAGAAAATTTTATTGGTAACTTAACAATGTCTAAGAATATTAAACCCTGGAGCTTGTGCTAGTTGAAAACTGTGTTACAAGCTCCAATAAATATAGGCAGTTATACATAAATAAATAAGAAAAAGAAAAAGTGAATAAGAAAATTTTATTGGTAACTTAACAATGTCTAAGAATATTAAACCCTGGAGCTTGTGCTAGTTGAAAACTGTGTTACAAGCTCCAATAAATATAGGCAGTTATACATAAATAAATAAGAAAAAGAAAAAGTGAATAAGAAAATTTTATTGGTAACTTAACAATGTCTAAGAATATTAAACCCTGGAGCTTGTGCTAGTTGAAAACTGTGTTACAAGCTCCAATAAATATAGGCAGTTATACATAAATAGGTAGTTATACCGCCGTGTGGTGACGGCAGAGTAGAATACATTTGTCACCAACCCCTACTCTTCCCGTAGGAGTCGTAAGAGGTGACTTAGGGACTACACATTGAACAGGGAACGGGCAGCAGCGCTCTCTGATACAGTAACCTATTAATCTGTGATCTCCAACCCGCCTGCCAAGCGTGAAGATTATGGCAAAACCCTCCACTTAAGTGGAGGAGGCTCATAGTCCAGCAGTGAACTGTAACGGCGTTGATGAGGAGTCTAGAATATGTACCAGATAACCAGTAACAAATCGTTGACGATTTGGCCTACGCAGGGATTGATACTTGATATCGACATCATATTCTTCAGTATTTTAGAAAGCATCCAAAGAGTATTTCGTAATTATTTGTACTGACTCACAACTTAGTGAGGCTATAATGTAATTTGCCCTCCTACGTAATTCGTGGCGTGGGCCGATTCCGATAGTTAACTCTAACGGCAGTTCTTCTAATACCTGGTCGTTAACGTGATTAACAGTGATCGATGTTACCCAGCCCAGGTCGCCGTTATAAGAATCTGGTCAAGAAGACACCTTTAATAACAAAAAAATGCTGTTAAAAACGCCCTAGAAGCAGCGCCTATGTACTGTTGTAACGAGGCATTCGTCCTCTTTCCGGTTTTATGACTGGCAACCTTTCTTGCTGGCAGTTTTATCTTTCATTTTAAATTCATTTTCAAATTTAGATTTCTTACGTTTCTATTTTGTCTTTTTTCTGCCAAATTCCTCACTTCATGTCCTGATCTCTAACAGTGAAGAACTCAGTTATCCTTTAACTATTTCGAGTCCACGTTATTATCTTCCAGTTTTATAAAATATACTACATAAATGCATAAATAAATACCTTACTGTCTACCTAAATAAATATCTTTACCTTTACCTGGTCTGAACCCTGGCTTTTGCCACGTTTTATGTTAAAACCCTCTACAACATCCTTCGTGTGGTGGTCAGCAGCTCCGTGGCGGCTGCTGGGCCACACTGTAGTATAGGGTCTCGATGGTCCGCGTGCCATAACGAGTAATTTGATGCTGGCTGCATGATTTCTCTTTTATTAAAACTTCTTCTTCCTCCTAGCGTTTTCCCAGCCTAGTGCTGGGGTCCGCTTTCCTACTCAATCTTCTCCACTTTGACCGGTTTTCGGCATCTTTAGGTGTGAGATTGTTCTCTTCCATATCCGCTTTCACGACGTCCAGCCAGCGCTTTTTAGGCCCACCACGTGATCTAGGGCCCTGGACAGTGAGGTCGAGGCATCTTTTTCCTACATAGTCTGACGGTCTGCGGCTTATATGGCCATAACTTCGGAGGCGATTTTCCTGAAGCTTAATTTATTAAAACTGAGTTTATCAAATTAAATCAAAATTATATTTTTATTTGAATTGAGATTTTTACAAATAATTTTTCGACGTCAAAGGTAGCACCAAGGACAAGGAAAGCTTGTTCATGGTTTATCACGTTCACTACTAGTGCTCCACGGATCACGGTATCAGATTGAATTAAGCAAGGATCCCGGCTCGTTTACAGTGATTTAGGTAACCATAAGTATTTTCACGTAGGTACTGTATTATTTTTCTCCACACCAACCTTATGAGTTGAAAAGATACCTAGTAATTTTTAAAATACCTAAGTAATAAATCAATTTAAAATAAACTCACACACTCGCACACATGACTCTCGCTCCGGACGGTTCCTGGTGCAAAGGTTGGCCTTTGCGATCCAGCGCGGTAACGCTGCCAGCGTTGTGGGCACCTTTGCACCGGGTACTGTTAGGGGTGGGTTATTTGACTGATGTGATATTTATTCTTGACATTTTGTATTTAATTTTAATATTTGACATGTGAATTTAATAATATACAAATATAAGACTAAGAAAAAAAAAATATTGAAATATCTAGCAATGCCGCCAATTCGTGGCCCCTTCATCTTTCATTCTATTTCTGGTTTTATCTTTCTGTGATTTATCATCGTATAGGTATTTTTAACAGAACCCACCTTCAATTATTTGTTTCGAAGTTTTTAGTGACAATACGACTTATTCTTACTTGAAAAAAAAAAAATATATTTTATCCTTTACAACTTAATTCTTGCCAGTTATTTTTATACTACTAAAGTATAGTGATTTGCTCAATAAGGCTTGGCTGCGACGAATGTTCTATAAATAACCGTGACTGACATACATTCACATGGCCCTTGGAGGGCATACTGGTTTTAATGAAGTACTCGCATACAATGTGAGCGAGTCTAGACGAGAATATCGAAAATTGCGGCGTCGATGCACAGTAGAATGATCCATACACAAAAATAAAAAAAATATATATTTTGGGGATACTTTCAGAATAATAGTAAATAAAATACATGTTATATACCTTCATAATTCATTACCAAATAGTGTCAATCGTTTACGTTACTGCCTAAACTACGCGATGAACTTGGAAGAGTAAACAAGTCTTTTATAATTTAAGTAATTATACTGTTTTGTTTAATTTAAATAGAAAAGCTTTTTAAAGATCCTTTTTTTTTGTAGTTTATTATAAACAAGGGGAGTGCTGCTAAAGAAATGTATGCGTAATTTTACAATAGCAAGTTCGTATTTATAAATATAATGACTTGAGATTTTGTCAAAGTACGAATTTTCTTTTTTCTTACATAAACTTAAGGTTTTCAAAAATACACTCAAAAACACTCTCAAAGACTTAATTGTTTCGTGTAATATAATATTTCTAATATATATTTCCAAAGGAAGTTCTTGCGGACACCTGCAGATTTGATCACAATATGCCTTTTTTCAGAATCACCTCCAGCAATAAAAAAACCGTGATTTATTGGAAACATGGGCTACAAGTCCAAAACTTAAAAAAAAAAACTGCAATTGCTGCTAAAATTAAGGAATTGCTGGGTTTAGATGAATGTCCGGAAACTATTCAGCAGCAAATATTAAAACCTTCAGAGTACTATTCTTTGAAAATTAACTCAAAATGGAAAAGTTGTTCCAGAAGCGTCTTACTTTCATGAAAAAGAATAGAGATTGGCTTAATTGAATTTATCGTTACCGGATTCTGTTCCATATTATATCCATGAGTTAAGCAATTCGTGTATGCCCGAAACTAGCAAAGGCAGATCTGTTAAAAAATTTGAAGACTGCTGTGATAAAACAAATAAATGACGCGTACAACATTTGATTGATAATAAAAGTCCAGAAGAGCTGATATTTGCTGCTGAATTATCTAGTCGTCTCTCAGGTTCCCCAATTAAGTCCGAAAAATATTTCTCGGTTCAGCAAACCTTAGCACTATAATCTGGATTTGGATTTATCAAAAAGCAAATCCTACTTATTAGTAAATGTGAAAGTTTGGATGCTTGTTACTCAATCACGCTTCAACCACTAAACCGATCAGGATGAAACTTGGCACACATATAGGTTATTTCCTGGAATAGGACATAGGTTACTTTTTACCGCGGGAAAACACTCATTAAATGCTGGTGAAACCGCGGGCGGAAAGCTAGTATAGTATACTTAGAGGAGTTTTAAATTCTTTACCTAATCGTATAACTATTTCTGATTTAACTGTTGAAGTTGATGTACAATCATTATTAAACAAAACTGCTAAAAGCATTATTGATATTATTATTAGATTGCGATAAGTTTATTTAGTTTATTTACATACCCTTAAAATATTTATATTAGCACAATATTCGATTTGTGTGTATATTTTATTAATTTATTTTAAATTAAGATAATATAAGAATAAATTAATAGCCATAAGTTCATATTTGAAGAGACATTATTTATTTCCTTTTTCTCCATAACATTCGTTCCACTGTGCGATGGTCCGATATCATCCTCTGTACAGTGTCCCCCGCTGCATGACGACCGTCGATATAATAAACCACGCGACATAAAAAGTGACCGCCACAGTACCCAAGTTTATATCGCGCGAAGATAAGAACTATGTTACTATTGGCGGTTACGTTTTATGTCGCGTGGTTTATCTTATCAACGGTCGTCATGCAGCGGGGGCTGATAGAAGTAGAGGGGGGTAATGCACCTGTGTCTGGACCGGATTGTCGAGGGGATGCAGGTTCGAGTCCTGTCTAAGGGCGACATTTTTAAGTAGACGGAATGGCCTCGATTAGGGATGTCATGCTCTAATCCTAATTTTAAAATCCGGCTATCCTTTTTGTTTTTATTACCAACGAAAGAGAGGTGATGAACGAATGATATTAATTTGAACGAATGATAACTTAAAATAAGGGCACAGCTGTCAGTTTAAGATATTTTTAAGTCGCATGTTTTAAGTGCTCTCTAAAATTGTGCAATCGACACGGCCATAAGGTTCAAATTCGATGTTTGACAGCTCTAATATTAGGATGGCCATCTCCTGTCACTTTTCAATCTTTAAAAGGTAAAAAGGACGGACTAACTTTAAGTTAGTTTAACTAAGGATTAGAGCGTGACATCCCGAATCGAGGTCGATATGTTTAAAACGCGTACAGGGGCCTACCAGGGGACAGTCGCATACGAAAGTTAAATGTTGTTTCTTAGAATTTATTATTATGAAGTCTAAGTTGCTTTCGTGCCCGACTGTGTTCATTTTAAAGCAAACAAATTCCCTTCGTTCAGCGTTCTAATTTACGTGACATGAAATTAGCTACCTAGTTGTTTTTAAAGTATGCACTTACTTGGTACATATACCCAATTTTTATAACTGTGCACCTGTCAATGTCATAATATTTGCATGTTGGTAGATTTGGTATCCGTTTTGATCTAGGAACAAGGAAAATAGGCGCCGGCAGAGGAGGGGGAGGGGAAGTAAGCGGGCGGGTGAATTCCATCAATATGACGACTTTGACAGTTCGAAGTGCACAGTTATAATAATTGAAGTTAAATAAGTAAAGTTAAGTTTTGTTATATCGTAAGATAGATAATTATTTGCGTTTGACCACTATTTCATAATAAAATTATAACTGATGATTTGGTTGAAGCCGCGATTCTTTGTTTTTCGTTTTAAATCATGTTCCGAATACTTCTTTGTGTCTACTTTGTAAACAAGAAAACAAAATAAGAAGCCAAGATGGTATTTAAATAACGGGAATTTATAATTAATTGGATACACAAAACAACTTGAATAAAAAATAAAAAATCTGTGGGCACTTATTGCTTTTAATTCTAGCAACCAACAGGGGGCGCTTCACGAAGCTACGAGTTACAAATTACAAGTACAATTCGACGTACATTTCACAGACAATGACCTCGATTTGGGATGTCATGCTCTAATTTTAATTTTAAAATCCAGCTATCCTTTTAGTTTTTATGAACGAATGATATTAATTTGAACGAATGATAACTTAAAATAAGGGCAGACAGAAGGGTTTGACAGCCGTAATATTAGGATGGCCATCTCCTGTCCCTTTTCAATCTTTAAAAGGTAAAAAGGACGGACTAACTTAAATTAAGGATTAGAGCGTGACGTCCCGAATCGAGGCCAATGAGATAAAATTATAAGTGCTTACAGTTTAGGCGAATTGGCTACGCAATGAATATAAAATTGTAACTTGTTACTTGTAAATTGTTGCTTCGTGAAACGGTACCCAGGTATTTCGCTCATTTGGGCGAAGAATTTTACGCCGAGGTCTTTCGTCTTATAATTTTGGTGGTTTTTATTCAGATGAATTCTCATCACGTCTCGAGAGGTATTATTTTATAATTACGGCTTCTTTAAAAACTGTTCGATGGTGATGAAAGCTCTTCTTATATTTCTTACTTGAAAATTTCAAAATTGCATTTATGCTTTTTATGAAGGTAGCACTGGAATTTCTCATTATTGTTTTATTAAAGAAAAAATATTTCTAGTAGCGAATTGCTACGCTTCTTACTTCGTTTTCTTATCTAGTACGGTTACCAGATCGGAAATTGCGTTTTCCTGACAATTCTGATCATTTGTCAAGCTTCCGGAAACGAAAATTACAGACAAATAAAGAAAAATCTCGATTTTCTGTCAAAAGGCTATAATTATGGAAATATTGTTTTTCTTTTGTTAGGTACTATTTTTACTTTTACTTACTTACTTGAGCCTAATAACTCCTCGAGTCTTGTCTTAAGCTAGCTTAAGTTATATATTCTAATCTATATCTAAACATTATTTTATTGAACTCAACTTAGTAGTAAACTATAATTTATATTAAGCAAGCCAAATTGGTTAATGGCTAGAAGTAATAAACATAGTTTAGGACTAGCAACAGTAACTGTCAAGGTTCAAGAGAACCTTAATTTGTGGTCGGGTTGGTTTTATGTTGTGCGGCGACATTGTAGGCAGGTCTAGACATAGTTGACTATAAAACCCTAATTTGTGGTGGCAGTCAACTTTCCACTGGGTCAGGTCGTCTTGTTCGGATTCAATTTTTGACCCCATGAAGTCATGCTCAAAGGCTAATCTTTAATTTAAATGATAACATATAAATACGACAAAAATCACTATCTAATTTGGTGCAGTTGTTCGGAAGTGATGCGCGTAGATATGTCGTGGCCATATCGTAGAATTGCTCACATCATGAAATTTTCGATCATTGCATGAACTGGTCGCATTTCATGAAATTCTCACTATCCATCGGCCACATCATGATGTGCCTTGGCCAGATCAATGATAACAAATCGTTTGTCGATATGTTCGACTAAAAACGCAGCTACTTCATGAAATGGTCAAGATTATTTTTTCATATCGTAAAATTATTACATTAATTGCCGATAGAGGCGCTGGAAACGCCTTGTTTATGTAAAAAAAAAAAACAACATGGTGGCTGCGTTATTTCTCGCACTGAAAAAGTGAATAATTCGTTATTAAAACGAGGAAGAAAACAAGAGTTTATGATAAAAAAAAGTACTCTGAAAATGTTTGTCGGACTAGAGAACAATAAATACCAAACATAATTTAGATTCTTATTAAATATTTCATGGACGCCCTATTTTCACGATATGGCCAATCGTGGATGACAAAATCGTGAAATGTTCACGATCTAATGATCTGGTCAAATTTAGTTGGCCACATGATGATCGAAAATTTCATGATGTGGGCAATTCTACGATGTGGCCACGACAGATATATTTCGGCGATTGATTTTTATTTATATAGAAGAGAAGAGACAGAAGAAGAAGATAAAAAGAATAGATCAGAAGTACTTTCATTAAGGATTATCGTAACTTCGTGAATCAGCCCTATATTCTAAACCAATACTTATTAAAGGCATTGAGGTTGTGGGTGGCACCACAGAGAGTGGCACTGCCACGCAAGCGAAGACAATGGGATAGATGCTTGCAACTAAACTGGAAATTTCATTAAGTATCAAGCCACGGCACTACCACACACATATTTATGAAAGAAAAAATTGGTATACTAAAATGTATAACAATAAAAAAGAAAGCGGTACGAAAGTTTTTTTTTAGAACTTCAAACGACTTGTTATTCAGTTACTATTAAATACTGGTTGCTAGACTAATTGAATATTTAAATTAAAAAACACGACTGCCCTGCCAGTCCAGGCATTTAGGAGTTGTCACACTAATATTGTGAAAATATATTTGGATGTTTAGATGTTGGGATGTTTGTTCCGTTTCCACGCTTAAAGTACCGAACGGGTTTAGATGAAATTTAGAATGGAGATAGTTGGTAACCTGAATTAACACATGGTATACTTTTTACGGGAAAAAGTTTTATTCCTACGGGAAAATCTTACACAACGCGAGGGTAGCCGCGGACGGATCGCTAGTGGTGGAATAAAGAAACGCACATACATACATACATGAACCCTGAACACAGTACACTCCTTTTTTTGGGCAGTCGACGACATTCCAAACACAGCCGTAGATTTTCAAGCAAACTTCCAAGAAAATACGTATTATCATCATCAACAGCTCATAATAGTGAGAAAACGTATACGAGTATTTGAGAAAAAATGTATTTGTATAAAAAACCATTTGTTGGTAAATGCAGAATCGTATTGCGAAAACCAACGTGAGTTTTTCCGAAATAATCTTTCTCTTTGGAATTGGAAAGCGTCTGATCACGATTTCACTTAGCGGAAGCCAACTCAATTTGAAAAGTGGATTTCGAACCGTTTTAGGATTAAAGGTATTCGGTTGACGTGGGAAATTTTTAGCCAGATCGCTAGGCGTGATCAGTCCTGATGATTTGAAGTCCTATGCAATAGAAACGAAAAATCCAAGACCCCATACAACCTTGAACGTGAACTCGTAGTACAAATTATTATTATTATTAACCAATCATAGAACCGGTTGTTTTCAGTAGCGTGGGATCGACTGAAGTGTATAGACGCATGGATTTTTGACTAAATCGTGCGTTTGGCTTTAGAAAGTCGATCGATTCGCAAAATCCGGCTCGGAGTGGCCGAACCTTAAACCGGTTGCCGGCGGCGGCCGGCGCCAATACAGCGCCCGCGCCGCCATTACGAAAATTCGGCCATGTTTGTTTCGGCGTGCGAGAAAACCACGCGGATTTGAATCGTAGTCTAGTCATGTCTAGAAAAATAATTCTGTTTCTTAGATTATTATTAGATTGGGATTAGGTGAAGGCGGTTTGAATGGTCGTTTGCGGTTGGTCAGATTTCGGGTGCGTGAGGGTGATGGCTGGCCGGCGTCGGTGGGTGACGTCAACGAGGTTGGTGGCGCGAGGGGTGCGGGCGGGGGCCGGGCGCGGGCCGGCGCGCGCGCAGCCGCCGACGCCGCCCAGTGCGACTTGCCGCGCGTTCTCGACACCACCGCCCGCGCTCAGTGATGTTATCCCAGTTTCCATAGTATCACCACCGGTTCACATACCCCAAGCCTCTTTGCAGGGGCGATCGCCTGGAGCAGTCTTTGGGTAAGTAAATTTTATTTCGACTGTCAAGGGCAGAATTTAAGACCGGTTTGGGGCTTTAAAAAAGTAGACCGGTCTCGACGATTTCGAATTCCTCAGCCGAACTTACAAGTTTTGCGAGTACCCTCACATTTTCCTTGTGAGAGAATTGTTTGAAGTGATATTTTAATGAAGCGTGGTATCTTAATGTCTAGTTTTTTGGGCGGTAGAGCATCCGGGTTCGTCGGAGGCTGTTCGCCCACGGCAGGCCTTGACCGCCGCGACCCGGCTAGCGCGCCTCGCGGCCTACACTCGTTAACCGCAGATGTGGCTAATGGGTACGGCTCTTAATCTAAGTCTACCTATATCTAAGTCTAAGTTTTACCTATCTTTTACTTATCGTAGATTTTTTCCAGTATCTATGCTAACTTCTCGCAGTAATTCAGACCACTTCAGCTCGATTTCGTTTCGTTTAGCGATGGTTCTAGTCCATCACTTAATTTATATCACAAAATTCTCAAAAGCTAAAAATAATTATATATTGTGAAATAAGACCCTTTATACCTTTTGCAAGCCACTACAGGTTAATTTATAGTAGAAAGTCAGGCGTGGTAACGTCATACACTTAATACTTAGGTATTTCTGTCTTCACACGAGAAACTGTAAGTAGCTTTTTGTTAGCTAAGTTTAATTGTCCATGAAATAAATAATTTTGTGGGTAGAAGCTGAATTTTAATTAATTAAAACATGTAAGGCCTCGGAGCGCGTTGATGTCTTTCGTATAGGGTGCGAGGGGATACGCTGCGCTGCATAGTGATATTAGCATGTTAATTATCGTAATTATTTGACGTGGAAATTATGAAAGTTATAACTGATGTAGGCTGGTTAGTTTTTAATCTCCCAAGATTCAGTAAAAAATAGGTAACCTACAAAAAAAGTAGTACTTACTCTTTATAGTGACAGATATTAGAATTCGTAGTTCCTTTTTCTAAATTAGAAAGAAAATACAGAATAAAAACAAGGCAAGTTCGGTTTTTCTCTAAGAAATGTTCCCGCAAAATATCACAAAACGAATATTCCTAGAAAAAAATCTTATAAAAACATATAACATTTCGTAAAAATAATAAAAAATTTCAACCGTCTTTTCCTTACGATATAAAGATTCAAGAGTTTTTTCAGTAAAGAGAATGTCGTAAAATAAAATTAAAACTACAACCGCTTTGTGAAAAATGTATCTTACAGCATTTTTAACTCATAACTTGCAAAGTGTAAAGCGCATGTTGAGCGCAATTGAAAAAATAAAATACAATATCTTAACAAAGTCAAATTATTTTTAAGCGCTTCAAAATATGACTAGACTAGACTTTTGCTTAGAAACTTATTAGGTATAAAAAACCGCAAGACGTTATATTAGATAAAAATTCAAGAAAAATGCTACGCTTGTCGCTGTCGGATAAAACACGCAGATTTCCATTTTCCTTAAATCAAATATTGCGCGTCTTTGAACATCGGACAGACAGAGCCCTGTGTACACGCCTCGTGTTTGAAAGGGACCTTAAGCAAAGAAACCATATTTATTCGAAATAAAGATACTCCAACAAAACAGATAAGATTAACAAGTTATTTGCTTCAGAAATGGTTTTTTATTTGGGGAATTCCATATTTGATGTTCCTGATGATCGGCAGCAATATCTCCGCCGGGAACTTTGATCATTTGGATATTTTTACACGAGATAACTTCGAGATTTACGTCTTAAATTTCCTCTCTAGCTGTTTGACCGTAGCCTCGCTTGCGTCTTCTTTTTTAACACGCTTTTATTAGCTTCACCTGTATGCTTGTATGTTTGTATGTAACCGACTCCTTTGGACTCGATTTTGACCCACTTTAAACGGACAGATTTAATTGAAACTTTGTACACTTATCAAGAACCGGTGACAATACAATCATTTGAAAAAAAAAAAATACTCGCTTGCTTTCACAGTAAACTAAAAAGTGAAAAATAATTCTCACAATAATACTAGTATTTTTCGTTCATTATTGTTTTCAGCTTATATATTTAGTTTGATGTGCTTTAAAAGCGTGTTTTTTAGTTTCTTAAACTATATTTCATTCTTTCCTATTGAAATTACCTACATGTCATTTATGTAAAAGGTCTGGTGGACAGATATCTCTATTAATTTAAATTAGTTAAGCCGTTGAACAATTAATTAGGACAATTTCTTTATTTTTATTAATAAAGTTTTAAAAAATTTTAAGTACTAAGAATAAGGAATAAGAAATCAATTTATTTTTTACTTTTTTATTAAAAGTTTTTGATGGTTAATTTAATATTAGCACACAAATAAAGCACTAGAATAAAGAAATCTTATGATACTATAATCTTATCTTATGTTATATTATTGATTTGATTAAATCTTAAATCTATCATTTATGATTCAACTAGACTCAATCAAACATAGTGCGCTTGTAGATCTTCTGTTTGTCGTATTAAATTACTTGCTGGCATTGGAACTCTCGTTTGAAATATTTTAAAACTTCATATGTGTTTTATCTTCTTGAATATACAAAATGATCGAAAATCATATCTAAGTTGACTGACTTATTTCTTTTGTCTCTTTGAGTTTAGAACTTAGTTTCAATTTTGCAATACACATATTAATCTCAGTTAATGTAAAATTGATGGTTTAATTATACTCTACATGTCAAGTTAGTTTACTTCTATGTTCAAAAAGATACTTTATCGCAAGGAAAAAGTTCTTTACACCAAGCCAGAAGACTGAGTGAATGCGGATTTCAAAACTTGTACGGATGTTTTAGTGAAATGCACTGTCGGCTTAATTGCATTATCCGCAGGCAATACTTGTACGAGTATTATTCATGTTAAAGTTTTATTTGACAAATATAATCAATTTTTAATAAATAATTCAATTAAATTTAAATTTTAGTTAGAATCATTCATTATAACTTTAATATATTCTCTTGGCCTTTGTACTGTAAAGATAAATTCTTTGTAAATAAATTAAAACCGATTTCTCTTTTGGCAATTTTTTTTAAATATTTTTAAGGTGAAATCGATTCACTGAAGGCTCGAGCCCCACGAAAGGTGAATTTGTTCTGTGCTGACTAAAACAACAATTTTTAATGTTCCAAAGCAATGAAAAGCTTCTATTTCGTTGGCTAGAACGAGTCTTATTTCACTACTGGATAAGAAACTACTGTATTTAGTATACAGTAGTTTGGTCGATGGACAGTAGCAGTACAACTTACCTAAATGTCTGTGATCGACTGGCATGGTGTAGACAGTCCTTAATAGTATCAGTTGAGTAACGGATAATGTTTAATACTCAACAACATCAGGTTATTGCGATCTGTAATGATTGGCTGACAACTGACACAGATACCCTAATTGTTGTAATTGCAGGCAATAAGGAGATTTTCGTTGCAAAATTGGATGTTGCTTTTATAATACTACTAGCTTTCCACCCGCGACTATGCTCGCGTTGTGTGAGATTTTTCTTGCGAGAATAAGTTTTTTTTCAGGGAACCAAACTATCTCCATTACAAATTTTATCCAAATCCGTTCAGTAGCTTAGGAGTAAAAGCGGAAGAAATATGCAAACATCCAAATATACCTTTAGATTTAAAATATTAGTGTGATGTGATATATTATATCAGATATTATATTCTTAAAATATGTTTTATAAAATACCTTATATACTTAGGTAAAAAGGCGAGTATTCCTAGAATTACGACAAAGAAATCTACTTATGAATAGATTAACTATTCATAATTGCATTGAAAACATTATTATTGTACAATGCAATTTGTACATTACTTTGTAAAGTACTCTGAAGAAAGAGTGTCGTATCTGTCTAATTTTGTTATTTTTTACACTCAAAATTTATAATTAACATACGATCATAGTTTATTTTCAATATTTTATATCGTCCACAACAGGTCTTAAAATAATTGAATTACTCATTACTTTCTTCATAATTTTTTAAATTCACCACCACCAACCAGCTCATAAAAAAACGTTATTATTAAAAAAAAACTGTAAGACTAACATCTGCCTTCGAACAAAGACCTCTGTGCAGCAAATCTATAAATAATTAAATTAACTTACACTAGAATATGTAAATTAATAGAATTGTTCAATTCATTGTTTAGTTCAGAAGTTAATAACATTCGCAGCATCACGTCCATAGTTGCGCAAGAGTTCAGTTTTGTGTTAAATTTTATATCATCAGCTCCTTGCTGTTTAATCGTAAGGAAAAAATAACATTTACAGCTTTATTTGTAGAACAATTTAGACTTCAACATTTACAAAGCCAATAATCCTTCAACCAACATAGTAACTAAACATCAAACAATTATAGGGTTGGCTGGTAAGCTAAGCATAAGCACACTAGTTACTTGCTTTTATAGACTGTTAAACTAGAAAGCACTCTAGACTAAAGTTCCTTATTCCTAAGTTCATAAACTCCGTCTAATAAACATCTCAGTATTCTCCCTATTTACATAGTTACTGACCGTAAACCCTAGTGTGAGTGTCGGTCGAGTAGGTATACCTACGTGGTGTGTTAGTGTGCGTGTGAAGTACCACGACCGTGTGAATCCGTCCGTCGAAGAATGTGCTTGGAAAAATCTAACTAATCGCCGCGGTGACCATGGTTTTGGCAAACGTCTAGAAAACTATAAAAATGTCGCGAAAAATTGGGAATTTAACCTACGAGCATTCACTTAAAATAGTCAAATTATTTCAACTTTAACCTTTTCTGAATTTAGTTTTATCCTTACTAATATTATAAACGCGAAAGTTTGTAAGTATGGATATATGGATGGATGTTCACGCAAAAACTACTGAACGGATTGGGATGAAATTTGGAATTAGGATAGTTTGTACCCTGGATTAACCGCTAGAGTATCTAATAACAAAAACCTGTGATGGGATATATTATTTTTGATATCTACGTACATAAAACTTACCGATTACTATAGTCAATGGATAGATATACACCCACTAGGCCTGTTAACAAAAAACCCCTAAATTTATGGTGATTTATATGATAACATATCCGTATATAGCCTGAGTAAGTTAATATCTTTCCAATGTTAAATACATTAACATTCACCATCTTTCCCTTAGGCTTAAAAACAGAAGGCAAATGATTTAACACGACACACAGCCTAATCTTCACTCTCGGGATGTGGGCAAAATCTACCATGGCATTATTCCTTAGCTAAGTTATAGCTCTTTCATAAATACGTCAAATGTTTTGTCTCGCATCCATTTGTTAACGTGTGGACGTGTGAGTGTGATGTATTCACCGCGAGGACGTTAGCCTCTTTTGTTCTTCAAATGCTAACAGTATTTTTGTCTACTCAAATTAGATGGTGCTGGCAGGAAATAAAGATGTTTCGTTTGGTTATTTCGCTGTAGATAAGTGTTTGAAGGATTTGTTAAAATTTCTAGTAGGGAAAGTATAAAATATTTTTTGTATTCGTAACATAACTTGCATATTACGATGTGATAATAACAGTCACGTTCTAATATTTTATAATAATTCCTATAATGTGTTACATAAATACGTCTTAGATATTAGTGAACTAAAAAGTCGATACCTGTGGATTTGCATTCATATTTCAAGATTCCGAGAGATTTTGTAGTCACTGGATTTAGACTAATACCTATTAGTTTTTTTAAATTTGATTCTTTCTTCGTGGCATTAGTAATTTGTTGTATGCATTTCTACTACGCAAGAACGTTTCGTCTCGATTTCCATACGCAGCGACCGTGAATTTCTCGTGTGAACGCGCGGAGCCCCCGCCTTTTGTTTTAGTACCCCACCAAATTAAATTACACCTATCACGGTTCTTTGAACTAAGAGATATAGCTTTTTTGCGTACACGTGTAATGTTCAATTAGGATGTCTCATTCGACAACTTCATTTTGTGTTTCCTTTGCTATTGTTCTGTAGTTCATAATTAGGATGTTCATGTAAAGATAACAAAGCTATTGAAAGTATGTGGTTAGATATTTGTAAAACAAAACGAGCAATGTTTGTATTTTAATCACTGGTTTAATGTAATTATAATAAATTATAATAATTAAACTTTTTTATAACGGTTTTATTAATTCTCTTTCTTATCTGTCTGTTTGTTTGGGTAAACTAATTTTTGCTATCATAAAAAACTATATTTTACTAGCTTTTATATGAGTTTTCCCGTAGGAATGAAGTGTTTTACAGCGGTAAAAAGTAGCCTATATCCTATTCCAGGACCTAAACTATATGTATGTCAAATTTCATCCCGATCTGTCCAGTGGTTGAAGCGTGATCGAGTAACAAACATCCAAACTCTCGCATATTTTATAATATTAGTATGATAATCGTTAACACTTTCCTGTAGTTACGTTAACTGTCTAAAATCGTAGATAAAGTCCTAGTATTTCCTTTTAACATAATTATTTAAATCTTTACATGACAATACCCACATTGCAATTTCCGGTATTTATGCTAAATTCTATCCGTATATAATATAAAACGTTGTTGGTCACCCTATGTTCGTGGCAATAACGTGCATTAGAAGTGTAATCACGGCTGCGGTCGGTGGTATCTCAGAGCCATCAAACACCGGCTTGGCTATATCTATTGTTTCATTTACCTCATATTTTATACTGCTTATAAAGGTTTTTTCATGCAAATATTTATTCATGTTTAATGATAAAATAATCATATAAGTATAGAGGTACAAATTGTTATAAATAAGTGTAAAAATGGCCATTTAAATCTACGAAATAGAAAACGAAAAATTTTCACCATCAAGAAATGGTGGTGTCAGAAAGCGCTTAGCGTCATGACCTAAAATTTCATTTGATGCGGGGTCGACCGTACAAGCTGTTAAAAACATGTTACAGTGCTGCATTTAATTCATAAATAAAAACCCCTCATATTATTTATATTAAATATCTACTTTATACAGACATCGGCTAGTTACAATTTTATTATATGTATACGCAGATATTGGCCTCAATTCGGGAAGTCATGCTCTAATTCTAATTTTAAAATCCGGCTATCCTTTTCGTTTTTATGACCAATGAAAGAGAGGTGATGAACGAATGATATTCATTTGAATGAATGATAACCTAAAATAAGGGCATAGCTGTCAGTTTAAGAGATTTTTAAGTCGCATGTTTTATGTGCTCTCTAAAATTGTGCAATCGACACGGTCATAAGGTTCCAATTCGATGTTTGACAGCTCTATTATTAGGATGGCCATCTCCTGTCCCTTTCAATTCAATCTTTAAAAGGTAAAAAGGACGGACTAACTTAAATTAAGGATTAGAGCGTGACATCCCGAATCGAGGCCATTGCCTTTAAGAAGGGCTAATGTAAGTTAGAGGGATCAGATTTTAGTCTATCACGCAGGCCAAGTGCGGATTGGTCGACTTCACAGACAACTTTAACACATATAGGTATACTTACTTTATTTATTACTTTGGAGAGACGCCAGTAGTAAAACTAAACAAAAAGCGATAAAAAAAGTGCCTTTTCGATAGCTTTACTGTTTTCAAAGAATAAACCTACCTGTACATAAATATACTTACCTTCCTTTGTCAAAAGTGTTATTTTTAAGAACCTCTTTAGTTTCGAGTGGGCCACAAAGAGTTTTACAATTTATTATTGGAAAAGGACCAGTGAGTGGTGCTTTGAGATTTCTTTGTGCTGCTTCAGAAAGTAACTTTTGAACAATGCAATGGTTGTGGTTAATCCTGCCCTTAAACCGACGACGGCAGTGCGAAGATAGAAGTAATCTTTTAAATGTGTGTTTGATGAGATTTCACTAGTTCAATCAATTGAACTGTTAATTGGACTATTGAGAATATAGGATTTTCTGTACCTTCTTTAATTAAAATATTAGATTCTTATTAATCTTTGAATTTAGGTTCATTATGACACTACTAAGTCGCTAGTATATATTTATTAATGGAAATAAGTCATGTCGGAGGTCTTTGGTGTATCGACTAGATTCTACTTATTTCCATAAATAAATAAATATAAAGTCACCAGATAATAGCTAAGACTAGCCGTGCCTTGCGAAGCACGGAATCATCTTTCATTTCACAATAAACAGAGGACAATAACCAGATTAATACATAGTTATGATATCATTGATCATAAAGCGAAAGATGAAAAATTTTGTCGATCTTGGACAGGACTCGAACCTGCATCTCCTTGGCTATCCAGGCCAGAAACTGCCACCAAGCTATGTGAAACGTCAACGAAATTTGAAACTGCTGCGCCTGTTTCCTGTTTCTAGATACACTACGATTTGATTTGAACCCGAAACCACAGCCGAAACTCTGTAATAATGAGAGTCGAAATATCCTACGGACGCTGTTTTGAATATTTGTTAACATGATGTGGTCAACTGCCGTGTTGCTATGGAACATGATGACTACCTAGTCGGTCCTTAAATATTGTCACATGTATATTAGGTCATAAAATCGAAAATACGGTGTAGTTTCAAAAACTGTTTTTTTTAATTCGAAAGGCATTTGATCATCAAATTTATTCAAAATATCCACCACTATTAGCCACGCAGGCTTTTAATCTCCGTGGCCAGTGGTCGATAGCAGCACGAACCATATTTATGTTAATAGGGCCATTAGTATTTTTAACATATAATCCGGTTGACCTTGAAATAATTCATAGGCCACAGCAAAACTTTGGAACTTCTTGCCTCGTGTGACTAGTCATCTGATATCATCGTAGTTTTTTTATTTATAGAATCATCAACATCAACGGCCCGTTACAGTCCACTGCTGGACTATGAGCCTCCTCCTCTTAAGTGTTTGGTTTTGCCATAATCTCCACGCTTGGCAGGCGGGTTGGAGATCTACTGTATCAGAGAGCGCTGCTGCCCGTTCCCTGTTCAATGTGTAGTCCCTAAGTCGCCTCTTACGACACCCACGGGAAGAGTAGGGGTTGGTGACAAATGTATTCTACTCTGCCGTCACCACACGGCTAATAGAATAGAATATTTATAGAATAGAATATTGTATTTTATTTCTCTTTGTTATATTTCTACTATAAAGCGAGCATTATTTTTATGCACCTCATAAAATGTAATACTGTTACGTGTAATATTTCTCCTATTTAGTAGAATTATTAGCGTTATTTTTGAACGCATTCGTTTGGTCAGTAGCTCAATTTCTACACTTTTCGTGTTAAATGAGGCGTGTGTAGACTTCCTTGCTTGGGGTTTGAGTGGGCGATCACCTTAATCGTGGGAATTAGACGCTCCGAATAAGGCTTCGTTTGAGTTGTGACTTGCGTAGGACAACCAATTACTTGAATTATTTATTTAAAAAATCGATGCGCCTTGTCAGTACACCTGATACTTAGGATTGTATTTGGATTTGTATTCACTGATTTAGGTATATAATTGACAGCTAACAGCGAGTATCTAAAATTGGGTTACTCATTATTCGAAATTCGAATTAAGCATCGTTCAATAGGCCATTTTTATAAAAATTATTTAAGAAAATATTGACTTCAAAAATCTTTTATTTAATTGTTTTTGACATAAAAGAAAAACAACATTTTGAGTGGTGTGCCTTACTTGCAAGAATGAAATACGTATCAATTACATTAGATAATGTAATTACATTTTCACTACGGATAGGAAAGGTTAATCGAATAACGATTGTCCGAAAGCCGTTTCTACCTTTAGATCTTTTTTTAGATTATAGGACTTTTCTTGATTGGTTTGTGATTAGCTTTGTATTAGCTGTGTTAAAATTACACATTGTATTATGTATTTTGAGAAGGTTTTGATGAAATAGTTTTTATCTTAATTTGAAGGGTCGGTCATTCAATAAAATGAAGTAGCTTAATTTGAAAGTTTTTTGGACAGGCTTGACTGAATTACCCCAACGCGATCTAATTGATCCAATCTAGCCTCCATACACTTAATTATCAAAATGGCCGCATCGTTAAACGACCTAAAATATGCAAAGCAACCAAATGGAAATCTCTAGAAGGGACGCTCCCCTGTCCGTCTCGACCAATTAATTCTCAACACCGGATCGCAGGTATCTTTTCTTTTTGGTGCAGGTAAACGCACACGACCAGAGTCCACCTGCCGCGACCAGATTCAATACTCCCCCGTAGTCATTCGTCTTTCCCCTCTGTCGCTCAAGTGTGCACTCGCGCGGGGGGCAGGGCAGGCCCCACTGAACCAGTCCGCAGTCCTGCTCAGCCACCTGTGAGGTTTACACGGTATTTTTTAGTGTACCTGCTATTGAAAGTGCTTTGTTGTGTCGCCAGTCTGCCCATCTTCAAGGTAAATACGATATTATTCTTAGTCGCTTCCTATTGTTATTGGTCTTAAAGATTTCTTGTAACACGTAATTTCGCACGTACAATACCAAATACCATTTTCTTTTGTGTCATCAGTCATCACATTCATTATTCACTCGCGCAAACTCATTCACTTGGCTGACACATGTGCGCATTAATTAATACTCGACACCTGTGACAGATCTTTCAAATCTTTGAATTCTATGTGCCCTACCCTTGTTAACCTTTGTACAAAGAACATAATTAAATCCACATGATTATGTATTATGAATCCGCAGTCTGTGTGGTTTTGTATTAATCATTTGTAATTGTAATTAGTTTTCATTATGACGTTCAATGCGCAGACGCAGATGCCTAGACCGACAGAGCGCGTAATAATGCTCTAACTCTGTGAACCAATGAATGAGTCAATTAAAACTACAATAATGAATGAACTGCAGTAATCAATGCAAGCAATCGTAACTTTACAAACGACTTATAAATTCGTTTAGCGTTCGTCTACAGCGAATCCTTCAAAACGGGAATACCAATTCGTCCTTTTATGCAATACGTGATTTGGGTTTCGAAGTCAATTTTGCAGGTGCAGCTTTGTAATAAGAGACTATTTAATTTGGAATTGTTTCAAGCCTTTATTTCTACATATGTTTGGATATAGGACAGACAGATGACTTGGAATTCTTTGTCAAAGTCTGGAAAACAAATTGTGAACGTCCGTGCTTAGGTCGGAGACATCAATTTGGATTCGATCTATTCTGAGATAGTGCAAATAGTGCCTTGAATGAAAGGGTATTTTCTTTTGAGTCTTGGTATTCCTAAAGCTATTCTACTCTGACTACTGTCTCACTGCAAACTGAAACCAATCCTGTGAGTGTGACAATCCCTTTTTGATTGAATTGCTCCTTAACGAAACTACTTCTCTACCTCGTTATTGGACTTTTGGAGTGCACTATTTTAAGAGTTAATCTTTCTTTTCTTTGAAGATTGAAAGCCTGAACTTTCGAAAGAAAGTGAAACAAACAATTTTGATTAGAAGCTTTTAACTTGTTTTTGAGTAAAACTGTTTGGCCTTTGATGTGCGGAGTTTCGTGTAAATTGAGTTACACGCTGAAATAACCGCCACTGCTCGCTTTTGTGATTTTTTTATTCAATATAAAAAAGGCAAAATAACAGTATTCAATTTTAAAGGCAAACATTTTTAGACCTTTTTGCTCAGTTCCATCAAGGAATTAATCAAATTGTCTAGCGTAAAAGTTATATCGAGATAAAAAAAATTATGTTGATGGCACTTGCGCTATGAAAAAAGCTGTTACGTAAACTAGATTAGAAATAACACATTCCCCGACACATTCGTACGAACACTACCATAGAAAAATCGCAATAAATTATCTAGGAGACTATTTTATGGCACTTTATTCTGGGTCTCGGAACTGGTTCCATCAGACTGTATTGAATAAGCCATTACTAGAGTTTCTACAGCAATTACTGTGTCCGTAAATGGGAGGGACTGGTCTGGTTGAAAATTTATACCGCGGCACAGATGCGCGGCCTGGATATGGCTTATTGGTAGCACTTGGTGTCTCGGAGCTTGCAACGAATGCGCTAGCTAGCACGTTTTCTTCAACTGCAATTTTGCTGGGAAGTGGTTAGGGTTTCTCTTTTAATTTCTTGGGCAAATAAAGGGGAAATCTCTGTACTATACCTTTCTCATCAGTAGATAGATAATATTAACTACCATTTTTTTATTAAATTAAATAATCTTATCCTAATGTTAATCAAGCAAAAAGGGCGCAACAGTTTTGGATGAAAGGCACACAGATAAAAGATAAAGATCATCAATGGCCCGTTACAGTCCACTGCTGGACTATGAGCCTCCTCCTTTTAAGTGGAGGGTCTTACCATAATCTCCACGCTTGGCAGGCGGGTTGGAGATCGCAGATTAAAAGGTTACTGTATCAGAGAGCGCTGCTACCCGTTCCCTGTTCAATGTGTAGTCCCTAAGTCGCCTCTTACGACACTCACGGGAAAAGTAAGGGTTGGTGACAAATGTATTCTACTCTGCCGTCACCACACGGCTAAAGATAAAGATAGTAACCAATAAAAAGTCTTATTCCCATCCTTGGGAAAAATCTTGCACAACGCGAGCGTTGCCACCGCGGCCGGATAGCTAGCTAGTTATAAACATTTTTTATGATGACCTCCCCTACAGTGACACCAGGAGCACAGGACGTAGAGGAGACGTTACGCATTTCGTCCTTCGTGACACACACGCAAAGGCATTTGAATTCGACGCCCGCCACACTTGGCATTCACGAGTGGTCGTAGTTGGAATGAAGGTGTTTTTGTCGAAGCATCGCCTTGTGGGGACGACGTGATGTGAACGAACGTGTGCCAAGCCGCAGTTAGTGTTTTTCTAAGAAATGACGATTTGGCGTTTAGACGCGTAGTTTGCGATACCTACGTGGAAAGAATTTAGAATGATCAATGTATGATTCGGTTTTTGAGTAAAATTTATGAGTAAGTGCTTTTTGACAGTTTTTGATGTTAAAATTATCTATACCACAAGCAGATTTCGGATCGAATCATATAAATGACTGAAAATCTAACAATTTTTTTGTAATATTTTGACTATTAGAATCAACAAAACGAAGTAGAATAAACAAACATGAAGTGAGCATTGTTATCTTCACTGATACAAACTCCTATTCTCCATTGAAAACAATTTGAAACATTCACCCAACAAACTTACTAGGTTGTCGAAGTTTTGAAAATCACGACACTCCTTAAAAGCAAGTCACTTTGTGTCAACTTCAAGGATTAACTTGGCAACATTGTACAAACTTATACTATCTCCGACAAACTTAATTTGTTCAAACAGCTCAGACATTTCTACCGACGAAGACGACGCTTCTATTAGCTCGGCGACGATGATATTGAAATAATACCCGTCCTCCAAGGAAATCTTGGAAGTATTTTACAAACCACTATCTAACAGTGCGGATTTTCATTTGCCAACTATTTCTCAAGAAATTAAAATATACATTTTCTCCTTTGAATCAGTTTGAAACAATTAATTTCTAAAATTGTGCAGAATTTATTTTAGAATTCATATGATTTACGAATAAAATCGAATCTATAACACTTGAGTGTTTATCCGAATATAAATAACTGTATCCTTTCTTTATCTTAGAGCAAGCATTAAGTAGGTGGTTCTATCTTTTAAACCATGACATGACTGCTGACACTTGTACAGTGGAAGACAGACAGAAGTGTTCCGGTCCACTAGGCACGCTCTTAGAAGATCAGTATACTTCTCTCTGTCTTCGACCGTACAAATGGTTTGGATTTTCCTGCCATTTGCATTGGCGGTATCATCTTTATAGATCTCGACATCACCTAATTCTAGCTATCTAGATGTAGCGGTCACGGCGATGATGCTGCGAGGTCATCGCGTGCTAGGCTTCGCTGTAAATGTCAAAGGGTCTGTTGAATTTAGGGACAAACTTAGTAGACGTTTTTGACGTTTTTTACTTTGTTATTGCTTCGTTGATATACCTTATTTTGTTATTCATTTTATGAGTTTGTATTGCATTGATAAATAAACTTTTTATCTATCTATCTATCTACATTTGATATTAGGTACTTTCTTAACAAAATAGAAAAAAAAAACAAGGTTCTTTCTGTGATCATTTTGTCATTCGCGTTTTCACAAAACAGCTGTTTAACGACGAAGTTGACGCGTTAACAACCAAAAAGTGCATTTTTTACAGCTGCATCTTTAATACTGTTTTTTTTTATTATAGTTTTAGATAATTTTCTTCACTTTTTGCCTATAATAGCAACTTGCATATCGTGAAACATTTTGAACTCATATTATTTTATACACGTTTTATTAATATTGACTCTAAACCATTACAAAAGGTCTGCTGTAAGACATTTCTTTAGAAATAAGCAGTGCCTGTTGTGTCGTTTTTCTATATGATCATTTTCTGTTAACTTTATTGTGTACAATAAATAATAAAATAAAATAAAATTAAAATTTCCAATACTTAGTGTTTTGTTCAAAAAGCTAGACTTTCGAATCTAGGTTATACGATAACTTCCAAGCACCATTCTACTGCTAAACTTTTATCACGTGTTCCGTCCCACGGTCGTAAAATCCGGACAAAAATATGAGGACGTTATTCATCATAGCGTTTTGAATATAACAAAGAGGTGTCTGTCGAATCTTTTATGTAAACAGCATCTATAGAGTAGACTTAGCGCGTACAAAAGACGTGTTTTGTGGATTCTTGGCAAGGCCGCCCGTGGGCTACGGTCATTGCCTCACTTCACTGGCATCGGGTAGTCGGTACCTAGTTATATTATGAGGTGTTTCGTTTGTAGAAAAAATTACGCCCATGAGTAGTCCAATATAATTTTGGGACAGGCTGACGCTGTATTTGAGACTGGAGATTTTATTATGGTGAGCAAATAAGTTATATTTTAGATAACTTAAGTACGGACTAATTTTACAAGAAAGAATCCACCTATTCTAAACTTACCAACTACCGCAAAATACTTACCACAAAGTAATTATTATTATGAATCACATGGTCTAAGTTAATTATGATGAGGCACCATTCTAACGGAACTTAAATAATGAGCATAGTTGACAGTTCGCATTAAGGAAACATAAATCATATTTTAATAATACACCTTACTGCATTCTGTGGGGAAAACCTGAGGAAAACTCATCGACAACGCACAGCTAGGTCGCTATTTCCTTTACAGCGTCTCTTGGCTGTCATGGTCACATGTCCCTACCACCCAAACTAAACTGATCCCTCAACCGCACCAGAAATCCTCCCAAACGCGTGTAACAGTGCAGTATCCGCGGGTAGAGGAAGATCTTCATATAATGGCAGTAGTAACATTAGTGTATTAACCTAACCAAACAATTCTGCGAAACTGGTCGCTGACGAATATCTTTGTTCAAGTCATTCGCACTTGAGAGGTTGTCTTCACACTAACACGTAATATCAACGGTGGTAGAACGGCTTGAATGTCCATTGACGCTTTTATCAGATGTCGCCGTTCAAATTCCGTTGACACGCGGTATTGGATTAGGTTGCTAACTAAATACCCCTTGTACTCGTACAAGCATAGTCGCAGAAAGCCTCTGCGGTAGGCCCGTGTCTTTTTTGTTCGGAAAATGTTTTTTCCTCGACGTTTTTGCTTCCATTTTTTATAGCACTTTGATTGGCAAGTCAAGTCTGACTGGCAGACGTTTGTTGGTGCACATTTTTATACCATTTTTTTACTTTAATAGTTGAACTTGAAAATCATAAGTCTCGATTTAAAGAGTTGTTTTTATAGCACGTGCCGGCTGTTTTCGTCTTTTGTTAGCACAACTTGTGCGTACATCATTTAGTTATTTAACTTTATTCAACAAGTGTTCTACCATGTATAAATTGTTGCTAAATAATACGATTTTGTTAGCAACCAAATTTTCCCAAAAATACCAACGCTTTGTTCTCTGCCAGGAAATACTCTATGTATGAGACTACTCATACATCAAAATATCTAATAAATCTAGTATGTAAGGTAGATTTACATTATTTTAAAACTGGGCAGTTGTTCGTTAGCCAGGCATCGCGATAGACCTTTCTTACTTTATGTAACCATTTATTATACGAAATACAGTCCGCACATTATTTAAAAGAGTTATGTGTTTTACTTAGCGCCTACAATCTACATATTTTCATATCGATTAACTAAAATAATAAGTTTGTTTTTTTGTTACATTTCAGGTTTGCCACGTTCAGAGCCGAGGATGTTCGATGCAGTGCTGTGCTGCAGTCTTTGACCTGTAGAAAGAATGAACAATCTGCGAAGAAAACAGCGATAAAAATAACTGGAAGAAGCAATGAAAGACTACTTTAACTTTTAATAAGTTCACTCACTTTTATTTCTATCTAATTTCAATTGTAACACTATTATCAAAGGCTTCTACTCAATATTATTATTTGGGTTGAACCCAATCAGTAAGTAAGCTGGTAAAAAACTGCTAAGGGATGCTAGCTAGGTTGCGGGGTTGGTTTTTCCGCAGAGAGCTAAATGACCGAACCCAACGAGTGATGTGATGAACGTACACTGATTTATTGTTTCCACCAATGGACGAATAATAAATTGCAACGTATGACAATGCAAGACATGCTAAATTAAATTAATAAGTATGAGTTATAATAGTATGTGCGTTGGCTCGTACAATTATTGACGAAAAATATTATTTTTATACGAAGGTTTTTAATTTTGAAAAGTCTGTTCTGCATTTCTGCATGTGTCAAAATCAAAATAACCATGTCGTGATAATTTACGTTTCCTTAGACACAATTCTATAAATCACAAATAAGTATTTTCAGGAAAATCTAAAACGGAAAGGGCGGACAGCAAATACCAGTGGCTCTGTGAGCTGCAGGCCTCGCGAGAATAATTTTTAAGTGACTGATTTATGATGTTTCACAACTTTGTCATTTTTAAAAATTTCCAAAAACTGACTCGACAAAAGAAAAACGATTAATTTATCGAACCTGCTCACAAAATTTCACGAGAATCGGTTGAGAAAAGAGTGGAACACACACAAATAGATATTTGGACAGATGGACAGATAGAAACAAAAGCAATTTTGACCAAGCTAAAACAGAGAAGCTTCGCGCTCACTTGGCCAATAGATTCTTTAAAAGGAGATTACCAAATCTTGTTAACTTCGTAAGCTAATCAACTTAAGAGAATTAGATGTATTTAACTGAGTATAAAACTGTAACCATTTTGTTTGGCTAAATATAGGCGCAAGCTACAGAGCCGCTTTTAAGCCCAATCTCCCGCAAACTTTGCCAACTTTGTTGTTTTGTTCGTTTGTTCATCCAATTACAACGCTTTTGTATTAAAATAAACTTTTGTTCGGCTCGTACTTTATAACTTCTGTAACTATAGCAATTTCGTTGTTTCTTTTTCTTAGCGTTTTGAATGCTAGGTAGTGTTTGATATTCCCAATGCGTACAATACACGCATTCTATTAATCTTACTGTATATTAAATCATATTGATTTTTGATGGGACAAGGGCAAGCCTATGATGATTGTCTTTTTTAGGGTTCCGTAGTAAAAAAGGAACCCTTATGGTTTCGGTCTGTCCGTCTGTCTGTCTGTCTGTCCGCGGCTTAGCTCAGAGAGTCTTAGTACCAGAAGGCTGTAATTTGGCATGGATATACATATGAATCATGCCGACAAAGATGAAGAATAAAATCTTAAAAAAAAATTTTTTTTAGCCTTCTTCTGGTAGGTACACGTCAAGAGGGGGTTATTTTTATTTTTCACGATTACCTTATAGTGTGAGGTATCGTTGGATAGGTGAAAAAATTCACGGTATAGTAATGTTTAAGATGAATTTAAAAGGAAAACTATCAACATCATGTAGGCTTTACAGGTTAACGAATAATATATCAACTTATGAAATGTACTTGTACTAGTAAGAAATTCGGTACAAATATCATAAAAAATTACTTTGATAAAGTTTAAACTGTCTATGTAGTAAATTTAAGTACGAGAAAAGTAATAAAAATGTGAAATAAGTAGGCTTGACAGGTTAACGAATAAAATACCAACTTGCATATTAGGCAACTACGGAACCCTACACTTTGCGTGGTCCGACACGTGCTTGGCCAGTTATTTTTTTTATAGCGTGACGCCAACGATTTCTGACGCGCGTCGTCTTTTGTTCCTCTTAGCGTGACGCCTCCTTATAACAAAAAATGTACATTAGAAGAATTCATTTAATTAATACGATAATACTCATTTTTTCAGATAACATATTAGACCCAGACCTATATAAGAGAAAATAGAAACGCTAATTTAAAAAAATATTTGTGTGGTATTGTTTTGTGTTTTGGTTTTCATAACACAAGCATGCATTTATCTAACGTTATCTGAAATAGGCTGTAACATGTACGGCATATATCTACATAATTATAATAATATCATCCCAATACAGTCGTAGCCACAAGTCATAACTCAAAAAAGGGATCCGTAGGAACACATTTCTTGCAGTAAATTATTATAAGAAATATGACCTCCCGACAGTTCAAGACATGAATTATGACAGCATTAATCTTCATGTGCGATTATGTTATTAATTTATTAAGTGAGAAAGATACTCAATAATTTCAAAAATAATCTTCATAACGCCATAGTAAACCATAAATAATGAACAGAAGAATTCCAATTAGCAAGATAAGCAAGAAGCGCGAATAAATGAAGAAAGAAAACAAAAGAAGAAAGAACATATGTCAAGATGCTAGAAGGAAAAGAAGAATGAAGCAGTAGATCGGTTAATTATCTTTGGTTATCTAGCTGTATGAGTATTATAGACATCATAAAGCTAGGTTACCGGAGTTAAGTGCCATCTACCTCAACGAACGAAGACCTGAAGAACCTCCTATGGATCCAGTAAAGTGGCTCGTAACCTGGTGGCGAATAGGGGATCGGACTGTTCACCATATTTTATGAATTATTTTTAAAATATAGATGAGTAGCAGACGATTCGCAAAAAAAAAACAGAATCGGTTGAAAAACGAATTTATATTGATTTTTTAAAGTTTCAATATGTCTGTCTCTTTCAAAAACGTTTTTTTGTATGGAGATTATATGGCGTTACTAACAAATGACGTCACAAGTGGGTATGTGCCTCTCTGTCTAATCTTGAATTTGAAACCGTTATAACTCAGTCAATTTTAAAGATAGAGCAAAAATTCTTTTAGTGTTCGATAGCAGAAACTATGAAGTTTGGATTTATAAAATAAAAAAAAAGTAGTCCGGTCCCCTGTTTGTGTGTGTGTATAAGTTGTAGTGTAATACTTTTATTTCTTTTGAATGGCCTGGTCAGGGATTGATGTTTTTTCTTCTTAACGCCGATAATCAGGCCTGACAAACGCTGGTGTCAGTGGCCAGTGCTAAAGAACCGCCATCATTCTACCTGTAAAAGAGTCATTTGGTTATTTTAGAACAGTAACAACAGGAAAAGTAAGGTAGTCACTTGAATTAAAATTGAAGATTAATTTGTAACTACTTAAGGAAATAAGAATTTAAAATTACTGGTATTACCAGAATTAATAATAATATCTTAACTCAAAAAAAGAATCGGTGTATGATCACATTTCTTGCTGTAAACAAATTATAATGAAGACGAGTATCAAACATTCTGCTACAAAGTTTCTGCTACGAAAGGCTACGGCGTAGCCATATCGTAGCCATTTCACTACAGTAATTAAGGGAATCAGCAGTAATGTAGTTTTTTTTTATATAACCGTGTAAAATTTTAAAACATTATTTATTGTACGAATGAGATTATAAACTTTTATACTATAATTTTCTACTGTTTGATGACATATTTTTTTTTATTTAAATAAATTAAAATACTTAGAAGTAAATAAAGTTTGTTTTTTCTGCGAGTAAGTAGTTGCTGACAAAACTAACAGTTCAGAATTTCACTCCATGAGTAGAATTTGTGATAATTCTTTTTAAAGGTGAAAAACAGCACAAAGCGAAGATACCGCAGTGAAGGGCCATCAGACGCGGAGAGATGAGGATGAAGACACTTTGATCTAACGATATGACACGCAGTCACTCTGTAACTGTCTTTGTCAGCTCTAGGTAAATACAAGGCTGTATACAAGACGTATATTACAATTTACTTTAATTAAAAATAAAAAATAATTGTTATATTTGCTATTTTTCACTCCCCCGAGAATTTAAGACGGATGAACATTATCGAAGCATTTGTAATTTGTGCTTAATACTCCATTAAAGTGGCAGTAACTATACTTTCTGTGTTTTCATTAATATAATACATGCAGCATACTCTCGACTGTACTTGTAGATTTGATATAATAAATTTATCGAATAATAATGTACTCAGTTTCTTCAGTTTTAGCCAGTTTCCGTCAATGGCCTACTTATGTATTTCCTTTGCTCTGATAAAATACAATTTCGTAATTTGAAAAGTTTCTTAGCTCTAATTTAATATTCAGGAGGCTTTTTTCGGAACATTACGAGGGAAATACAGTTACTCCCCCGGCTAAGTTTTGGCGACGATCAGGCGGCACGTGCCTAAAGAGACATGTATATAAAAAAAAAAAGATTAAATAGATTAAATTATATTTTGTACCTTATCAATCATCAATCTCAGTCCACGTCCTCATAGGCTTCTTCTCATCTTACCTACCTATCATCAACAGCTCATATACGTCCCCACCGAGGGGCT
Source organism: Carpatolechia fugitivella (assembly GCA_951230895.1). Lineage (NCBI taxonomy): Eukaryota > Metazoa > Arthropoda > Insecta > Lepidoptera > Gelechiidae > Carpatolechia > Carpatolechia fugitivella. The sequence continues at coordinate 3,344,962 of OX579646.1, forward strand.
CGGTGCCTACCCTGAATTTGGGCGGTTACCTACTATAATCGACATTAAATTGTTATAATTGTTACAAATATAAAAATTACATGTTTATTTCTCTACTTGCGGTCCGCCCGTGGCGTTGTGTAAGATTTTCCCGTGAGAATAAGACTTTTTCCCGTAAAAATCCTATGATTAACATCCAGGGTATAAACTACCTTTGTTTCAAATTTCGTCTCAATCCGTTCAGTAGTTTTTGCGTGAAAGAGTAAGTAACAGACGTCCATACATGCAAACTTTCGCGTTTATAATATTAGTAAGGATTTCGCTTTCATGGCTGAACTACTGGACCGATTTTGATGGAGCTTTGTTGTTTGCTATATTTCACGTGGTAATAAGGTTTGCCTATATTTGTCCGTGTGTCAAACCATCTTTCTATTTTCATCAAAATCGGTAGACGAACCGTTAAAGTTTAAAGTCGAATAGACGTTTAGGCAGACTAACTTTCGCATTTATTATTATTAACAGACAGTGTTATTATAACGTTATGTTATTGTGCCGTGTGGTGACGGCAGAGTAGAATATATTTGTCACCAACCCCTACTCTTCCCGTGAGTGTCGTAAGAGGCGACTTAGGGACTACACATTGAACAGGAAACTTTTAATCTGCGATCTCCAACCCGCCTGCCAAGCGTGGAGATTATGGCAAAACCAAACACTTAAGTGGAGGAGGCTCATAGTCCAGCAGTGGACTGTAACGGGTCGTTGATTTGATTTGATTTGATTTGATCTGACAATAAATTTTAATAAAAAAATTAAAAATGATTATTATTATTTGACATGTGAAAAAAAATAAACATTTTGTCTTCCTTTTTAATAAATTAGAATAGAAACCCTATGCTGCGCCTAATCAGTATTTTTGTTATAAAATACAGAAAAAAATTTACTAATAAATTTAGTATTCTACGCAAGTAATGTTATACGGATTTAATTTGTGTAATAAAAAGGCTATTTTCAAAATTGCTACAAAAAGCGCCTGAATGAAATATTTAAGCAATATCTATTTTGGCAAAATAACTGCTGAGAAAAATTTTAATAAGGCGCTGTCGGATCCAACCAACCAAAGGTTTCCGTAAATTCGACATTTTTCCTTTCCCCTTGAAAGAAGATTATTGAAATCTAATATCCTGGTGATATCTTTTACATCATCCTTAGCAAGTATCTTGTCTTGTCTGCTTGCTAATACTAAGTAACGGTCTGTTCGATGGAGCACATTTTAAAAAATGACAGTGTCTGGAATGTTCTAATAGGATTGTTTAAACAATGTTTTAAGTCCTCAATGGATAATTTAGAAAAACATAGAATAGAATAAGAGTAGAGTAGAGTAGAATAGAATAGAAGTGTTTATTAATCTCCAAAACAGTTACATTTATAATTTTAATTCTAGTATACATAAAGGTAGTAGCAGTGGACTGTAACGGGCAGTTGATTTGATTTGATTTGATTTGATACATAAAGATTGGAGGTAAAAAGGTCCGTGACTCAGCTTTGTGGCCGCTGGGGTTAACCCATCGGCCGCTGATATTCTACCACAGCCTGAAACTAAAACTAAAACTAAACAAAGTAATACTTAACATAACCTAACTTACTCTAGCATCTTATTGCCCTGGGTGAATATGTATAAACATTAAACATTGACTTTGCGTAAACCTTACTTATATAATTAAATAATTTAAACCCAATAACGGTCCGGGTCAGGAATACCAGCCTCCAGAGACTGCTGCTACTTGTAATTAAAGTCCGACTCAGTGGGGACTTATATATCACCTTTTGATATAAACAAAGCCGTAACCGGAATACAGTGACAAATTGGTACCCAATTGACAAGAAACGAAGAAGAGGAAGGCCAGTTAAAAGATGGAGCGATGATATAATAGAAACAGCGGGAAAACTTTGGAGTAGAATAGCAAGAGAAAGGGAATCATGGGCACAGTTCCAACGGAGGCTTTCACCGCAGGAAGCGGCCCTTGCACGAAAACTACTAACACAAAATAACAATCATTAAAACTAAAACTACTTACTTAAACTAACGATACTTAAACATTTTCATAAAAAGATGTACATCCTAATATTGTAAGGAATTAATAAAGCTTTTTTTTTTTTTTTTTTTTTATAACCGGAATACTACTCTTGAGTAAACGCAAAAAAATATCGTTGGACTGGTCTTTTAGGAGTGATTTCATAGAATGTAATGTGATTGCAAGTTTGGGGAGAAACATTGATCGATGTTCGAGAGTAGGGCAACAGCATTAGGATAATGAAACAAGTAACAGATAGTGGGCGCAATCCGAATCAGACTTTCAGCGCTGTCATCGATCAGAAAAGCAAAAAATGTATGGCTGACAGTGATTCGAAACGCGATTACGGGTAGTTTAATCCCTCCGGACTCGATTTCAGCGCGTCTTTGAACGCAGGGAGTATATGTAATATGAGTATAATAGGGGATCGGACTGTAAACCATATTTTATGAATTTACCATTATTTATGAATTATTTTTAAAATATAGATTAGTAGCAGACGATTCGCGAAGAAAAAAACAGAATCGGTTGAAAATAGTTATTTGTTAGGTAAGAGAGGAATGTTGATTTTTCCTCAGAGAACTGATATTGAATCCAGAGCATGCGAAGGAGTCTGTAATAAAAACAGACTCCTGAAGCTCGCGAGGGATTCTAAGGTTCGAGGTGAGAATAAGATTCCTCTCAAACCCAACACATTATTTTTCACCTGTTCCGGCAAGGAAATCATTTAATTATTTACTTACCTACGTAAATATTGGTACTTAAAATATACAAGAGTTCTCTTATTTTCGATATAATTCTATAAGTTGAGATTTAATTACTGTATTTCATCATAATACTTTTTAATTTTTAGTTAAGAAGATAAAAATAAACAACCAAAATAATAAACAAACTTTTAGGTTATAATTTTTTAGGGTGCATTCCCAAATTGTATGAAAACCTATCCCTGCGTTCCGAGACGCGCTTAAATCGATTTTAGCGCACGCAAAGGCAGGCGAAACCCATACAATCTTTTGGTTTTCTGATCGCTGCTGACGGCTCTGACAGTTTGATTCGGAATACACCCAATAAAAAAATGGCTCACGTCAATTATTTTACGCGCGGATATATGAAAACTTTTTTCCTGTGTAAGATAATGTTCGAAATTCAAACTAATTTTCCTCTCTAGACATGAGAATGGATTGCATGTCTAGAAATGAATAAGCGATTTTCGGCCCTATTTTCAGGCATTAAAAGCTAACTTTCCGAGGTGGAGAGGTGAAAACGAATTTACAGTGGTTTTTTAAAGTTTCAATATGTCTGTCTCTTTCAAAAATGTTTTTTTGTATGGAGGATTATATGGCGTTACTAATAAATGACGTTACAATTGGGCATGTACCTCTCTGTCTAATCTTGATTTTCAAACCTTTATAACTCGATCAATTTTAAAGAGCAAAAATTATTTTGGTGTTCGATAGCAGAAACTAACAAGTTTGGATTTATAAAATAAAAAAAAAGTGGTCAGATCCCCTATTCTGCTTCACAAAACTTTCATTGTTCTGATGATGAGGAGAGTGTTTCTGACAAATAAATGATTATCCTGTCTGATCTTATCAAAGCAGAATTGGATTTTCTTCGCTCGCGGGAAACAGGAACCCATATGCTCTCACTTTTTAGCATTTGTGTAAAAGCCTTATTTCAAGATAATACATAAGAAATATACGTTATTGGCTCCTAAACGTAAAAAGAGTACCTACCTCTATTAGGATATTAGTACATTTTTAATTAATGTAGTGTATGTAACCAATTGATATGAATAGCAAAACTTAATAAACTGATGAATCCGCTACCGGTTCTAAAACAATTTATCCAGTTAACACGCTGTATATTTTTTTTAATAAATGTTGAATGTTTTGCTATTTTAGTTAATATTGACCCAAAATGTTTCCACTAACATGTTTTCTGGCCAAGAGGCCGCCGCGACGCAATGCGCCTGAGCATACAATGGTTATAATTGAAGGCACAGATTGGTTTCCCGTTTGGTTAGTGACTAGTTCCATCAGCGAAGTTTGCGAAGCACTTAGGAAACAGTTTGACAACGGATTTGTTTTTCAGTGAAATGCCTTTTCCAAGGAATGATCACGTGACACGTCTGCTTGTCAAACTTTATTAGATGTTCCGAAGGCTCTTTTTTGTTAATAACTGTTCGATTGGGATACGCTCACGTTATTTGTGTATTTCATCGGGGGAATATATATTTTTTCCTGCGATAAAAAGTAGCGTATGCCTGTATTATTAATAACCAAAATAGTTTAGAAATTTAAAATATAAATCCAGCCACCTAGTTCATGGGCTTCTCACAGAGAAATAAATGCATGTGGCTAAGCTGGGAACCAAATCAAATCAAATCAATGGCCCGTTACGGACTATGAGCCTCCTCCACTTAAGTGGAGGGTTTTTCCATAATCTCCACGCTTGGCAGGCGGGTTGGAGATCGCAGATTAAAAGGTTACTGTATCAGAGAGCGCTGCAGCCCATTCCCTGTTCAATGTGTAGTCCCTGAGTCGCCTCTTACAACACCCACGGGAAGAGTAGGGGTTGGTGACAAATGTATTCTACTCTGTCGTCACCACACGGCTGGGAACCACATTAGTTTAATACGTTAACATACACATACGGCCATATGGTACCAAACTAGTATTCGGGAGAGCCTATCGCCGATATACCTACAAACATTAGAAGACAAAAATAAACAACATGCAGACAAAAACATATACAAGTGCTCGTCACACGAATGTTTACTATCATAAGCTACGTAGCCGACAAAGCTCTACGATGCGAACGCCACTCGTAGCAAAAACTGCTACGCCGTAGTAAACATTTTGTAATAATTGTAATTTACTGTCGTTCATAAACATTAACTGTGGGGACAGTGGGAAGAGAATAATGGAATTCCCGCTGTCTACATTAACGGGGTAAAATTTTAAAGACCAAAAGCGGGACTGTCATTTAATTATTCGACAAACCTGTCGTAATTTTTCATCAGGTAGGACAGTGGTCGACATGGAAGTCGCTAAATCGCTTGCGTACCCAGGTTGGCCGCTGCAGAGAAAACTTGGCTAGATGGGGTTTCATAGACCAGACGCATAACCATTGTGATTGTGGAGCGCCGTCTCAAAGCATGGAGCACTTACTCTCTTGCCCATTGTGTCCCTCCACCTGTACTAAGGAAGACCTAAATTAGGCATCGCCCAGCGCCATAGCTGTAGCAAAGCACTGGGCCGAGAAAATATGAGTTTTTATCATTGATAAGAAGAAGAAGAAGATCAGGTAGGATTGTGGTCAAACGCAAAGCACACCTTAGTGATTTTAAAACCAATTGGAGAGAGTTAGTAGGTACCTAATTACCTGAATGCGTAGAGCAAAAAGAATTTTTACTAGGGCTTTAACTAACAGTGCAGTCTTGGCTACTAATTAGCTGCTAATAACAGTCCCAGCAGTGCATTAGCGTAAATTGCACGTTCCTTGAATCGAAAGTACAGTTAGCAATACAATCATAGAATCACCAACAGCTTGTATATACGCTCCACCAAAGGGCTTGAGCCTAAGGCGTTTAGGCCACAGTGGACCACGCTGGCCTAGTGCGAATTAATTGACTTCACTCATACATAACGTTTGATTTTTTCGAAGGAGTATTTAGGTTTCGTCACGATGTTTTCGGTTTGAATAAATGTACGTAACGTATTCTAAATTCGAAAACACATTGGAACGTGACAGCTGTAGCAACTAAACCACCTACGCTTTTCAGTCATAGAAAATTACAAAATCCTATGTACTTTTTGTTCAATAATAATATAAAAATATTTTTATTTACCTATCATTATCATTTCATCATTATCAGCTTCCTATCACCCACTGCAGGGCATAAGCCTTCTCTTTTTCGTGCTAACCTTTGCGATCTTGTGCACACCTCAGCCAAGTCTCTCCAGCAACCCGCTCTATATCATCGACCCACCTAGTTGCAGGTCGACCGGGTAGTCTTTTCCCCTGCCTTGGCCACCATTCTATTAGGGACTTACTCCACCTGCCATCTCTAAATCTAGCCACATGACCTGTCCATTGCCACTTGAGTTCTACGATCCGCTTGCCAACGTCTTGCACTTTGGTCCGTTTCCGGATTTCTGCGTCCGGTATACGGTCGATTAACTTGATGCCTAGCATGGTACGCTCCATGGCCCTTTGTGCAACTCCTAGTCGGTACACAGTCTCCTTTGTGAGCGCCCTTTTTTTCGGCACAATATGTCATAGTGGGCAGGACACACTGGTTGTAGAGTTTAGTTTGGAGGCTTGGTGGCATCTTTCTGTACCTAAGTATGTCACTCAGCCAGCTGAATGCCGCCCATCCCAACTGTATACGCCTAGTGATCTCCTTCCCTTCCAAAAGATAGACATTGTCCAAGATAGACGTATTGGTCCACGGCCTCTAGTTGTTCTCCTCTCACATTGACTGTTGTTGCCGAGATTTCTGAGACGTTGGCCATTATCTTAGTCTTGGACATGTTCATCTTAAGGCCTATAATTTACCTATAATTCACATAAATACCAGTACATGTTTTCAGTTTCAGAAACTTAATGATTTTTACATCATTCGTTGCATCCGAAATTAGACGCGACTATTAGGTTAGCCATGTTGTGACGGCAGAGTAGAATACATTTGTCACCAACCCCTACTCTTCCCGTGGGTGTCGTAAGAGGCGACTTAGGGACTACACATTAAACAGGGAACGGGCAGCAGCGCTCTCCGATACAGTGACCTTTTAATCTGCCATCTCCAACCCGCCTGCCAAGCGTGGAGATTATGGCAAAACCCTCCACTTATGTGGAGGAGGCTCATAGTCCAGCAGTGGACTGTAACGGGCCGTTGATGATGATTAAGTTCAAATTAAAATGTCAACGTCTCTGAAAATGAGATGTTTACTTATTTTTGATAGATGGTTGATGGTGATTGTAGCGTCCATTTCGTAAAACTTTTTTAAAGGCAAAAAGCATGGAAGACTGGCATTTACAAGTATAAAAACTAGAATTGATTGTCATCTGTTTTGTTTTTGTGGGCTGTACGCATGAGTGGTAATGAAAACTTCAGGCGTTTGCCATGGTGATAAGTTTGTACTTTTGCAACTGACTGTACCTCCAGTCGCACTCTCATTAGGGACGTAGCTTCACAATAATTCTCGAGAGCTCAGTTTTATTATTCCTCATTAAAATATTGTAAATTTTTGATCACTTGCGAAGGAGCAGGTGTAAAACAAACATAGCTGAGTAACAGGCCATTAGAACATTAAAGTCGTGATTAAAATACAGGAACTTTGTGGAGATCCTTGGGGGAGCTTTATCAAGCCATGCGTGGTATTCTTTGTTCATTATGGTAAAGATGTCTAACCACAGTTTTTGTTTAGTAATTTTTTTTAAATGCATATTATCCGCCGCAGTGATAGCTTAAGTATATTTACGTATTTTTGAAACAGAAAATGGGTACGTCATTTTTTACCATTAGGAATATTACTCTGTACGTTAACTGACAGCTCAAGCCGCGAAGATATAGTCAAAAATATTAAATTGAAAGGGAACATTTTAACACGCATTTTTTTGATAGGCTGACAAGAACATTAACAAAGTGTTGTTTAAAAAAGCTGGCTCTGCAGCCTAGTTGGTAATACGCCTGCCTTCGAAGCACAGGGTCGCGGGTTCGAATCCCGCCCAGGGCAAACACTCGTGTGATGAGCCTTGCTTCTGGATGTTGTTTATCTATATAAGTTTGTATTTATCTATTTATGTAATATATATCAGCTGTCTAATACCCATAGTACAAGCTCTGCTTAGCTTGGGATCAGATGGCCGTGTGTGAAAATGTCCCTACATATTTATTTTTATTTATTTTATTTTCTTATCCCTCTCTGTCACTCAAAACCGCCATAGGATAGTGCGATTCGGTGCGCGGCCAGATGTGGTTCAACCCTTACGCTATATCAAGAGGTCTGAAGTGACGTCAGATGGCAGCCGTGAAGCGTGACGTCACACATCCCCACAGACCGGTGAAAGCTTTTTCTAGTTCTATTATTTGAACCAATCAATACGGAAAATAAGGTTGGATATTGACGAAATAGTAAGAGATTCTATTTCGGCGCCATTTTATTATAATCCTTGTAAAGGCGTCCTCTATTGGACTGATTGGTCGTGGATATAGGTTGAAGATTAAGACTCGAAAATTTTACAACAATACAGGGTGTCGAGAAAACACCAATCGCGGTAGCGCGTATTTCTTCAAATTGAATTGAAAAGAAAACCCATAAAGCAGAAAGGGGGGAGGCAAATTTCTTTAAGAAACATCCACAATCTCCCACAATAAATCAATCATCTCTATGAAAGGGCGTGGTTCTGAAAGGGTCAACTTTTTTTGGTCTGTCAGCTTGCTCCTTAGGGAATGTTGCGCAGTTTCATGGACTGACAACCCTCCTTTCTGCTTTGCAGATAATTTTGTAATACCCTGTATATCACGTAATTCTATTATATTTGAAGAAAATCGTGCTGCCGCGTCTGTTACAGTGCTCTGGAAACGACGTTGCATTGTAAAATACTGTAACCTACTATAATCGACTATTTCTCCCCTGAAGCTTGAGGCAGTCCTAACTGCACTTTTTAAAGAAAAAAAACTTGTTTTAACGTACGTTTTCTAATTTTTCCAATCTCATAAAATAACTTACTGTCTATGTTCCATAAAACAAGTTGAATGCATCGCAGATGACTATCTCCGGGCAATATCCATGACGAAATTATTATGATCATAATATCTGCGAAACGAGTAAATAAACCGATATATTTCATACTGTTTTTATCTGCGCGATACATAGTAGGTAACGAGAAGATTTTATAAAATCTTGTAGGTTCGATGAACGAGAAATTTATAGTTCGGCTATCACACTAAATGTGAAAATACTTTTGGATGTTTGGATGTTTGTTCCGCCTTCAAGCTGGAAGTACTCAACAAATTTGGATGAAATTTGTTTTTTTTTTTGTTTGTAACCTGGATTAACACATTGGATACTTTTTACGTGAAGTCTTATTCTCACGTAAAAATTAAACGCAACGCAAGCGTAGCTGCGAGCGGACCGCTAGTATGCTATACGTACAAGTCTCTTTAACGACGCACGCAATAATATCACCATGTAATCGACGATGACATTTTTTATGCATTTTCGTATTGATTGTAACCTTATTTTACCTTCACGATCTAGGTCCCAGCGCCAAAGCCTAATACGTGGATGTTTTACATCGACGACGTTCGGAAATGCAATTTCCTCGGCGCGAACCTCTCAGAGATGCTGCCTCCCTGGTACTCAGCGGCTCGTAACGACCACTTTTCCGTGGAAAAGCGGGAAATATCCACTTGAATTTCTAGTAAAAGAAGTTCTCCTGGTTTCCTAGATTAACTAGGATTGTATTTGAAATTTGGCATATTATTCAAGACCCTCTGCTTCGGACGTGCTCCTTTTCTAATTCTGTATTGTTTCTCGTCAATTTTCTCTTTTTTTAGCTCAATATGCCCATTATCACACCGGCCGCTTCAACCATATGTCTTTAATGTGAGAAAAAAAGTTTAGCTAGTCTAGACTAAAGGAAACAGAAAAGGCCACCGTTTCTTAAATCAACATGCCGTATCGCTTTTTATTAAACCTGATTTACAAAGTATATTCACTCACAATTTACAAAGTATATTCTTTGTTCAAACGAAATGACCCCCTCTAGTAGTTTCCAACATTGTACCAAGTACTTGCTAAGCTAAAAGATTAAACAATTTTATAACACTAATTAATGGCTCGACAAATTGTAAGGGCAATACAAAACAATTTTGTAAGTAAACAGTTTTTATTGCTAACATTAAGACAAAATGTTGCTGAATTAAATAATTACAGGTGCGTGGCAAGAGGGGGTCAGGGGAGAACATGATCATAACCCTCCCAAAACGCTAATTTATTTGTAACTTACTCTAAAAATTAGTATACGGAATATATCGTACCCAAAGTCTGTCTGTGTATCTTTAATTTGACAATGTTTACTTATTCGTTCTCTATTACGAGTATTAAGTTTCGAAGAAAGATTTCAGCTGGTATAAATGTCTAATTTTCTCTATCGTAAAAAACTAGAGCAAACATTCGTAGAGCATAGTAGACGAATTCTAACTAGAGTAGCGAGAAGCAGCTTGATAGCTGACAAACTCGTGGGTAAAATGAACAAGATACGTCTTATCTCGCTGCTCTCGGCCTGGCCCTATACTTCAGATTATTCTAGCAGAATATGCCCGTATAAATTCGATCTAAGCTGACGTTGTCATTCGAGCATACTTCAATTCGTCAGATGATTATGTAATGTTAGTTATTAAGTTTCTTTTTTGATTAGTTTACTTTGTGTTGCGCAGGCTGATCTTTTTATATGGTAAGTATTTTTTTTATTAATATTGCTTTCGAAGACATATGCAAGTAAAATTTCAACTACGGTAACTAATTTCAAAACAGATCTCTGATATGATTGACCCCCCATTGTTTTATTATCTTGGCACACACCTAAGTCAAGAATAAATTAAAATTCAGCAATTTTACGCTGAAGAGATTTAATTGCAATTAAAAGCCTTTGAATAAAGTATTTGCTTTAGCTACTAGGGGTACATAAATTCCACAATAGAGACGTTGCTCTAGCGCCTGCGGGAAAAACAAACGCAACGGTGGTTTTTTGTGCTTAGTCTCAGAGCTCAGAGGCAGGCAAAGGGAAAATGCTACGGAAAGGAAATTTGCGTTGCAATGGCATTCTTTAGATAAGGGGATTTCTGGAAAAAGGGGATTTTAGGCAGGGGGGGATTGTTGGAATAAGCCGGTATTTTTCTTGTAAAAGTTATTAAAGTATAATTTCACAAGTAGTACAGTGGCGAGTTAACTTAATCTGGCAACTAAACTCCGTAAGAAGTAAGTAGCGTAAGGTAAAGATAAAAATGTCTGTATTCGAAGTAGTAAATTTAAGAAGATCATTTTTGAGTCAATGCCAGATAATAATGCCAATCCTGTCAATGAAATAGTCATCACTCATCAGTCTGCTATCATAATAGGGGATCGGACTGTTCCAAAGTTTACCATATTTTATGAATTATTTTTAAAATATAGATTAGTAGCAAACGATTCGCGAAGAAAAAAGCAGAATCGGTTGAAAAACGAATTTACGGTGATTTTTTACAGTTTCAATATGTCTGTCTCTTTCAAAAACGATTTTTTCACAAGTGGGTATGTGCCTCTCTGTCTAATCTTGAATTTCAAATCTTTATAACTCGGTCAATTTAAAAGATAGAGCAATAAATATTTTAGTGTTCGTAGCAGAAACTAAGAAGTTTGGATTTATAAAATAAAAAAAAGTAGTCCGATCCCCTATTTACCCAGCTATTGGCAAGTAATATTATTATGTAATTGTGAAAAAAAAGCATCGGGATTCTATTTTGTGTTTTTTACCTTATTACTTACTACACAACAGAAAAAATCGAACTCGAACCATTATTATTTTTAATGACTTCAACATCTCTCTTGACTTGGGACTTAAGCCAACCCAATTAGAGAACAAAATCAGGCTTGGCTGATCTCATCCAAATTCAAAATTTTTTACTCGTCATAATAATTATAACATTATCATTATTTATTATCACATTCTTATCTTTATTATCACATGTGGTGACAGCAGAGTAGAATACATTTGTCACCAACCCCTGGGTGAATATTCCAGCAGCGTTTTTTAAGTGTCCATGTTGAAAATCGTGGTGTCAAGACCATTTTATGTTTTAAAATATATTATATGGGACACTATAACTAACAATACGGTTGGCTCAATGATTATATTTCTGTTAATCCCAACAGATTTTATGCAAAAAAAAAATATCTGTTACATTTCAGTACCAGGTGGCTTGTCCTCAACTTACTTTACATAGAACACGCACTTACCCTGACTATGTCTTAAACTTGTAAGTAAAAAAAGTTGATTCATTCAATATTTATTTAGCAATAGCTTTATATTGTTTGCATAATAATTCATTTTACCTATAAGAATACACAAGACACTTAATCAAAGTTTGTCCGAGCCAAATCGTCAGTTATGGTGGCGCGATTTCAACTCGTCGTGACTTGTCGTGTATTAGTTCGGGACTTGTCGCTTGGCTCCGCCCCGCATCCCTCAGTCATGCGCTAGCGCTTGTGAAGTGTAGACCTGTGACTGTGCGCAGCATTTTCCCGCCAAAACGTAAGTAAGCCCTTTGGTGGCGTTTTATTCAATGATTGTTAAGTTTGGGTGGCTCAATTTGTAAGCATGTCCTGTATTCCTCTCTTCAAAGGAAAACACTGCTAGATGACTTCTTGGTTCGTGTTCCATTGCATATTATTATTTCAATTGTAAAGTAATTTGTCTAATTTTAATGATTTTTTTTCAAGATTATTCAGATATGGTGGCTCAGTTTTGGTGGTTTTGGTGGCGAATTATGCGCCACCAAAACTTAATTATGGCACCAAAACTGAAATTCATACAATTTAGTATTAAATTTAAAATTGGTAAATGATTTATTTATTTATTGAATTAGTTTACTAAATAGTGATGCATTTAGTGGTTAGTGAATTAACTCGTGTTACTTATGCAGTGATCTAAATTAAAACAAATAATTAAGTTCACCTTTTATATTTTTTAAGTTTTGGTGTGCAAGATTTAGTTTCGGTGGCTTGATTTCAGATTAGGTGGGCACATTTCAGTTTTGGTAGCGTTACAATACTTTGAGAGTTAATAATTCAGTAACTACCTGGATGATTCTATGCGAAATAAGAAAATATGCAATGAATGTTCCTAATTATTAATATTACCACATAATATCTTTGAAAAACTTAAAATTAAAATGCGCCACCAAAACTGACTAAAAATCGCTATGTTGATATTGACCCCCCTACGCTTCCCGTGGGTGTCGTAAGAGGCGACTTAGGGACTACACATTGAACAGGGAACGGGCAGCAGCGCTCTCTGATACAGTAACCTTTTAATTTGCGATCTCCAACCCGCCTGCCAAGCGTGGAGATTATGGCAAAACCCTCCACTTCAGTGGAGGAGGCTCATAGTCCAGCAGTGGACTGTAACGGGCCCTTGAATGAAGAGAGCAAGGAAAATTTGTCAAATGAAGTTCAATAATTCTTCTTGCTTCATAGTTAATTTATCCTAAAATCTGTTCCGCCCGCGTTTTGTTAAATGTTAAAATCGGTCCAGTGTTACCCGTGAAAGTCGAAAATTTATAATATACACCTAGGTAGTATGGTTGCGATTTAGCCTAAACCCAAATTTAAATTATTTTGAAAAGAATATATTAATCACATCACATCACACCAATATTATAAATGTGAAATTACGTTTAGATGTTTTTTCCGCCCCCACGCTCAAACTCAGACTACACAGATTTTGATGGAGATGATTTGTATCCTGGACTAACACATAGGATTTCTTTACGGGAAAATGTCTTATACCCACGAGAGTATCTTAAACAACGCGGGCGTAGCCGCGGGCGGAAAGCTAGTAATAAGTGTGCCTGAAGGTCTTGCCCTTAATACCTTCAATTTAACTTGTAGAAGCCATCAGCAAGTTCTATTACAGTCCAGTGTGACGTCACTCAAATTAATAACGGGACTTCTGGTGACCCTTATCAAAGGATTTGATGAGTTTGCTAAGAGGCCTGGAGATAGCTTGGCTGGGCGATATTCCGATGTGAAATTATATTGGAGAGGGTTGTTTTTATTTCTATTTCAAGGTCGATTTCGGCACTTTCATACACAATAGTACATTATTATACGAGGGGTGAAAGTAACTTATTCAGCGCTGAGACGGGGTTTGGGGCCTGAGCATAGCGAGGGCCCTAATAGTTCAAGGCATTAAATAAGTCTTTAACCAGAGGTAAATACTTTCATTACGAATACAAGGAAAGTAAACATAAAACCACGAATCAGCTAAAATTAGTGACTACCATATCTGAATCAGATGAACTCATTGTAAACAAAACCCTACAACTCGAGAGACAAATGATAATACCTGCTTTCCCGCCTATTTTTATTTTTTTCTGTGGCCGAGCCGGCCAGCTTTTGAGCCATTATTTTTCATTTCCATGATTGAAAAATGGTAAATATTTTACCCAAATCTATTTTATTTTAAAGAAATAGTTGAAAGTCAATTATAATAAAGTCATATATTCTTTAATTAATACTTAACTTTATGTTATTTCAATTTAACATTGCGCTGTAATTGAGTGGCTGTATAGAATCATGGCACATAGTTCAATAGAAATGTGAAATGAGAACTAGTTTTTTTTTAATGATTTGACAGCTGTCAGTTGAAAACGATTCTCCCTCCGGGCTGAAGAGTATTACCTTCAATCCGCTCCTAAGGCAACTTCAGACCTACTTTCCGAGTATGAGTAATGAAGAAATATTGTAGTTCGTTTCTTTCTATATTACCACTTTGGTATACTGCCACCTGCTCGCGTGAGGATTTACTTGTCAGTAACCAGAGGGCTACCACGGTAGCCGCTTTCTGGGCAAGTAAGATTTGGCTCGTGTTCTTGCCGACACGAAAGATGAAGAAGAAGTTTGGACAAGAAAAGTCACTCTTTGAACAAAATACGAGTAATTCCTTGATGAAAATTGTCTTGAAACCGCTGCACAAAGTTGACCGCAACTTGTTTAAACTTGTAATTGAAAAGGAACTTGTTATGCTTTGAAAATAAAAGATAATTTAGTTATGGAAATTGAAAGAAAACTTTGATAAGACTTTGTCTAGGTAAGGAAATGTGAAGCTTGAAAAATGGACCTGTTTGCTACTTAGCGTCTGATAGGTAAGGTATAATACTCCACTAAATGTGTACCAATTATAGTTCTTCCCCATTATTTGTTTGAAAATGTAGAGTTCGTTTGTTGCAGATAGCTGACCTCAGTCCAACTCCGTCCACCTCAGTCCAACTCCGTCCACCTCAGTCCAACTCAGTCTCAGTAATGACGTTCTTCAAAACACTAAGTTTGTTTTTCATATATATTTTGGAACAACTTATGGCCCTGATACAGGGTAGGCTCGAGCCCCTCGATGGGGACGTGTATGAGCTGTTGATGATAATGATGATTATACAACTTCACTCCTTGTAAGGATACACATATAGATACACATTATATAGGTAACAGAGACAGTGATAGGTAGAGGAAGTTTTGCGATGAAAATGAAGAAACAAATTTTGGTGGTGGCGAAGATATGAATATAATGCCTGTTCTCGAATTTTATCCGACATTATTGAATAACCTACTAAGTCAAGCTTGAAAATCATAGGGGTAGTGACAAAACAGGAAATTACGATCTAAGTGAACCAAAACGTAGGAAATTTGCTTATCTTATAATTGTGTTACGAATTTGTACCCAATTCTAAAGTATGAAAATCCTGTAGATAGTTCTGATACCTTTAGGTAGTGTAATCTGTCAGCTGTCAGCTGTCTGATGATGATGATCGGAGTCCATTAGACGGAAGCAGTCAGATGCGCAGGATATTAGAGTTACAATAAAACACACCATGTTTTAGTGTCAAAACCTTTCTATTAGATTAGATAACTATTTTTTTTGGTGTGTTTTATTGTAACTCTAATATCACAGACTCCTAAACCATTTAAAAAATTCAGTTTTTCTCCAATTCTTATGGGATCTTACAGGCAATGATGAAATATAAACTTACAAAGCAACTTACAAAGAATTCTGTCTTAGCTATAAAAAAAATCACTTCAGTTTTTCTTTTTTTTCAAGGCATTTTTATAAATATTTACATAATCAAAATTAGGTACAAAATCAGGGACAATTCTTCAAAAATAACCTGAATATCGATCAATCTAAAAGCGCTTTTCACAGAATGTAAAAAAGATGCTCCGCCGTGACAGTGAGATCACTGCCGTGACCAGGATTCGAACCTGGGTTACTACGGCCACAACGTAGGGTCCTAACCACTAGACGATCACGGCTGTCGGAGCTGTGGCGGTGGCTGCGAATATTTCGGCCACTTTGGTCGAGTGTCGGTCAAAACTAGAGCACTTTCACTTCAATGTGCATTTTTAATTGCGTTAGCGTAGATAACCTAAGAGATCTTATTAATTTAATGATTAAGTTCAGTTTAAAATGACAGTGGCTTTCCACCACAGTTTTTACCAACGTATATGATTTTTTATAAGTACTATATTTATAGGTATATTTTATTGAAACAGTTCCATGCCACGAAAATATAGAGTAAACAAAATATGAAGGTATTAATTTTTATTTATTAAAATGTTTTACATATTTTTTCAGTAAAGTAGAACATTTTATACTTTTCATAAATATTTTTTTTAGTGTCCGTCCGATGCTAAAATAATATTGCTCACTACAGTGCTGCTTTCAAAATGTACCTAATAACATGATCCGTGATTCAGTTAGCGAGGGTGTGTCAATATACCCATATAAAATTGGGTCATGGGGCCTTCGGGATCTCAAAGCCCTATGAGGCCCTTACACGCGGAAATTAAATTCACATCTATCGCTCCTTGTTATGATTAGAAATTAATACGTAAAGTTCCCCTGTTTCGTGCAGTATCGCTAACCTAATTAACTTCCTCTGCAAACAAAGCAGAATACCAAACTTGTAAGATACCAGAATCTTAAAATACCAATAAGGACTACTTTTCTAGGCCAAGGTCAACATCATTGACCGAATCGAAGCGGTCTTTGTTTCAGCTTGGACAATAGTACATTATTATACGAGGGGTGAAAGTAACTTGTTTAGCGCCGAGATCTAGTAGTTCGAGGCAATACATAAGTCTTTAACCAGACGTAAACAGAAAGTAATAATAAAAACACGAATCAGCTATAGTTAATTGAGTGACTTTAATATCTGAATCAGATGAAATCATTTAAAAAAAAACCCTACAACTCGAGAAACATATGATAATCACTGCTTTCCCGCCTATTTTTTTTTTTTTCTGTGGCCGAACCGGCCAGCTTATGAGCCATTATTTTCATTTCCATCATTGAAAAATGGTAATTATTTTGTTCAAATCTATTTTATTTTAAAGAAATTGTTGAAAGTCAATTATAATAAAATCATATATTCTTTAATTAATACTTAACTTTATGTTATTTCAATTTAACATTGCGCTGTAATTGAGTGGCTGTATAGAAAGATGGAACATAGTTCAATAGAAATGTGAAATGAGAACTAATTTTTAGGGTTCCATAGTAAAAAAGGAACCCTTATAGTTTCGGTCTGTCCGTCTGTCCGTCTGTCTGTCTGTCTGTCTGTCTGTCTGTCTGTCTGTCTGTCTGTCCGCGACTTAGCTCAGAGACTCTTAGTACCAGAAGGCTGTAATTTGGCATGGATATATACATATGAATCATGCCGACAAAGCTTCAGCTTAAGCTTCTTCAAAAAAAAAATTAAAAAATTTTTTTTTTTTTATAACCCCCTCTTGTCGTACACGTTATTTTTTTTTTCACGATTACCTTATTGTGTGAAGTATCGTTGAATAGGTCTTTTAAAAACAATGGGGGTTTGCTAAGATCATTTTTCGATGCTGGTGTAAGTTTTAGAAATATTCCGTTTTAAAGTGCTTATTTTTGTTAGAGTCAAGTTTCCCCCCCCTCTACCAGCGAAAACATTGTATATGGAAACGTGAAAAAAATCATGATAGTAGTGTATATGATGAATTTAAAATTAAAACTATCAACATCAAGTAGGCTTTACAGGTTATCGAATAATAGACCAACTTATAAAAAGTACTTGTACAAGACAAGTAAGAATTTTGGTACTACAAATATCATAGAAAAATATTTTTGTAGAAAAAAGTTTATATGTTAGAAGGCTGTAATTTGGCATGGACATACAATTAATTATGTCGTCAAAGTTAAAGAATAGAATCTAAAAAAAAATAATATTTTAGGGTTCCTCTGGTACACGTGAAGTGGGGGTTATTTTTTAAATTCACAATTACCTTATGGTGTGAGGTATCGTTGGATAGGGTTCAAAAAAATTATGGGGGTTTGCTAAAACCATTTTTCGATGCTAGTTTACGTTTCAAAAATATTTTAAGTGCTTATTTTTGTTAGAGTCAAGTTTCCCTCCCCCCCCTACCAGCGAAACCGTTGTATTTGGAAATGTGAAAAAATTCACGGTAGTAATGTATATGATGAATTTAAAAGGAAAACTATCAACATCATGTAGGCTTTACAGGTTAACGAATAATATATCAACTTATGAAATGTACTTGTACTAGTAAGAAATTCGGTACAAATATCATAAAAAATACTTTGATAAAGTTGAAACTGTCTATGTAGTAAATTTAAGTACGAGAAAAGTAAAAAAAATGTGAAATAACTAGGCTTGACAGGTTAACGAATAAAATACCAACTTTAAAATGTACTTGTGCTAAGTAAGAAATTCAGTACAAGTATCATAGAAAATGACTTGATGGAGTCCGTCTATGTAGGTAGTAAAAGTAGGTATTAATTAGAACAGTAAAAAGATTGCGAAAAAATAAAATCATAACATCATTTACTAAAATAATTTTACCTATTTACCTTATTTACCAGTCAGTTTTAAATGTGTAACAATCGCGAGTTGCCAATAGAACATTCGAAACATTCGAATAAAACTATTTTCAATTTCGAATAAAGCGCGCCGCGCCGTGGAAATTATGCCCCTGCGGGGCTTGCGCGTGGGGAGTCTATGTAACAAATAGAGCGGCAGCCGCGCTCATTAGCGCGAGCGACTGGATGCTGTTCGGATGTGCCTCGAAATCCTACCTATTAGATTGCAATTATTAACACTTTGAATATTCAAATTTTTTGATTATTTTTGTTAGAATTAAGTATACTAACATATGAAAGACTTGAAATTACAATACTGACTATTTCTCTTTCAATTCCAGTTAGATATTCCATAAACTATTATAATTTGTTAAAGTGCCCATTTTTGTTAGAGTCAAGTGTCCCCCCCGTAGCGAAACCGTAGTATTTTGAAATGTGAAAAAAATAATATTTATCAACATCAAGTAGGCTTCACAGA
The DNA here is from genome assembly GCA_951230895.1 of Carpatolechia fugitivella. NCBI lineage: Eukaryota > Metazoa > Arthropoda > Insecta > Lepidoptera > Gelechiidae > Carpatolechia > Carpatolechia fugitivella. The sequence goes on from OX579646.1 coordinate 3,364,162, forward strand.
TTAACGAATTATAGACCAACTTATAATATGTACTTGTACAAGTAAGAAATTCGGTAAAAATATCATAGAAAATTATTTTGATGAACGTTAGCAGTCTTAAACAGGTACCTAAGTAGTATTGGACAACTACGGAACCCTACACTTTGCGTGGGCTGACACGTGCTTGGCCGGTTATTTTAAATAATTTGACTGCTGTGAGTTGAAAACGATACCCCGACGTGACATTATAGCGCCATTTCAACGAGCAAACCGTATCGTAATTTGTACAATAAAATTAAAATATATAGGCGCTACTCAACTCAATCGAATTTGATAGCTCAACGGTAGTATTATTTTTGACTTTTTAAATGTTCGCTTTTTTGCTTCGGGGGTGTTTAAGTTTTCAATTTATTTAAATTTTATATTTTTTAAACTTAATTACAAATGATGATAAGTACCTACAGTTATCTAAAAGGATTACTATCAGAATGGTCCATACTCGTAAATCATTAATCAAAATATATTTGGTAAGTAGTTTGCCTAACTAAATTTCAGAAACTGTTGATTGGCCCTGCGTTGTTATTACTGCTGAATGTTAAGTTTCTCTTCACTTAATTTATCGTAATGCCCATCGTACTCAAAATTAAATACAGATCAAAATGAATCCAAACACGGCATATCTGTTTTTATTTTTTCAAGAGAATACTAGTGTGCTGGATATCCTGGCTGCAGCATCAGCTCATTATGTTGCCACCATTCCATTGTATGTAGAATCAAATACTGATCAAAACGAATCCAAACACGACATATCTGCTATTATTTTTTCAAGAGTGTACTAGAGTGCTGGATATCCTGGCTGCAGCATCAGCTTATCCCGTTGCCACCATTGCATTGTATGTAAAATCAAATACTGATCAAAACGAATCCAAACACGACATATCTGCTATTATTTTTTCAAGAGTGTACTACTGTACTAGAGTGCTGGATATCCTGGCTGCAGCATCAGCTCATCGTGTTGCCACCATTGCATTGTATGTAGAATCAAATACTGATCAAAACGAATCCAAACACGACATATTTGCTATTATTTTTTCAAGAGTGTACTACTGTACTAGAGTGCTGGATATCCTGGCTGCAGCATCCGACCAATAATTCCATAATCATGCAAAGTAATATAACATACATGAGTGTTTTAAATTTAGGTCACAGGTATGTTTGAAAGTAAAAAAGTAAATACACATTATGCGTCTAAGAATCCTACCACAGCTGACAAAAGGACTGATGACATTGAAACGGCTGAACCGATTTTGATGAAACACGTTTAAGAACCATCGCTAGAAAATCCGCTTTCAAATATAAAAAACCGCATCCAAATCGGTTGAGCCGTTTAAGAGCTATGATGCCACAGACAGACATGTGTGTCAGACACACAGACACACATAGTGGTCAAACTTATAACACCCCTCTTTTTTGCGTCGGGGGGGGTTAAAATATACGTCCCCATCGAGTCTACCCTGAATTAGGGCGATTAGGCCTTAGCCGACCACGCTGGCCCATGCAGTGCGGGTTGATCGACTTCACATACAACCATTGAATTTCTTCGCAGGAGTGTGCAGGTTTCATCACGATGTTTTCCTTCACCGTAAGAGCGTCGAATAAACGTACATAATGAATTCGAAAACACATTGGTACGTGGTGGGATTCGAACCCGCGCGCGTCTCCCGGACGGGAGGCAGCGGCCCTAGGCACTAGCTAGACCACCGACGCTCTATTAGGCTATGGAGCTGGCAAATTATAAATGTTAGTAGTAGCTACTGGTTTAGGTATTTTTTACCATTTCCATTAAAGGAACTTAAATTCCGGTAAAAACATTATACTTCAATCATAAAAAACGGACTAGTTTTTCGAAGGTTAGTAAAACGTCTATAAAATGTGCGACCATAAAATCTACCCTTGCATTTGCTGACAGCTAAAAGCACCAAATAGCTTTTAGAAATACAAAAAAAAATGTGAGGAGGCTTACTTTCCGATCATAAAACTTAAGCCACAGATGAATAAGTAATGTACTAGGACTTAAGCAGTGAAGTCCTGTCTATTTTTTACAAGTGCGAGTGTTTCCTTGGCAACAGGAAATAATATGCTTTTTGACAACAGGAAGATATGAAACTTTTGTATTGACAATTTGCACTTGCAACTCGCACTAAGTACTTGTCAAAGTATAAACTGGCCTTTAAAGTAATAAGCAGGTGTAGTGGTATAGCTATACGGTGGCATGTATTAGTGTAATAAGTCTCGAAAGGACAGTAATAAAAGTTTCGATACACATGTGTTTTCATTTATGCATCGCCTCCACATGACGAGCGTGGGAATGTAACCTGACACTTGTGTCAATCGCGAGAGGATAAGGAGGATATCATTGTCGCGCAGACGGCTGCAGGTGGAAACAACGACGCATTGCTAAGGACATTGGCGGTCATTTGGATAGAGCAAATGTGCTTACCATAATCAAACAATGATTCCCTTGAGAATATGCATACACATTAAAGTTTGGCATCTTACTTAAGAATACAGACAGACAATTAACCCGAATATTGGTGTTCATGGTTACCCTACTGGTGTTTTGCTTACAATACAGCAGTGCATGCGCAAACAGACTACACGCCGTATGAACTGGTGTTTGGTAAACAATGCAACTTACCACAAAATCTTACTGCTAATCTTGATCCTTTGTATAATTATTACGATTACCCAGAGGAGCTCAAATATAGATTACAAAAGTCGCAAATATATATATATTTTTATTTATTTACAAAATACAATCATTATCATAACAGGAGTCCCAAAGCAATAATGTTGGGGGCACCAGCGTCTAACTAGGAGTCGAAATGGTCGCCATGGCCGAGATCGGTCGGAAAGATCATCATAACATAAATAACATTATCACATTAGTATTACATTATTCATTCACATTGTACTATAAAATTACGAAATAATACTGACTGCTCGGACCAACCCAACTGACTGAGTGAGATATAAGTTTGTGACTTTCCAAAGTACTAAGAAGTAGGTCAAATTATTTTGTAAATCAAAATAACTGCACTTCGCCGTGACAGTGAGCCACTGCCGTGACCAGGATTCGAACCTGGGTTACTACGGCCACAACGTAGGGTCCTAACCACTAGACGATCACGGCTGTCGGAGCTGTGACGGTGGCTGTGAAATTCAGAGTCACTTTCAACTCATGACGAGGAGGGGTGAACCAAAAACGCCTTTCACATTTTTTTTAACAATCGACAGTGAATATATATATATAGTATATAATATACAGGTATATGCACCTGCCTTTTCAGGTTAATACATTAAATACAACAATAGATACCTACCAAATAATTGTTAAACTGTATAATTATATCTTTTATAATTATATTGATCTGTTGTAAATATCTTCTTGTACTCGTAAATAAAATGCCAAAAATGCCGCTTGCCAAGCGTGGAGATTATGGCAAAACCCTCCACTTAAGTGGAGGAGGCTCATAGTCAAGCATTGGACTGTAACGGGCCGTTGATTTGATTTTGACTCGTAAATAATAAAATAAATATTATTTAAATGGACCACATATAATTTGAAATTACTTTTTTAAAGGAATATTGATCCCTTTTTAGCGTGTTCTATTCTACATTACCTACAGGTTAACAGCGATGTTTTATCTCTACAATTTAACACTAACCCGAACTGTAGATTGAGACTCATCTGAGAATCTTCGTATACCGTGAATTTCGTAGTCGATTAAAGATAAAGATAAAAATATTATTTGCGAGAATACATGTTGGTAGATAAACGAGGTCTTAAAAAATATTTTATAAGTATCAATGTACTCTACCGAACGCAGTCGGTGAGCAAATATTTATTGAAAAATTAATTTCAAAATTAAGTAATAAGTTACTTATATATAGTTAACTTACATCATAGTATTACATTTATTACTAGTAATATAATTAATGCACATATATAGATCTAAAATCCTTCTTTAAATTCTAAAATAAATAGATTTTATCAGTTATCAGTTAGTACAACTTCTAGTTAAGACAAACTTTTTGTATGTTACATAAAAAATACTCAATACGTTTCCAGTTTTTTTTTTTTAGTTTACTCTGAATTACGGGTTCGTATTCTAATTTCTTCGCAGGCATGTGCACTGCAGATTACCTCACAAGGTTTTCCTTCACTAATACACAAAATAATTGTTATTTTCGCTATGAGTATTCAAAGCTTTTCTCAAAAATCAGTTCGAAAAAGTCCTTTTTCCTCCGAGTCAAAAAAAGATGCTCCGCCGTGACAGTGAGATCACTGCCGTGACCAGGATTCGAACCTGGGTTACTACGGCCACAACGTAGGGTCCTAACCACTAGACGATCACGGCTGTCGGAGCTGTGGACAAGATACCGAAATATTGTATAGCATTCGCCAAAACTGGAGCAGTTTCGTTTCGTAATTTGTCACGGGTTGCGCAAGCGCCGCCGGCGGCGGTAATTGGCTAAAAGCAAGTGAAAGGGTCTGATGAAAAATACTTTTATAAAAACCGCGCAAGACTAAAGTAAAATCAACCAAGTGCAGATCGGCCTCGTACGTCGTAGTTCAATTTATATTTAATTCACATTTCTAACACCTTATATTCGATTTATCGTATCATCAGTCAGGGCGAGATACGCTTGAAAAAATGATGATGGTGATGATGATGACCTGCCCCGACATTCCCTTTGTCCACATTGACAACACGGTGACAACGGGAGAAACATCCGTGGACAAAGTTGTTCTATTGACTAAAATGTGTAAACAAATTATCTGTATGTGATAGTTCTAAATTTGTGCAGCCACAAAAAGACTGAATCGACCAAATACGAAGCTAATCTTTAATCACTTGTCTTTAAACAATTGTCTTTAAACTTACCGCACACAATAACCAGGTGTAAGTTAATACACGAGGAAACTGTCGTTTCAGCTGAAAATTGTGTCAAGCAAGCTACAACTTTAGGATTGTAAAGTCGCATCACGTACTGTAGATATTGCTCCGTATCGTCCGATCCGTCCAATCTAAGGGCTCCGACTGGCTGGCTATCACGTGGCGTGCTTCAGAATTTCTACGTGAAAATCGGAGAGTCGAACACTTGTTTTGAGTTTCACTTTGAATTTTAAATATTTTTCAATACACCTTGCTCGAAAATTGAACTTACGAAGGCAGAAAACTGTGCGGTAAATGCGTTTTACCGCACTAGTGCGATTTTATTATAATTTTTATTTATTTCCTGCGGTCTTTAGAATTTATTATTCAGCCAGGATCATTTTGACAATAAAAAATATTTAAATCGATTCGTACAAAGGGAAAAGTATTTTTTTTTTTTTTATTTCAACAAATTATCAGCTAGTAATATTTACCGCTCCGCACATACCAAGCTAGTGGACATAGCTTTAAATGAAACTTGCCGGATCATTACTGGTTGTCTGCAACCGACGCCGGTTAAGTTGCTGTTTCCACTAGCTGGCATAGCGCCTCTGGATGTCCGCAGAGCAGTTGCCAGCTCCCTTGATAGGCGAAAAATGGACGATGACATTCGGCACCCACTGAATGGCTATAAACCAGTACCTCAACGGCTGAAAAGCCGGAATTTTTTTATAAAGTGCGTCGAACCACTGACCAACGACCCGCCACAAGCAAGATGCAACCTCTGGCGCCGCAGAGTCTCCCTTCCTAGTCCCTTTGTCACACCATCTGAGAATCTTCTTCGGACATCAGTTGTCGTGGCCGATCTGGAAGTCTTTAAATAGACTTCGGACCGGAGTAAAGATAGCATATCTAGGTGGGGATTCTCCAATAACACTGATTTGAGCTGCGCGTGCGGGGAGGTACAGACGATGGCCCATCTGACATCATGTCCTGCGTGCCCTGTCACCTGCACGCAGAAAGATTTGATGGACGCCACACATTCCACCGTCCAAGTGGCCACATTCTGGGCTACAACAATATAAAGTTTCGACTTGCCATCGACTCGCTAAGTAGAAGTATAAAAATAAAATTATCTCAATTTAACAAATAATATTCGTAGAGGCCGAATGTCCGCCAGAGCCTTATCTCCGTAATTATGCTTATAAAAAAGAATCATACTGTCGTTTTGTAGTTGACGCCAAGTTTGAATTTTTTTAAATATTGTTTTACATTAAATGTTGTTATGAGTGTTTTATTGTTCATATTTAATGATAAATGTGAATAGTAAGGATACTCAAACTGGGCGCGATTTTCAATTTAATTATTTACTATCAGTTTTCACACAAGCGTATTGAAAAACGTCGTACAACACACGGATCTTAGGTTTTATAACAAACTCGTGACATTATAAACCCTCGCCTGCGGCTCGGGCTTACAAAAGTCACCTCGTTTGTGATATGCCACCTACGATCCTTGTATCGTAATGTACTATTATTTTATCCGATGAGGATGGGGATCAGATGTTTTACAAAGCAAAAAGAAACAATCTTGAAGAAATATTATCAGCTTCATTACCATAATTATATACGTCCTCTCTTGATCCTGATCAACCTCCTTTTTGGTCGATTTCAGGTGCAACCTTTGACTTTTTGCCTGGTAAATATATTTTAGCATAATTTTTCATTAAATTTAATTTCTTGAATATATGAGAAAAGAAATATTATACTTACTTCTTCTTAGCGAATCGATACTTAAGTGTATCTTTTATTATATAAAATGCTAGTTTTAGGCTATAAAGATTTGCTGTCCCTAAATCCTACAATTAATTACCTTATACAAACAACTTCGATGTTGCCATTTCATATACGTCCCCACAAAGTGACATGGGCATGAATAAAAGCAAACAACGTTAAACTATATTTATTTTCAATTACATTGCTTGTTTTCAATAACCCATGAGCATGGCCGAAAGTAAGCATGCGACGGCGGTCTACCCTCAAAGCAAATATTTGTGCGTCGCGTGGCTGCGTCGATGCGGGTTAGGAAATTCCACGTGGAAATTCTACACCAGCAGCAGTTATAAATAAATTCAGAAATCGAATGGTACTTGCCCCCCTCAAACCATGAAAATTTTGTGTAGTTTAGCAGGTAACCCTAATAATAAATCCCCCCCCCCTAATAATAAATTTTGTGTAGTTTAGCAGGTAACCCTAATAATAAATCCCCCCCCCCCCTAATAATAAATTTTGTGTAGTTTAGCAGGTAACCCTAATAATAAATCCCCCCCCCCCTAATAATAAATTTTGTGTAGTTTAGCAGGTAACCTTAATAATAAATCCCCCCCCCCTAATAATAAATTTTGTGTAGTTTAGCAGGTAACCCTAATAATAAATCCCCCCCCCCCTAATAATAAATTTTGTGTAGTTTAGCAGGTAACCCTAATAATAAATCCCCCCCCCCTAATAATAAATTTTGTGTAGTTTAGCAGGTAACCCTAATAATAAATCCCCCCCCCCTAATAATAAATTTTGTGTAGTTTAGCAGGTAACCCTAATAATAAATCCCCCCCCCCTAATAATAAATTTTGTGTAGTTTAGCAGGTAACCCTAATAATAAATCCCCCCCCCCTAATAATAAATTTTGTGTAGTTTAGCAGGTAACCCTAATAATAAATCCCCCCCCCCCTAATAATAAATTTTGTGTAGTTTAGCAGGTAACCCTAATAATAAATCCCCCCCCCTCTAATAATAAATTCTGGATCCACCACTGTGCTCAATGATTTATTACTAGAGTGCCACTATTAATTATTCTGTGCTAGAGGAACAAATATATGCCAAAGAAAAACTAGGTGTTACGTGCGAGAGGCGACGCTCTCCAAATTCGAACACCAAGGCCCAACACACCGAGCGCGGTGCGGCGAAGATACTGAGATATCTACAATTTAAATTAAACCCTTATCTCTATCTTATAAGGTTGAAAACGCCAGGAAAAATAAATAAGAGCAAGTGGCGCACGGCGCGCAGTGAAGCGGCCACGAGAGCCGGCGCGCGCGTACCTTATAGATAGAGATTAGGGTTTAATTTAAATTGTTGACTTCTCAGTATCTTCACCGCGCCGCAATCGGTGTGTGTTGGGCCCAAATGTGCATTATTTTCTTAGCCATTAAGTGAACTTGAAACTGCCACGTCAGATCGTAATTGGTCGTAACAGATTGCCACGTACTGAAGTTCCTTTCTTTTTGTATACCTAATGAAAGTGTCTCAAATCGACGTATCAAGCGTAACCGGACTTTTGGGCTCTTACTCCTAGATTATCTAATCAACAGCCTAGGACGTTGCCATTGCGAGAAGCGCGTGGGAGAGAAATGGCCCTGATGGGGCCGTCCCAGATCATGCAGAATATGATTGGTATAGAACCCTCCAAGGGACGTGAGGTTGCTACCAGAAGGGCATTCTGTGGAGTGTGCTCTGTTGGCAATGGCTCTGTGGCCCAGCAGCCGCCACGGAGCTGCAGACCACCACACGAAGGATGTTGTAGAGGATTTTAATTTAAAACATGGCAAAAACCAGGGTTCAGTCCAGGTAAAGGTAAAGGTATTTATTTAGGCAGACAGTAAAGGTATTTATTTATGTATTTATATAAACTGACAAATAGTAGAGTACGTAGATAAGGTTTTAGGTATGTACCTACTTCGGAAATCCGGACATGAAGTGCGAAATTAAGCAGAAAAAAAAAACAAAATCGAAACGTAGGAAATCTAAATTTGAAAATGAATTTAAAATGAAAGATAAAACTGGCAGCAAAAAAAGTTGCCAGTCATAAAACAAAAAAGAGGACGAATGCCTCGTTACATCTCTATAGCAAAAAAGGTAGAGTTAGCCATTTCCAATATGGATCTGTATTAAATCGTCGAGGTCGGAGAGAAGTTTTGCAGTTCTTACTTCACTCAGCTGCCAAAAAAATACAAAATATATTTTTATATTTTGTAAATCAAGGCAAAGAACCAATTCCACGGTTGGCTTTAGCATTTCAAATAAAAATGCAAATATATGGGCAGAGGCACAGTAGAGGTAGGCATTTCTGGGCTCCGTAATGCGGATCTCTGGTTTTTGCATGTCACCATAAAGATTAGGGCTCCAAAGGCCTTCGTGAATGATGAGATGTCGTATTAGAAAAAACTCGGAGAAAAAATCCCTCAATGTATCAAACTTCCCTTTTATTAAATAATTATAAAGCAGAAAATGTAAAATGTTGTCGATCTTGGACAGGACTCGAACCTGCATCTTCTTGGCTATGTAATCTGTAAACGATAATAATCCTTTTTATTCATTCAGCGATATCTTTTTTGTATTTTATGAGAAATGACTTAGTGCAGAAAACGTGTTAATATAATGTAAAAAAAAAAAAAATTAAAACTGTTTATTTCTTTTCTGTAACTCTGTATATTACTACGATATTTTAAAACTGAAAAATTTCTAACACGGCTATAAAACTAATTTTGTGGACTGAAGTCATTGTATACTAACTAGCATTGTATACTAAGTTCGCTCTCGAAACAGATGGCTGCCTTTAAAATGGGCACTGAGCGCACTAAAGCGAGACGAGATATAAATGTCCCTATTTCCATTAAATTTATAATACCACCTTGTACCTTGTACGTTATGGAGTATAATTATCTCTGGTTATGGTTATATTTTCACCCTGCCTTTTTTCCAAAGATCGTTATAGTCCCGCAGCCAGGGCGTGGTGACTAATGTGTTTGTGCGCACTCCGTTTCGATGGGAAATTGTTTGTTCCGCGAGCAATGAACAACATGCTTGTTTGCAAGGCAAACACACACATTCTCCATATGTATTCAGTCCACACATTTTTTTATGTAGAAGTATTTCCCTGGGGTACAACGTCTATTTCCTAAAGCCGACTATTCATTTAAACGTAGACACTTTTTGTTTCGTCTCGCTTCCCATCCTAATTTTATTTGGCAACTGACGAGATACGTCGGTATCTGGTAGTGGAGGCACTCAATTTTTATTTTCCTCCAATCTTAAATTTTCTTTACTGTAGGTATTTTCTTTAAGGGCGCGGAGGCCACGATTTTTATCTTTACGAAGAAAAACAAAATCAATCTATTTAATTATATATTGCTTATCATATAATTGTTACCTTAGCAATAAGGCCGCCTATCTGTACACCCTTTTATCTATCTTCTGTACTTTCAAGCTATATCCTTGTGTGCAATGAAGTATATTCTATTCTATTCTATTCTATTCTATTGATTCTCATCATGAATCACTAACACAGTAACTGGCAAAAAATGGTGGCAAGATTCAAGCCCGCGACCCTGGGATTTGGCAGGCAGACGTACTACAAACAAAGCTACGGAGCAGACAATATGCAGTCCATATTTCTCTGAGCATTTGCATCGCAAACGCGATATTTTTCTTAGCTTTCGCGGATGTTACTGGACCAATATTTCTTATTTCTCGAAACTCAGTCTTTCTCTCTTTACATTCTACCTAATATTAAAATGATGGAAGTTATATTATGGCAATATACCCCGAGCTTGTACTTGTACGTTACAGAATTTATAGTTTAGTTTATTTAGACGAGCCTTTCATATTATGGGACCAAAATATCATCAACATCAACGGCCCGTTACAGTCCACTGCTGGACTATGAGCCTCCTCTACTTAAGTAGAGGGTTTTGCCATAATCTCCACGCTTGGCAGGCGGGTTGGAGATCGCAGATTAAAAGGTTACTGTATCAGAGAGCGCTGCTGCCCGTTCCCTGTTCAATGTGTAGTCCCTAAGTCGCCTCTTACGACACCCACGGGAAGAGTAGGGGTTGGTGACAAATGTATTCTACTCTGCCGTCACCACACGGCTTATATAAAAAAGACCAAAATATAAAAAAAGGTAAAGTTCCGAATTTATTGTTATTGTAATCATAATTTGAAATTATTTTATTAAATCGAAGATTATTTTACAAGTGAATGTGAACAATATATTATGTAGGTTATCATTATCACATACTCTTTCCATAGGAATAGGTCAATCATTTGGTGTCAAAAAATCGCCCTGTATTATGTGATGTAGGAATGGAATAATGGAACCAATACCATTCCAAAAGTCTTTTTCTTTTTATTCGATATAAGATTTTTACAAATCATTTTTCGACGTCAAAGCTAACATGGATGGCACGTTTACTACCAGTCTTCTGTGGAGAAGAACGATAACCAATAGATCAAGTCAAGTGAAGCTATGCGAATTTTATCATTTTCTGCTTTGATTAAATGAAATATAATAGGATCGCCGCGTCGTCAGCCTGACAACATAAACTTTAAGTGTATGTAATAATATGAACACAAGTATCGACGCTTACGAAAAATTAATGATACTTAAATAATACTCTATATTAATTTATTAATTTTCCAATTTTACATATCCTCTATAATTTAATTAAATATTCGTTCATAACGGCCAACTATTAGGTGAGGTTTCTGTGAGGTTGGTAGCACGCTGAAAATTATACGAAACGAAACATTACCGTCATACTCAAGGGAATTATGTACGAGTATGACGGAGTCTAGGATTATGGAATTCTGAGGGAATATGCATAAAAAATATATTAGTTGTTTTCATAGTTCATCTGGAAGTATGCAAAAATAGAACACTGACAGTCAAAACAGAATCGAAATTGATCGAAAAACAAACTAAATACCACATTATTAAACAAATATATCTGTCCCTCTTCATCATCAACGAAAACATTTTTTTTTATGTTGGATATATGCCCGCATGACCAATGACGTCAATGGTCATGTCGGACCTCTTTGTCTAACCATCAACTTTGAAGCCTTAACTTTGTTTCTGAGCAAGATATTTGAAAAAATATTTTTTATGTGATTAGCACTTGGTTCTTGAATAATTTCGATTAATGAATTTAAAAAAAAATGTGCATATTCCCTAAACAACTGGCTTCGGCAGTGAAATGAGATATGAACTACTGAAAATGAAAAATAAAAATAACCGGAAAACCCTACCCTACCCTAACCCTACCCTACCCTACCCGAAAATGAAAATAATGTACAGGTCATTAAGTTTTTAAAAACCATAAAATAAATTGAAGTTCCTTGAAGTTCATTTTCCAACCTTAGGTTTCTTTAAAGATTGCCGCAAGTGGCGATATCCGCTCAACTTTACGATGTTCATGTAGTAAACCGTATCGACGCGACACTTCGGAACTAGAGTGCCTGCTGTGATGGATAGAGGATAGAGTATACTAAGCTGTTATACTTACTTACCTATATCCAGGACATTTTTTTCTTTTTTGATCGGATCTAATAGCTATTTCCAGGCTCATAGTCCAGCAGTGGACTGTAATGGGCCGTTGATGAATAGCTATTTCTACCAAAGGGGTAATAGCGGCGCGGGTGGTTTATAAAGTGCTTCAATGTATCGAAGATACTATAATACAAGATGCAAGTGACAAGTCCCAACAAATATAAGATTACATTCCAATAGAATTTCTTACCAGAAAAACCTTTTTCTTCATGATGGATTTTCGCAGCTCTATTATGTAGCATGGACGACTTCGTCACCCTATTCATCAGAAATCAGAAATCAGAAATCAGAAACATTTATTTGCAGGACATCACAACACAAAACATATGCATAAATAATAGTACATAATAATGCAACAGAAATTAAGTGAAAAATACAAACACAACATACTTACAAAATTGCCCCTGTGTTGCGACACCCAGACAAAAAGGGCCTCACTCAGCAAAAGCCGTAGCCTACCAAGGTACACTACGGCGCTGATCTTCCGTGAGCCCTGTAGAAACGCGGCACGGACGAACATCATATACCTACTTATATTGTTATGTATATAATTTTAAAATAAATAAATAAAGCATAATAAATAGTAATGGTAACTGATTTGTATAATAACATAAATAAATAAACATACATACACCGTACACCTATCCACTTCAGAAATTATTTTTGGGCGAAAGTACCCTGCGCGATTTATGTACGTCACGTCCAAGCAGACCTGGAATGATTTAGTTGTCCAGAGCTTCTAGTCCACAACTTTGGGGTAAGTAAAAAACCACCTAACTCTAACAATACCAGCCGAAGTACCCATCCCCACCGGTCATCCGTCTTCCGTCTAGCTGTTTACGTAGTCATGAGTTGTTTTTGCATTTTAAGTGTATGCGCTTTGAATATTTTTTTAAATGAGTTTGATGATTTCAGTTTACGAATTGGCGGCGGCAGATCATTCCAACACTTAGTCGCAACAAACTTGAAACTACCGCGGAAGGCAGCTGTGCGGCAACGCGGTAGGGCGAGAGAGTGACCAGACGACCGAGTCACATAGGACTGCACATCGCGGGACCACACTAACTTTTTGTACAGATAAAAAGGCAGCTGATATTTTACCAGATTGAACAGTAAGGCGGCGATGTGTATATTTCTACGATGTTTCATAAACAATATATTGGCCTCATTGAGGAAGGGAGTGCAATGCGTGCGGGGAGGGATCTTAAAACAATAGCGGGCACAAGCGTTCTGTACGCGTTGAATCAGTTTAGCTGTCCGAGCGAGTAGACGCGGCCCATATACTACATCCATATAGTTAAACTTACTTAAAACCAATGAGTCGCAAAGTTTGATACGAGTACTAGTACTCAGCGACTCTCTGATTTGATAAAGCACTTTCAGACGATAGAAACAATTTCTAGCTACATTCTTTACGTGATTTTCAAATCTCAGTTCTTCGTCCAGTAGCAATCCCAAATTTCGTACTTCTTTTACTCGTTCGATCGCTTCTCCATTTATTGATATCTGAATTCCCTGAGCCACTATTTTACTTATTTGTTTTTTTGATCCTAATACCATATATTTAGATTTCGATCCATTTAGTACAAGAGCGTTTCTTTCTGCCCAAGCCGAAATTCGGCTTAAGTCCTCATTTAACGCTGCTACTGCTGACTGACTAACATCTGGTTTACATGAAACGTACACTTGGATGTCATCAGCATAAATATGATAATTACAGCTATGGATATGGTCAACCACGTCCGCACTGTAAATAATAAATAAAAGAGGTCCTAATATTGAGCCTTGTGGAACGCCCCTTGAAAGTCGTTCCTGACTCGATTGTGTCTTGTTGCCCCCCTCATCGCACAGCTCTACGTATTGACTACGATACTTGAAATAGCTATCAAACCATTTGATAGCAGACGAGCTAAAACCGTAGTAGTGTAATTTAGCTAATAGTAAGGGCACACTAATACAATCGAAAGCTCTCGAAAAGTCCAGTAATGTCAGCACTGTGCCTTCCCCTGCGTCCATTGCAGACAGAATATCGTCAACTACCTGGAGCATGGCTGTCGTTGTACTATGACCTTTTCGAAAGCCAGATTGTTTGTGCGGGAGTATATCATTAGTCTCTACAAAAAGTTTCACTTGATCTGCCACCACTCTTTCTAATATTTGTGATGCCGGCGGTAAAATACTAATAGGACGCAGATCCTTTAGTGTTGTAGGATTTGAGTTTTTAGGTATAGGCCTTACCGAAGCAGTTTGCCATACCGTAGGAAATGTATTCGTTTCAATAGATCGATTTACTATTGCTGTGATTGCAGGCAAATTGATCGGCACCGTATGTAACAACATCTCCAAAGAAATACCGTCACTTCCAACTGCTTTGGATTTTAATGACTTTATGATTTTTAATATATCGCTTTCTTCAACCTTTTTTAACTCGAAAATGTTGTTTACTTTATTATGAAATTCAAAAAATGTTAACTGAGAGAGAGGAACTCTGTTATTACCAGGAACGTCCATAAAGTGGTTGTTGATTAGATTTGGGTCGTTAAATATATGTATTGGTACTTCCGGTTTATCTTTGATTCTAACATTATTTTTAATGTGTTTCCACATAGACTTTGGGTCATGTATGTTAAAGTTTACGTACCGATCAAAATATGCCCGTTTTTCCCTAGCAATCGCTCCCTCAACAGCATATTTCATATCTTTATAAAAAATTTTTGGTGCTTGATTATTACTGACTCTTGAGAGAGAGTACGCTTCATCCTTACGCTTCATTAGCTCCCTAATATTATATGTAATCCAAGGATACTGTTGATATTTAATGTAGATAACCTTATAGGGAGCATGTAAATTAAAAAGATGAGTCATTATAGTATTAAAATAAAAAACCATTTCGTTAACATCTACTAGAGTAGAAATATAGCCCCAATCCATGGAAACGAGGTCCTTCTTAAACAGTTCCCCGTCGATATCCTTCATAGCTCGACTCGTCACTGTAATTGGTGTAGGTTTGAATCTTGGCAAGTTCAATTGACACGTTATAAATGCGTGGTTACCTAAATCTTTACTATGATGGACTGTTACAGTGCTACCCTTTATGTCGGTACAGACCAGATCAATTAAGGTCTCGCTATGGGATGTTAAATGAGTAGGCTCGTTTACTAATTGTGTAAGTCGGAAACAGTGGAGAAAATCTGCAATTTTTTTTGAACTGCAGCTCGTGTCTAACATATTAATATTAAAATCACCCAATAAAATTAGATAGTCTGACCATGCGAAAGCCTCTAAGGTTGATGATAGTGCCTCAACGAAAATGTCAATATCCATCCAGGGGGGTCTGTAGCCTGTACCAATCAAGAGTTTACGACCATTAATTGATATTTTTAGCCACATTTGTTCGACTTGCGCGTTAGGTGGATGTGATAGGACGCGGGCGGAGACCCCTCGACGGATATAATAGCCTACGCCGCCGCCGCGCGAGCGAACCTCCGGCGGACGCGGTATATGCCGCAGCCGGTAACCAGGCACAGCGGGGGCCCGCCCCTCCTCCCCTTGTCTCAACCAAGTTTCGTTGATGGCCATAACATCAACATCATAACGTTGCATGGCTGCTAGGAATTCGTCTTGACGAGTACCTAGTGACCCCGCATTGAATAGACCAACACGCAACTTTCGTTTGTTACCCATTGAATATTACAATATAGTTTTCCATACGAAGTATGTTTAGGGAATGATATTGGGTTGTGTACATAGTTAACGTAGCAACATGTTTGTGTTCGATTTTTATCTTATTCATAGGCTCATGCCCTTCGATTGGACGTATATAAAACTAGCGGTGCGCCCGCGGCTACGCTCGCGCTATGTAAAAAGTATCCCATGTGTTAATCCAGGTTACAAACTATCTCCATTCCAAATTACATCCAAATCCGTTGAGTGAAGGCAAAACAAACATCCAAACATCCAAATTTTCACATCCTTTACCAATATTATAAACGCGAAAGTTTGAAAGTATGGATGTATATTTGTTACTCTTTCACGCAAAAACTACTGAACGGATTGGGATGAAATTGGAATTGAGATAGCTTGTACCCTGGATTATAGGAGCCTACGCGGCGGGCGGACCGCTGGTTTATAATATTAGTGTGATAAAAACAAAACACTTCCGCTTAAGGCGAGGCCCTATGTAACGCTTAGACGTTGGGTAGGTTGATATAAAAAAGAATTTAAGAAAAACTACAAAATTATAAAAGTTACAATTAATTTCATTTATTAAAAACGGTTATTTAAAATTTAACAAACATCTCAGGGTCTAAAGGTTCTAGTATACCGTAATCGAGTTCACTTGTATCAGTTTTATAAACGGAACACCACTTCCCTGCGGATCCGGGTACGCCCACAAGCCGATGACGTCACGGGCAGCGAAGTAGTAGGTAGGTGCAGCTTCTGGTTGTAGACCAGTCCGAAGAGTGTAGATAGGTACCAAAGCTGGTACTAAGTTCCCTGGAAATCGCGGAAGTAGGCGTTACAGAAAAAGTCAGATTTCCAATTCTGACTGCGACATCCGGCGGAAGTTGAAATTAAAGCATCGCTAGGCAAAGTGGCTACCAAAAGCACTAAATAGTGATCAATGATGTCGCTCGTACAGAATCAATTTAATTAAGCTACAATTAAAATTTTGTGCAGCAGTAAAACCAAGAAAATTATTAAATAATTTCTGAAGACGGTACAAAATATTAAAAATGTTAATGAACAGCAGCAATAACTACGCCTCATAAATATTATATTCAATTTAGTCGGTTTAACGGCTACTCAATAGAAAAGAACAATTAATATTTCTTTATATTAAAAATGAAGGTAGAAAAATACCAAGCCAACTGGAAGAACAAAGGAATCAGCATTTCTACATATAAACTAAACTACAATTTGATTAATTCTAAATATAAGCTGTAACTATAAGACTAGCAACAGGAAATGATTTCAATAATGCTTAATCTAATCAACTAATTAACTACCGTTAAAATAGTATTCAAAATTGCAACACTCACCCAGTCGGGGAAATCACAAACACCAGTTTTAAATAAACTTAGTATTAAGCCTTCGCTTAAATTACTTTAAATGTTATCAAATATAAAAATTAAATATAAGTAGGAAAATTGCGGAAATCTTGTAACACGACTATGACGTGCTCACTACCAGATCAAGAATGACCGAGCTCTGACCTCTCGCACAGCGATTGGGTCCCTTACATGACGTAACCTATTGACCTCGAATATGAAACGCCTGTCAAAATGGCAATAGCTCTCAACTTAATGACGTTAATCTTAGTTAAGTTTAATTTATTTTAGGCTTTAATTTATAAATAACATAGTTTTTAAAAGAATAGGTTTATGTTAGGTTTGTTTGTTTATTTTAATAGATTTGTAAATAGTTAGATTATATTTTTATAAAACTCCTTAGTAAGACCTTGAAAATAACGTTCCGTTACATACCCCCCTTTTTTGGTAAGGATTTTGCCTATGTAAAATCCTCTATCACTTGAAATACCTCTTTAACTACTCGAATCAGTTTTATTCATCAAATCTTTTGTATTCTTCATTCTCACTTTCCTATTATCCATCATTCTTTTCAAACTGTCTATAACACTTTATTAAATACATGTTTTAGCCACAGATATACTGAGTATTTGCTTTTAATATTTAGGAAATACTCACAAGTAGTTAAAAATTGTTCTTGAATACAATTAACTTATAACCTTGTTATTCTGAATTCATGGTATTAGTTAGATAGCAATTAGCAACGTTTACCGAACTACTGTAGGTAGTTATATAAACATCTGAATTGCCGTGGAATATACTGTAGAGAATTTCCACAAATATGTAGTAAATTTTAAAGATAAATATCCAGAATAAAGTATATAAGTATGAAATAAGTTTTATTAGTGATAGATTTAATTTTATGTTTTTAGGTTTTATAATTACTTAATTTTATGTCTTTTATGTGCCACTCACCGATATTCTTACCTTGCATATCTTCGAGAACGTACACAAGAGGCGATTTTTTTTCTACAATACGACATTTAACAAACTTCGGAGCTAGTTTTTTCGCAAATCTGTTATCTTTGTCGCTTTGATAGTACGTTTTCTTCCAAACATAGTCTCCTACACTAAAATCTGCAACCTTTCTACGTAGGTTATAGTTACAGCTGTTGCGACTATGTGCTTTTATGAGACACGATTGAATTTTGTCATAGATTCTACGAAGAGCACCACAATTTTCTGCATACTCGTCCCTAGGCGTAAATATAAAATCAACAACACCGTCAGTGTCGAGATAATGAGAACCACAGTTGACTAGTTCTCGGCCATATACTAAGAAAGACGGAGTATATCCTGTAACTTCATTAGTAGAAGTATTTACAGCAAACTGTATTTTAGAAATATTTAAGTCCCAAGATCTGTGATCTTCGTTCTCAATAAAAGATGACACCGCAGTCATAATAGTTTTGTTATACCGCTTGACGGTATTAACCTGTGGTGTATACTTAGGAGTATAATAAACGTTCGGGATTTTATATTTAACGAAAAGCTGTTTCAGTGTGGCACTGACGAATTGCTTGCCATTGTCCATCAAAACCGTGCTTGGGATACCGTGAATGAGAAAAACTTGGTCTTCTAAAATACGTGTCAGGATTTCAGCTGTAGCACGTTTTATGGGAAATAGCAGACAATATTTGGAGAAGCAGCAAGTGACTACAAATAAAAACGTATTCTGATTCCTAGATGGAGGTAATGGTCCTACTAAGTCCATGCTGATCATCTGGAAAGGACGGCAGCAATCCTTTGGACGACCCATTGTACCTAGTGTAGCGTGATTTGAATGCTTATATGATTTGCAGACATCACAATCCGCAACGAAATTTGTCACGTCACGGTGCATGTCAGGCCAGAAATATTTTAAAGATAGACGTTTATACGTTTTTAAGATGCCAAAATGACCAGAAGTAGGGTTTGAATGGTTCTCCTCGATAATGTTTTGTCTATGCTCACGGGGAACGACTTCTTTCCATTCAAATTCTTTAGTTAAAGGATTTTGGCTCTTTTTGAAGCGGAAAAGTTTGTTTTTTTTAACGCAATAGTCTAAAAATGATGAGGGAGAATTTTGGCAGCCAGTGAATATATTTAAAAACCAAGGGTCAGAAATGTTTTGAAATGAGGTAGACGTAGTAGTCTGTGGAGCATTAGTATTGATTATAGCAACAGGTATACGAGAAAGGCTATCAGGTACAACATTATCTAAACCGCGACGATGTCTTATCTCGCAATTAAAGGCAGAAAGTCTAACACTCCAACGAGCTAACCGACCGGTAGGGTTGTTCAGGGTTAAAAACCATTTGAGAGCAGAGTGGTCAGTATATACGACAAATTTTTGTCCGTTTTGGAGATAACATCTCCAATGTTCTACTGCGGTCAAAACGGCCAAAGCTTCTCGCTCCGTAGCGCTATAATTTTGTTCTTGCTTCGACAAGGACTTACTCATATACGCGATTACCCTCTCCACACCGTCCAAGGTTTGGGTTAGAACTGCTCCAATACCTACATCGCTAGCGTCTGTATGGACTTCAAACGGTTTTGAGTAATCGGGGCAAGATAAAATTGGGGTGGACACGAGACATTCTTTGAGTAACTTGTAAGCAGCGTCAGCCTGAGTAGACCAAGTAAATGGGGGTGCATTTTTACCCTGTGAGGTTAATTTATTAAGTGGAGAAGCCAGAGAACTAAAATTCGGTATAAACCGCCGGTACCATGAAGCAGTACCAAGGAACCTGCGTACTTCCTTACGATTCGTTGGTGTAGGGTAGTTTACGATAGCTTCTACCTTTTCCGGATCGGCATGTAGACCATTTGAATCGACAACATAACCTAAATATTTTAATTGGCTTCTGAAGAATTGACTTTTTTCAAAATTGATAGTAAGGTTTGCGTTTTTTAGTTTTTCCATAACTCGGACTAGAAGGGAAATGTGTTGTTCGAAAGTAGGCGATACAATAATAATATCATCGATGAAAACAAAAACTTTATGTTCAAACTCAGGGACATAAAATAATTGGTCAACTAAACGTTGTTGAGTCGCCGGAGCATTGGTCAAACCAAATGGCATAGATTTGAATTGGTAGGTACCTCGAGATGGAATATAAAAAGCAGTCTTGCATCTATCTTCTTCTCTAATCTGAATTTGCCAAAAGCTCTTAGACAAATCCAGACTGGTCAGATATCTGGCATCACGAAGGTTATCTAAGATCTCTGAAATATAAGGTAAGCTGTAGGCATCCTTTTTAGTGATAGCGTTGAGTTTACGGCTATCTAGGCAAAATCTAAGTTGTCCATTCTTTTTCGGTGTAAGCAAAACTGGCGAAGACCACGCGCTTTCACACGGCTCGACCACGTCTTCCTTAAGCATTTCATCCAGCTGTTCCATTAAAATTCGTTGTTTTTCTAAGGGCATTCGGTAATAGCGTTGACGAATGGGGGCAGCTTCTCCAGTGTCAATGGAATGCGTGATTAACGAAGTTCTTCCCAGACCTCGTTCTTCGTACGATATCTCATGAAACTGAGTAATAATACGATCTGCTATAATTTTCTGATCATCAGATAAATGGTCATAGCAATGTAGATTTTTGTTCTGATCAGCAGTTAAATCGGATAGTTCGACATCTGAATCAGAACGCATAATGACAGAACTTAAATTTTTGGGAAATAAACCGAAGCTATTCCAAAAATCCATGCCTAAAATCAGTGAGTTATGTATTTCTGGTACGACGTATATGTTTAAAATATGTAATTGGTCTTGAAATCGAACTGGCAAGCAAATAATACCTACTGAATTCAATTTTTGTCCACCTGCAGCGGTAAATTGTACAGGTGTACTTTGTTGTAGTATAAAACCTATATCAGTAAAATATTTATGAGAGTTGTTCCCAAGTATAGAAACACTAGATCCAGTGTCCAATAAACCTAAAAATGTTTTATCGTGGAGATTGACATTAACATGTGGACGGGAAGTTTCTATTTTCATATTGTGGATTGAAGAGACAGTATAGCACGAAAAGAAATTTTTAATAAATTGTAGCCAATTTGACCATTCCTTAGCATCAGTTCTACAATTATTAGTTCCATTAGGAACACTGACACTGCAATCCACTGTATTTAGTTTTTTGTAGTTGCTTTAGGTTTGCATACTGGGCAATCCGGATAACGAACACCTTTTTTTCCACATTTGAAGCAAATAAGAAAATGCGGCTGATGACATTGACCAAGTGAATGGGAATCATTGCGACATCTTGGACAGTAAATCATCTTTGTGTTTGAGTATGAAGAAGTGCTCGCAGCATTTAGATTTAAGTTTTTCATTTGTTCGGTATTTTTAAGTTGATTGTTTTGTAAATTGTTTTTATTATTATTAAATTTCTTTCTGTAATCAGTATTATAGCTTGATGGGTAATAATTGTTGTGAGTTGTTTTATTTGTAGACAGGCTACCTGGGTGCTGTGTATAAGCAAATTCCCTAGCTAGAGTGTCGGAATTAGCAATTGGAGGCTCATGGAACTGAGACATTCTTGATTGAATGTTTTCATAGCTGCGACACAAGTGTTTAAGTTCGTCGACGTAAGAAATGTTAGGAGAGGCGGCTAAAGTGCTGGCATAGCAAGGACGAATGTTATGCAAAAGTATTTCAAGTTTGTCTTCTTCAGACAATTGTTTACTAAGGCGAGAGAACATGCCATGCATAATTGCAATGTAGATAGAAATGTTTTCCCGCTCTCCCTGCGTACGCATTCTTATTTCAGATAAGAGACGGTAGTCATAGTCGCTTTGGCTGAAGTCTTGCTTTAGTAGCTCCACAACCTCATCCCATGTGTCAACCTTTTCTTTAATACACCGATACCAGTGAAGAGCATCGTCGGTGAAAATCTCGTACGCAAAAGTCAGCAACTTTTCTTTAGGAATGCTCCGAGAAAGCACTAGCTCCTCAGCTTTTTGGATAAAAGATCTAACGCATGTCTTGCCCGAATATTTCAGTTTGCTAATTACGTCTGAGACAATTTTCTTTTCACAAGAGACCGAAATAACATCAGCTAATGGATCTGATGGAGATGATGATGATTCAGGATTTAGTTTTTTTAGTTTTTTTAGTTCATCATACTGGCGTCTAAAATATTCAGAGCACTCACTGTAAATGGACCTTTCAGCTTCAGTACGGTCAACCCTAATCAACCGATAATAAACATGATGCAAAAGTGTTTCCGTTCGTGAGTACATATTATTATCAAATTTTGCTTTGAGAGCGTCTAAATTTGATTTTGATTTGGTTAGTGTGTCTTTAATCTGTGGTAGGTCTTCAGTTGCATCGAGGTGTGATTCTAAAATATCCTCAGGTGGTGCTAAGAGAGACAATTTAACAATTTGTTTCCTGAGGGATTGGACAGATTCACCAGTAGTAGTACCACCTCTAACAGCCACTTCATATTCGAGCTCGGCTTTTTGTAAAGAAAGATATTTGATCTGGTAGGACATTTTGATTTCCACAAGAGTGTGTATTGCAATAATGGAGTATTATAAGTCCACCGCTGTATAAATCGGTAGATAAGTTCATAAAAAAACTGTAAACTCAGCTGTTTTAATATAGTAATCACAAGTCGATATCTACTGTAATTTCTTTTTTTTTTTTCAATACAAAATCAACTTTTCTAAAATACAACAGACACTTAATTAGTTGGTCCAATAAATCGTGGTTAATTAAGTTTTTCGTACAGCAGTAAAAATAAAAATATATTTTACAATAACAAATTAACTCTAGAAAAAAATAAATGGTAGATTATAAATTGTGGGTAGACTCAATAAATAAAATTTTAAATTACTGGAGATGTAGAAAAAACCACAGTTTAAATGACCAGAGAGTACAAATTTTACACTAAAATAAGCGTAGCAAAAAAAAAAAAGAGAAGACCAACACCAAAGATAACTATAAAATGCAATAAACATGTACAAGCGAACTCGAATCAGTAAACTACCAGCAAGTGGGCGCCATTGTAACGCTTAGACGTTGGGTAGGTTGATATAAAAAAGAATTTAAGAAAAACTACAAAATTATAAAAGTTACAATTAATTTCATTTATTAAAAACGGTTATTTAAAATTTAACAAACATCTCAGGGTCTAAAGGTTCTAGTATACCGTAATCGAGTTCACTTGTATCAGTTTTATAAACGGAACACCACTTCCCTGCGGATCCGGGTACGCCCACAAGCCGATGACGTCACGGGCAGCGAAGTAGTAGGTAGGTGCAGCTTCTGGTTGTAGACCAGTCCGAAGAGTGTAGATAGGTACCAAAGCTGGTACTAAGTTCCCTGGAAATCGCGGAAGTAGGCGTTACAGAAAAAGTCAGATTTCCAATTCTGACTGCGACATCCGGCGGAAGTTGAAATTAAAGCATCGCTAGGCAAAGTGGCTACCAAAAGCACTAAATAGTGATCAATGATGTCGCTCGTACAGAATCAATTTAATTAAGCTACAATTAAAATTTTGTGCAGCAGTAAAACCAAGAAAATTATTAAATAATTTCTGAAGACGGTACAAAATATTAAAAATGTTAATGAACAGCAGCAATAACTACGCCTCATAAATATTATATTCAATTTAGTCGGTTTAACGGCTACTCAATAGAAAAGAACAATTAATATTTCTTTATATTAAAAATGAAGGTAGAAAAATACCAAGCCAACTGGAAGAACAAAGGAATCAGCATTTCTACATATAAACTAAACTACAATTTGATTAATTCTAAATATAAGCTGTAACTATAAGACTAGCAACAGGAAATGATTTCAATAATGCTTAATCTAATCAACTAATTAACTACCGTTAAAATAGTATTCAAAATTGCAACACTCACCCAGTCGGGGAAATCACAAACACCAGTTTTAAATAAACTTAGTATTAAGCCTTCGCTTAAATTACTTTAAATGTTATCAAATATAAAAATTAAATATAAGTAGGAAAATTGCGGAAATCTTGTAACACGACTATGACGTGCTCACTACCAGATCAAGAATGACCGAGCTCTGACCTCTCGCACAGCGATTGGGTCCCTTACATGACGTAACCTATTGACCTCGAATATGAAACGCCTGTCAAAATGGCAATAGCTCTCAACTTAATGACGTTAATCTTAGTTAAGTTTAATTTATTTTAGGCTTTAATTTATAAATAACATAGTTTTTAAAAGAATAGGTTTATGTTAGGTTTGTTTGTTTATTTTAATAGATTTGTAAATAGTTAGATTATATTTTTATAAAACTCCTTAGTAAGACCTTGAAAATAACGTTCCGTTACAAAAAAAAAAAAAAAAAAATCGTTCTTGGGCCCCTTTTTTAACTCACGTCTCAGAATATGTATCAAATAAAGAAAATTACAACCAACAAAAGAGTTTATCATTTAGCGACGTAACCAAGTAGATTTCTCATATAATCAAGGAATAAAGCAAAAATAAATAATGAAATCACCGAAAATCACCCCACATTCAAAATTTGCAAATCTGTTTTCTCAATATTTTCAGCGACAACAACATATTTTTTTGTATTTTTTGGGTGGCTATATTAATACCTAAACGGCGAAACCAGCTAGTTTTTAATTCGTTCTATATTTTTCACAAAAAAGTGCGCAGTGTCGGACGTAACCTCCGTGAAGCATAGCACGCTAATATGAACGTTATTTCAGTAGTACGTCGGTTGAACTTTCAACTAAAGTGCGTTGAGTTGCTAATTTAGAATACTCGCCTCCACATTCATCAATCTCTTTGTCAGTTTAGGGTACTTCTAAGCGGGCATCATTAACAACGTGCACATAAAACTACTATTTCCTATCGATTAACTTTCATATTATCTTAATTTTAGTTTGTGCATTAAAAATATATATATTATATATAAAAAAAATCGGTATTCGGTCTGGCCACTCTGCTTGCTTACTTACCAAATAACCTACTCCTCTTAACTCCCTTTTTATATTGTATGGATTGTAGCGACATTAAAAATCCCGGCATTAAAGATTCATGGCGCTGCTGTCGAAGTCTCTGACATTTCTCATATAACGACTATTTCACGTAGTTTCTGATCCTGTGTCCTCATCCAATGTCACGACGATGTCTACTACAGCGATAATAAATAAATCAAAAAATCAAAAAGTGAAAACAAAAAAGACAATGAAAAATAATAATGTGACCATGGAGCTGGTCCGCCGAGCGCCTGTCTGTAAAAAAACATTTATGTACCTATTTTATTTTTATTTTATTTTATTTATTAGGTTACCAACAGAGTATACATTAAATAACACATAAAATATAACACAATTGAAAAGCTAAATGCTACTCCAGTTACAGGTAACGACGACATGCACGACACAAACAGAAAAGAAAAACATATATATATATATATATATATATACAGCACTAAAACCTATACAAATACAAATACAAATTGTTTATTTCTTTTGAATTCATACATTATTATGAAGGGGATGGAGTCTCCCTTTCAGCAAAAAAGAAGCTATGTTGTAATTGCTTAATGATAATTAGAAAATATGTAAATTAAAGTTATATAAATTAAGACAGATATTAATAAGTTAATAATAAAACAGGAAAGAACAGCACACATAAGGTAAATTTTTCGATACACTTACGATTAACTGTAATTAAATTAGGGACTAGCGCATCGTGGAAGTACAAACAATTTAAATGAAACCAAAGAATCAGCGAATATGTCGATGTCTTTAGTTTTACTCAAAGAATTATACTGTCTCATTAGCCGATTAAGTGGAGAGAAGAAGCCCAAGTTTGTCCTAGCCATCTTTTCCGAGAAAAGGGAATATTTTCCGGGCCTAGGTAATTGTCGTGGTATCTTAATGTTTATATTACAAAGAAGTCCAGGGAATCAATGGGACCTCTCACGACTTTCAATAGAAATGTATTATCCAGTAAATGTCTACTATCCTATGGAAAAATAAAGTTTACACTTTGCCTACTGAGCGTTTTTCTATTCTTAGTCGGCACTCTATCACTACTGCTGTCCACGTTCCATCATAAATAAATAAATAAATAAATATAAATAAAATATGTTTTATTCTCTATAAAGTGTATTATTTACAATTCACAGTGACCGGTGCCTCCTTGTAAGCTTGTGTGCCTGTGTTAGGAGACATCGCTCTTCCATCCTATATAACAAACAATGTAACGAGAATAAACAATTCTTAATTACAATACACAGAAGTTAAACATTTAGCTAATATAGGTACGTAGTGTAAGTAACAATGTTTCAGCTTAAATATGTATGCCAGGTTTTAGGTGCATGCGCGTAAGTGCGTGGATGCATGTGTGTGTGTAAGAGCATGAGCATGAGAGTATGGGAGGAACTGTTGAGTGGTCAGCCCTACGACGATTACGTCTTGGGATCAAATTCATTATACAAAACAGTAATATCTACTTTAATAAACCATCCCTCTGTACACCCTACCCACCACGTTCCATCATCCCTCTGTACATCCTACTCACCACGTTCCATCATCCCTCTGTACATCCTACCCACCACGTTCCATCATCCCTCTGTACATCCTACCCACCACGTTCCATCATCCCTCTGTACATCCTACCCACCACGTTCCATCATCCCTCTGTACATCCTACCCACCACGTTCCATCATCCCTCTGTACATCCTACCCACCACGTTCCATCATCCCTCTGTACATCCTACCCACCACGTTCCATCATCCCTCTGTACATCCTACCCACCACGTTCCATCATCCCTCTGTACATCCTACCCACCACGTTCCATCATCCCTCTGTACATCCTACCCACCACGTTCCATCATCCCTCTGTACATCCTACCCACCACGTTCCATCATCCCTCTGTACACCCTACCCACCACGTTCCATCATCCCTCTGTACATCCTACCCACCACGTTCCATCATCCCTCTGTACATCCTACCCACCACGTTCCATCATCCCTCTGTACATCCTACCCACCACGTTCCATCATCCCTCTGTACATCCTACCCACCACGTTCCATCATCCCTCTGTACATCCTACCCACCACGTTCCATCATCCCTCTGTACATCCTACCCACCACGTTCCATCATCCCTCTGTACATCCTACCCACCACGTTCCATCATCCCTCTGTACATCCTACCCACCACGTTCCATCATCCCTCTGTACATCCTACCCACCACGTTCCATCATCCCTCTGTACATCCTACCCACCACGTTCCATCATCCCTCTGTACATCCTACCCACCACGTTCCATCATCCCTCTGTACATCCTACCCACCACGTTCCATCATCCCTCTGTACATCCTACCCACCACGTTCCATCATCCCTCTGTACATCCTACCCACCACGTTCCATCATCCCTCTGTACACCCTACCCACCACGTTCCATCATCCCTCTGTACATCCTACCCACCACGTTCCATCATCCCTCTGTACATCCTACCCACCACGTTCCATCATCCCTCTGTACATCCTACCCACCACGTTCCATCATCCCTCTGTACATCCTACCCACCACGTTCCATCATCCCTCTGTACATCCTACCCACCACGTTCCATCATCGCTCTGTACATCCTACCCACCACGTTCCATCATCCCTCTGTACATCCTACCCACCACGTTCCATCATCCCTCTGTACACCCCACCCACCACGTTCCATCATCCCTCTGTACACCCCACCCACCACGTTCCATCATCCCTCTGTACATCCTACCCACCACGTTCCATCATCCCTCTGTACACCCTACCCACCACGTTCCATCATCCCTCTGTACATCCTACCCACCACGTTCCATCATCCCTCTGTACATCCTACCCACCACGTTCCATCATCCCTCTGTACATCCTACCCACCACGTTCCATCATCCCTCTGTACATCCTACCCACCACGTTCCATCATCGCTCTGTACATCCTACCCACCACGTTCCATCATCCCTCTGTACATCCTACCCACCACGTTCCATCATCCCTCTGTACACCCCACCCACCACGTTCCATCATCCCTCTGTACACCCCACCCACCACGTTCCATCATCCCTCTGTACATCCTACCCACCACGTTCCATCATCCCTCTGTACACCCTACCCACCACGTTCCATCATCCCTCTGTACATCCTACCCACCACGTTCCATCATCCCTCTGTACATCCTACCCACCACGTTCCATCATCCCTCTGTACACCCTACCCACCACGTCTATGCACAAAAAGATAACATACATTTAACAAAATAAGATATATTTTTTCCTGTCTCTCATTTTTCGTCGTGTTGTATTGTATCGTGCCGAATGAAAGCGTAACTTGCGGGCCATTTAGCCTTATTTTTATGAGCGACATCAATTTTAGTGTTTTGTTGACTCCCATTCATCTTTGTTTGTTTTACTCGCGTTAGGGTTTCAGTAAACGTTCATGAATTTTATGCAATTTTATTTTATTTTATTAATCCAGACTTCTTAGTTTCTGCTATCAAACACTAAAATAATTTTTGCTCTATCTTTAAAATTGACCGAGTTATAAAGGTTTAAAATTCAAGATTAGACAGACACATACCCATACAGGCACATACCCACTTGTGACGTCATTTGTTAGTAACGCCATATAATCTCCATACAAAAAATCGGTTTTGAAAGAGACAGACATATTGAAACTTTAAAAAATCACTGTAAATTCGTTTTTCAACCGATTCTGTTTTTTTCTTCGCGAATCGTCTGCTACTAATCTATATTTTAAAAATAATTCATAAAATATGGTAAATTAATTAAATATGGTGGAACAAATATGGAACAGTCTGATCCCCTATTGGTAAGACGGGATTTCAATTAGGAAGTCTCGGCCTCGTACACAGTGGTAAACTCGTGTTCTTTTCAATTAGAAAAGTTATGCAAAGGTATGTTTTGCCAAGTCGCAAATAGGTCCATACTTTAGAACGTCTTCTGTGCTTTGAAAGGCATACTAAACGGTTACTTCCGTCTACTGTGTCAGGCATTTGGCTTAAAAGTATCAACAGCTGAAGTTAGCAACCAGACTGACAAAACATACATAAAATCACGCTTCCATCCCCAAAGGGCTGAGCAGAGCTTTAGCTGACTTACAGGAGCACACACAAAAAAAAATGCTTAAATCAACAACAATATAAAATACTATAATACAAGTTACTTTTTTAACGCCTAAGATTAAAGCAAATAATTTGACAGGAAGAATTATAACAAGGTAAAATATTAACCATATTATTATATTCTAAGGGATAACATTTTCAAGTGATTTTCAAAGGCCTAAAGAATTTTAATTTAAAATATTGGTTCTCTCAATATTAATGCTTTCATATTATTTTTGGTCCTTGAACTATTTTTAAATTAACTCTGCTTCGGGATTTTACATGTTTTTTTAACACCGTTAATATTTCGTTCAATTCTTCTTTTATCGTTGGTTTTATCATAATACATTAACCTTAGTTTAGTTTTTAAACAAACGTGTAAATTTAACTAGCACAGCCATGTATTTTTTTTTTGTTTTTTTTTTTTTTGTAAGAGTTAATTAATGGGTAAATTAATTCAATCCGCATTTTCCTTACAATTATCTTCCACCCTAAGGTTGCCTGGAAAAAAACACGTATATTGTCATGCTCATTTAATCCTACACTATTTAATATATTTTTTTGCTGTCTATACGCCTTTCAACTACAATCTTTTTCGAATGTGAACCTATTTGACTACCAGCACAGGAATCGAATGCAGTAGGTATAAAAGAGCGTCGGTGGTCTAGTGGTTAGGGCCGTTGCCTCCCGTCCAAGAGACGCGGGTTCGACCCCCACCACGTACCAAAGTGTTTTCGAATTTCGAATTCATATGTACGTTTATTCGACGCTCTTACGGTGAAGGAAAACATCGTGATGAAACCTGCACACTCGTGTGTGAAGTCGACCAACCCGCACTGGGCCAGCGTGGTCGACTAAGGCCTAATCGCCCTAATTCAGGGTAGGCTCGAGCCCCTCGGTGGGGACGTATATGAGCTGGTGATGTAGGTATAAAAACAAACAAACAAAATAAAAATATTTTATAACAGCACATAAATAATCGGTTCTTTTATTATAATTATAAAAGAAACCCCCAGCTTACGTAACAATCTGTCAAGCAGTCAGGTGCTTGTACAGGAGTGAGGTAAGCAGACGACGAGAGAATGCGTCATAGGAACTTGTGACGTCATAGAGCAATGGTGTCATGGAATTTACTACCTGCTTATGTCAACTATAGACTTAAAATCTGAAATAAAATCCATGATTCTTTGAGTAAAATATTGCTATATTGCTCAGTGTTTTTTTTTTATAAACACGGACTGTCTCGTGTATAGCAGTTTTCTTTTAAATTTAGTTGTTTCAAAGAACTTCCTGTAAATAAATATAATCAATATTTTTATGTTAAAATAAAATAAAGTGGATGCTCAAATAAATAGGTAGGTACGATAATATCCAATATTGTCCAACCACACACACACACCGCGTCTACGAGCTACGCCGCGCCGTAGCAGGTCTACGCCACTACGAGTACTACACTAAACTTGTCTACGTTAAAAGCTTTTAATAGAGTAAAATGAGATTTATATTAGGTAGGTACAGTAGATTTCATTTATTACGACCTTGGTTGTAGCGACCATTTGTCTATAACGACGTTAAATCTAAGTCCCTTGAATTTAAAGCATACTTTAGTACATAATATATCGCTATAGCGACTGCCCCGACGAGACATTAGCGCCATTTCAACGAGCAAACCGTATCGTGCCATCCATCAATTTCTATAATAAAATTAAAATATATAGGTGTTACTCAATCGATTTTGATGGCTCAACGATAGGTATTATTTTTGACTTTTTAAATATTTGCTTTTCTTGCTTCGAGGGTTTTAAAATTTTTAATTTTTTTTTTCATGGGGAATATTCAAAGCACATAAAGGGACTTTGACTCAGCCCCATAACGTACGTGAAATCGGACGATTGCACCAAGCGTTATAATAAAAATCAAACTCAACAAAAGTTGGGATAAGCTTGCTGAAGGAGCTTATCGGTTTAAGCTTTTATTGTTTGCCGCGAACGCTTCAGTCAGTGTACATCGAGATCTCGCGGCGGGCAGACACGTCGCCGCACAAAACACTCCTGTAAATAAACAAAAATCGTATCTTTATCTATGAAAAACATTATCACTGTTAATCTTAAATAAAATTTTAGTAAACTTAGTGTAAAATTTTGTGGAATATTTAAATATATGTATTCAACAGGTGTCCCTTATCAGTGTTTATAAAATTCAAAATGTTGTTGCTTCGTATTTTTATTATTGACTATACACACTTTTAACGCTCTCTCTTGATAACGAATTTATGAAACTGTCAGCTTTTAAATCAAAATTTAACATTTGAAAAAAGAACGCGCCAAAAATAGAAATATAATAAACCTTTTACGACCAGCCAGTACCAAGTCCGCAAATGTGAGAGTAATTTCGAATGTTTATTTTTATAATTGAAACGTTAACCGCAGTCCACAGTTTTAATTAAAAAGTAATTGCAGTATTTGTGTGTTTCCATCGAATTCGTGAACATTTCGGCTTAGGAAGGTGATGAAATGTACAAGCGGATCAGAGAAAACGGATTTCGCTTCTGTGTGTGGTAAGTAATACAAACGTAATCCCTTTCATTTGGGGATGATTTAGATTTGTGAGCAGTAAGTTAGTAACTGGGTAAAAACCATGCATGCCATAAAATGTCTATTTCCTCTACTTATACATATTTAAGACTATGTACGAGTAGGTGCCTACTATAATATTAAAATTTTGTTTTTCTTAATGATTTATGTTTCCTTTTCAAATATGTAATGAGTTCGGACAAATAACTACAAAAATATTTTTATTGAAGCTATTCGTTGATCATTAAACCAATTTGATTCTGAAACATTAATGAACTGCTATTAAATATATGCGGACCAGTACGCAGCTACTCGTAAAGATCCTCGCGTGTGCAGCTGTTAGGACACGCTGGGCAGGATAACATGTGTGCCATTGTCTGGGGAGAGACACCGCACTGGCATGCACTATCCGAGCTAAAGCCCCACCTGCTTGCTTCGGCCGACTTGAGTCCGGAGTCTGTTCAAAGACTTCCAAGTAGGCCAAGGTAGACTATGTCCAGGGGGAAGATGCTCAGAGAGCGAAGTAGGTGATGCAGTTGGGTATCTCTCTTTCCAGGTTGTCAATCGTGCTTCTTGAGCTTCGCCATCTAGTGCCGCTACGGTTTTTATATAGCTATGGCGGCTTTGATTTGATTTGATGGCGGCTTTTAAGCCTCTGTGCTAACTTTACTTTACGTGATATTGATAGACTAACAAATGAATGGCAAATGATTGATAAATGATAAATTGAATATTTTTGCGACCAATTAACCAATTTGAAAGGAAAAGAAACATTGTTTAAGTTTTATTTGTGTACTTCGAGTGTAAACTGAGTAAGGGGGGGTATTTTACTTTCAAGTATAAAAAGTTTAAATTTACGACTCTGACCTCCTTTTAGTAGTAAAGTACATGTATACTATATTAACTGTGATATTCCGACTGAAACCGTGTGGTGACGGCAGAGTAGAATACATTTGTCACCAACCCCTACTCTTCCCGTGGGTGTCGTAAGAGGCGACTTAGGGACTACACATTGAACAGGGAACGGGCAGCAGCGCTCTTTGATACAGTTACATTTTAATCTGCGATCTCCAACCCGCCTGCCAAGCGTGGAGGTTATGGCAAAACCCTCCACTTAAGTGGAGGAGGCTCATAGTCCAGCAGTGGACTGTTATAACGGGACGTTGATGTTGATGTTGATGATTCCGACTGAAAGATCTAACTATGCCCGTCTTGTAGGTAAAAGCTTATTCTAGATTTGCATTTTTACATAAAGCTTTAAATAAATATATGCCAAAACCACTGATGAAGTTATATTATAATAGTGGCTAAAACACAAATTACGAGTATTAGCAAGTTGTGACAACTTTGTAACGAGGCATTCGTCCTCTTTCCTGTTTTATGACTGGCAACCTTTCTTGCCGGCAGTTTTATCTTTCATTTGAAATTCATTTTCAAATTTAGATTTCTTGTCTTTTTCTGCTAAATTCCTCACTCCAATGTCCTGATCTCCAACAGTAAACGCTTATCCATGTTACTATTTTTCTTAAACTGTAAGACTAGAGAGTGATTATATGATATATAAATATATGAATACCTTTTTTTTCGGACTTTGCCCTGGTTATTGCCACACTTCATTGTTTTATTATTCTACAACACCCTTCGTGTGATGTTCAGCAGCTTGTGGCGGCTGCTGGGCCACGACTTCTACACTAGAAACATAATTAAAGTAGGTAACATTTGGTATTAGTTAGCAATTGCGGCAGCGGCAGCGTTTTGTAACCCTTTCATGTTATACTTATTAATTTCATGTTATTACTTATTAATTTCATATTACTACTTATTAATTTTGACCTACAAAAGGGTTTATGAGATTCGGTCTGGCTGATAAACAGACGGAAGAACGGACAGAAAGCGGAGGCTTAATTTCCCTTAAAAAAAGTTTTCCTAATATGAAAACTTGAACTACGTAGACGACTCGCTAAAGGGGCATTTTTAGGTTCAATTTGAGCTTTCATACAAATTGACTCGGTTAGCTTTTCATCAACAACAGCTCATATACGTCCCCACTAAGGGGCTCGAGCCTACCTAGAATTAGGGCGATTAGGCCTTAGTCCGCCACGCTGGCCCAGTACGGGTTGGTCGACTTCACACACAACCTTTGAATTTCTTTGCAGGAGTGTGCTGGTTTTATCACGATGTTTTCCTTCACCGTAAGAGCGTCGAATAAACGTACATATGACTTCGAAAACACATTGGTACGTGGTAGGGATCGAACTCGTATCTCCCGGACGGAGGACAGCCACTAGACTACCGACGCTCTCAATGAATCTTATCAATTTTCAATTTGTATGAAACCTATTCGGAAAACTTGAAAAAAATTGTTTTGTTCTACGGACCCGAAAGGTATTGCTTTATTTACATGTTATATTGGTATATAATTCGAATGTAATTTATTAATCGACATAGCTCTATTCCGTGTTTGTTTTTATAATCAAACTTCTTTTCACTTTCAAAGAAAAATAATATCACTGCAGCGAAAAGCTACGAAACTTTAATAAGTTTGATATTACAATGTGAGCAAAATTTATTAAGAGCTTAGGTAGGCTTAGGGCTGTTGCCGGAAGTGTACAAAAAACAAAGCTTCAGTTTTTGGCTTAGATTAGACCCTCTCCTAACATTTTACAAGGGAGATCTTTTTGCGTTAAATAAGATTTTCAGATTTTCAGAATATAGCCGAAACCTAAAAGGAGACAAAATCGATAAACGAGGATTGAGGTTTTAGCAGATACTACGCGTACGTTGTAGAAGATGGCTGCATGCTTAAAGCCTTTGCCTTTTATAGAAAAGGTTGAATAAAAAATATTTAAAAAAAGAGATTAATTTAAAAAAAATAGGTACAGAAAAACTAGAAAATAACTGAGGGCCCAGTAATATTCTTAAATTATTATTTTTTCTTATTTCTTTCTAATCTATAATGTTTTCGCAGAATAAATGATTCTTTATCCGAAGTGGCACAAGTAACAAGGCTGGGCAAAGCATAAAACCCAGAACCCTTAACAACCACGGTTTTGTACTTACTTACAGGTTTGTAGTTCAGTCGTCACTGACAGTTATGACGGACAAATAATTGACCGGTCGCCCTGTCGGACACTGACAAGACTATTACCGGCACCCGTCACCGCGCCGGCCTATTATCAGTTCTTTCTTTTTCTCAAAGTAGGTAGTTAGGGACTTTGCCTCACTTCAAATTTAAAGACGGGCTTATATTCGCCCTTCATACTAATAGGGGATCGGACTACTTTTTTTTTATAAATCCAAACTCCTTAGTTTTCTGCTATCGAACACTAAAAGGATTTTTTCTCTATCTTTAAAATTAACCGAGTTATAAAGGTTTGAAATTCAAGATTAGACGGAGAGGCACATACCCACTTGTGACGTCATTCATTAGTTGGCTATAGCCATATAATCTCCATACAAAAAATCGGTTTTGAAAGAGACAGACATATTGAAATTTAAAAAAATTACTGTATATTCGTTTTTCAACCGATTCCGTTTTTTTCGTCGCGAATCGTCGCTGTCTGCGTAGGGCTAGCCTCCCCCTCTCCCATCCCCACACTTATTACCTCATTCATATACATATACACACATAGAGGAACTGTTGACTGGTTAGTGGACAATATAATGGTCTTATATTGTATACCAAAAACCCAGAGACGCCAGTCGTCGTAGGGCTAACCACTCCTAACAGTTCCTCTCTACTGCTCATACACACACACACACACACACCCCTATACACATACTGCACACACAGTTACTCACCCTTTACCACACAATTCCTCTACATTATTATGTACGTTTATACCTTTTACGTATGCCTTATGTTTACTGCACTAATTTCCTTTTAGTGTATTTTTAATTCTTGAACCTTATGTTCATTATAACTATAATATTCTTTAGGAAACTATAGGCTTACGCTGTAATATCTTATCATTGTACTGTGTATAACATGTAAGCGACTGTTTGTTTCTATACTAAATAAGTAAAAATAAAATAAAAAATGAATCGTCTACTACTAATATATATTTTAAAAATAATTCATAAAATATGGTGAACAGTCCGACCCCCTATTGTGAACAGTCCGACCCCGTTTTATGGTGAACAGTCCGACCCCCTATTATGGTGAACAGTCCGACCCCCTATTATGGTGAACAGTCCGACCCTCTATTATGGTGAACAGTCCGACCCCCTATTATGGTGAACAGTCCGACTCCCTATTATGGTGAACAGTCTGACCCCCTATTATGGTGAACAGTCTGACCCCCTATTATAATTAACATTCCGACCCCCTATTATGGTGAACAGTCCGACCCCCTATTATGGTGAACAGTCCGACCCCCTATTGTGTTAAATTTCTAAGGAGGTAGCTCAGCCTTTAAATAAATATTGTAATTAAATCTGATCCTTATCGATTTATATTTCAACTAGAAGAAGAGTAGCAACTAGGATTCCACTCGTGACTTTTTGCGTAGTTTTCGTTCAACCCAAAATAGCTTCCTTCTTTTAGGAAGAGAATTTCCAAAGTTTCCTTCTAAGAGTTTGCCTACGCCCTAAGAATAATTTACAGTATTTTTTTTAGATTCTATAGTTTTGGTTCTGCGTTAATCTGTGAATTAATAAGTCAGTCGGTCAGTTTCTTCTTTTATATGCCTACAGAGGTTATTTTTAATATATTTTATTTATGCTGAATTTGAAAGCTATAAGTTGTTACTTCATTCTAGATTGAAACGGGAGTCTTCTTTTTTATGATTAAATAGTCTATGTTTTCTCTAAGTCTAAGCTCCATCCCAGATGTGAAGGACGAAGTTATACCATAATATACATCTACCAGCCTTATTTGACCTCTGACTTATACTCAGTATAGACGATAATGTTGACTGGCGCCAAAAGTAAGGAGTCTTTTGTTGTAGCTCATAATAAAATGGTTGAATGTGTATGACGTTGGAAAAAACTTTATACATGTTATTTGCTGTTTCGCCGAATAACTTTTCCTTGGCTGGATTAAAACTTTTGTATCCAGAAAAGAAGAACTACAAAAGAAGTTTTCTATCAAAAATTGGTTTGCCGTCACGAAATTGTGCTTATAAAGGGTGGTCCAAAAATAACGTTCAAAAATACATTTATACAACAAAAATATATCAAGGAAAAAGACGTACAAAAAATACAACCTTCACCATTCCAAGGAATAAGTAGGGGTAGGGGTTTACTGTATGTTTTGTCTTTTTGTGTACAATAAATAGTTAAATAATTTTCACCACACTTGCTCATAAAGTGGATCTTATTTCACCGGTTTTTGATACATAAAGCAGTTTATAAAACATGCGTTTATGAATAATTAAATATTAGTTTTCGTGACATTATAAAAAGTTTTTTTCGACTTTTAAAGACTTTTTTTTTAGGGAGAGACCTACTTGCAATCGCGATAGAAACAAAACAAACCTACTTAATTTATTTTCTAAATTAATGTTATTTTTATTTATGTTTTAGCAACTTGCTCCTATTGGTATAATTATAATATTAAATGCATGTAGCTCCTTTTAAATGCGATTGTATGTGCTTTCCGTAAATTGTAATGCGCTACCAGGGTCCATATAATATATATATATATTTCTTCTTTATTGCAATAGTACACTATACAGAAATTATATTATTAATTAATAGCTGTAGCAAAGGCTAAATGTACTGGATACTTACTTTAAGACCTAATTGTAAACAGCATGAAATTTACATCGTTTTGTTCCCGCCGTGTAGTGATAGTACCCGTCAAACTGAACAACTTTTCACGAAAAAAAAAATCCTGTGACAAAAAAATTTTTGGTCTCTCCATACAAAATGTGTTGGTCGGGAGTCTCACTTTGTATGGAGAGAATAAAAATTTTTTTGTCGCAGGAAATTTTTTTTCGTGAAAAGTTGTTCAGTTTGACGGGTACTATCACTACACGGCGGGAACAAAACGATGTAAATTTCACGGTGTAGAAGCAATAAAATGTTTAAATTTTAATTTGAGTCAATCTAAATTACCTTCACATCATGAATCAAAACAAACGTTGTGCGCCATTTTATCTGTTGAATTATTCGTAAATCAATCACACATTACGTAATACGTAACGTGATGTATGAATACAATTGGGCTAATTCTCACTATCGCGCTATAATTTAAGTTCGTTTGTCTTTTTCATCTTTTACAGTTTAAAAAGTGACATGAGATGGCTATCCTAATAATTAGAACTGTCAAACATCGAATTTGAATCGTATGGACGCATCGATTGCACAATTTTAGAGAGCGCGTAAACCGACTTAAAAATATCTTACTTATTTACCTTTTTTCAAATGAATTATGAACTCCTTTCTTTCATAGATTTTGACCTAAAAACGAAACGAACGTGATAACTGGATTAGGAATTAGGGTTTAGAGCATGACTGTGTGAATCGGGACCAATATCACTCACATATATAACGCACCCATCCACTCAAATACATTAGCGGAAACCAGACTCCGTTTAGATGTAGACAGTTATTGCTTCTATTATCAATCAATCAGCCTATTGTAGTCTACTGTTGGACGTAGGCCTCCCCAAGGGCGCGCCAAAGTGCACGATCACCCGCTTTCCTCATCCAGCTACCACAAGCGACCTTCCTCAGGTCAGTCCACCTGATATCCCTTCTTATATCTATATATCTTTTATATTAAAGGTTTATGTGTAATAATATTGTTCGTAATAGTTCGGTTTGATGTTCAAACTCGCAGAACAGTTTGGATCTTATGTTATCAATTTTAAAGACGAATACCATCGAACAATGTTTTCGAACAAAAAAAATAATAACCTCCGTGGTCGAGATTTTGCAGCTCATTACGGAGGTTCCGGGTTCGATTCCCGGTGGGGACACTGTCAAGCGAAAATCTCTGTGTGAATCGGGACCACTTTCCCCAGTTGAGACTTTCCCCAGTTTGGTTAGGACAAAACTAAACTACGGGAAAAACTAAACTATACGACAACAGACATTAATTAAATACTGTTTGTGGTATCATTACTGCAGATGAAGATATTGCTCAAGAATTTGAAACATTTTTCACAAACATTCCATTAAAAACTACAGAGTCGCTTAATTCCTCACCTTCTTCTGCTCGCGATCTGCTGAATGCTAATGTTCAAAGGTGCCCAACTGCGTTTGAGTTTAGGCATATAAACCCACAGGTAGTGATTAAAACTTTTAAGGAATTAAAGCTAAAAAATACTGAAGACTTATTTGGTATGTCGGTTAAGTTGTGTAGTTCTATAATCGAAACTCTGGCACCTTACCTAGCATTTTTATTCAATTCTTGTGTTGATCAGGGTGTATTTCCAGATTTAATGAAACATAGTAAAATAATACCTTTATTTAAGTCAAGATATAAAAAGGATCCCGGTAACTTTAGGCCAGTGTCTATACTTCCGGTTCTCAGTAAAATTTTTGAAAGGATAATACTTAATCAAATGCTGTCTCATTTTAATCTGAACCATCTACTCCATAATCAACAGTTCGGATTTACTAAGGGGCGTTCGACCACCGACGCTGCAGTTGCTCTCCTACATCACGTGTACGGGGCTTGGGAGGAGTCGCAGGATGCTATTGGGGTGTTCTGTGACTTATCTAAAGCTTTCGACTGCGTCGATCACGAGACTGCTAATAAAGCTGGAACATTATGGAGTTAGAGACGGACCCCAAAATTTGATCAGTTCCTATCTAGAAAATAGAATTCAAAGAGTTCAAATAAACAGCACGAAGTCACTGGGATCTAAAGTCAAAATCGGCGTGCCACAGGGCTCAATTCTTGGACCGTTCCCATTTTTAGTATATACAAATGACCTGCCTTTTATGGTACAAAACCGATCTAGGATAGTG
This sequence comes from Carpatolechia fugitivella, assembly GCA_951230895.1. Classification (NCBI taxonomy): domain Eukaryota; kingdom Metazoa; phylum Arthropoda; class Insecta; order Lepidoptera; family Gelechiidae; genus Carpatolechia; species Carpatolechia fugitivella. The sequence continues at coordinate 3,404,159 of OX579646.1, forward strand.
TTATTTGCTGATGATACTTTTCTAATTTTCAAAGTTAGTAGACATAATCAAGATATTGACGAAGTAAATGACGCTCTTTCCCAGATCCATGATTGGTTTACGTGACAAACATTAGGACTCGCGAAATCGATTAAAAAATCTCGCGAATGAGTTTTAATCTAAACTTGCGTGCGATTGCAACAAACGCTTTGGTCAAACGAGATGGAGCTCTGATTAAGATTGTTTGAGGACACGTCTGTAAGCGTAGCGAGCGACAATTTGTGCGTGCGAGAAATGGCGTTTTGTTCTGAGTGGATTCTCTGTTATGTCTGGCGCGCGCCGCTTTACCTACTTTGTGACTACTTACAGGGTTAGAGGACACGTGCGTTCGCTCGCGAATTACGAAAGCAATTTTAAAACTTGTGATTAAATGTATTATTTTTACAATAATGTATGCCTTACTCGTGAACTGTTTGCATTCATAATTCAAAGAATATATGTTTAGTTCTTTTTTGTACCCAAGCAGCAAACTTTACAATTTATTAGATAGGTAGTTAAGTTAGATGGGACTATAAAGACCTTAATTTTTCATGTTTTTAAGAAGGTATTGATAGGCATCATTAGTTTGACTGACCTGTAGGGGGATCAGCAGAGATGAACGAATAATAATTAGATTTTTTTATAATAAAATTATATCATTATTAATATAATAATTTGCAAAGTTTAGTCACAGTTTTACACAGTTTTACAGTTAAGTTTAACACAGTATTTCAAAATACTGGATAAGTCAACCATCGCTAGCCTTTATCATTTTAAGTTAAAACATAGCAATTTGACTTACTAGATTCACAATTAACTAAATTTCGTTAAGTAAATTAGATTAAAACACAGCAAAATAACAGTAACTGCGATCAAGTAAAGAATTTATCAGTATCTTTACATAGCTTAATCACAGTATTTCGTAAACCTTAGCTAGTACACAGTAACTACGTCAGTTACTGTTATTTACTCTAGTACAACAAATTTTTGTTTATTTATTTTACCAACAAGAACACATTTATGTATTTAACACGAAATATAATAAAGATACATACAAATTAAAAATACACATTTATAGAACAATGTTTTTTTTTATCACTCTAAATTCTAGTTAGGTTGCTAACTTTCATAAATTTGTCACAATCGAACACAGTTTCAAAAAAACTTTACGCGCGTTTTTCTCGAAACGACTTTTTCAAAGTTACTGTGTTCTCTGTTACGACGACGGCAGTATTATACGATAAATGATTACTTAGATGATAAAAAGGTCAACTGTTGTTCCAAATCAGCGGAGTAGATTGTAATTATGACTCATGTATGCTTCTTTATATATTTAAAAGAAAATTACAAAAGATACAATTCCTGTGGAGTTTCTTCTGGCCGTTCTTCTCCACAGAGGGCGTACACTGGTAGCGAACGTGCCATCCATGATAGCTTTGACGTCGAAAAATGATTTGTAAAAATCTTAATTCGAATAAAAAACTTTGACTTTGACATTGCAATCTGAATCACCTGATTGTCCGAAAAGAAAGATGATTTCGTGCTTCGGAAGGCACGTAAACCCGTTGGTACCAGCTTGGTCTAGTCGTTACACGAGCCATGTCAGTGGCCTTTGGCAGCTCTATAACACTGAGAATAGGGTTTGTGAGGTCGGTTGTCGAAGTCACACGATGAAGAAGAAGAAAAAAAAAACTGAATATTGGACAAAAACACAACCTTAATATATTGATTTTTTGCATCGAAATATTTTAGCTTCATTTTTGACTAACAAAATGATATTTTTTTTAACACATCTTATGAATATTCATCAAGTCGACATATTCAATAACTAACAGGTATTCATATTTATTAATATAATATGATATCCTCCCTCTCTGCATATTGACAGTACTCGGTGATGCGAACTGATTCTAATGCAATATTATTTGCATACAGGACCCACCACTGCGCACTACCATCAGAATCAATACTACTCGTAAATGCAATGTTAAGTTAAACTATTTAAATATATTAATTATGTGGAGACAAATAAAATCACTTAAGTAGTTGAACGAGAACTAGTATATTTTTTAATGTTCGGATACATGCTATCATAACATCTCCCTTCTTAATAGAAACAAAGCTAAATTAATATAAAGCACACAGTAGGTACACAGTTTATACATAGTACATAGTTTACTTTGAAAATACTTTTGTAGTACCTATTCATACAATCTATTGACTTAGGTACAAATTAAAATTAATAAAAGCGTTTTGGTGGTTTAACAACTCTACCAGAAGAAGTTACTAAGTATCCATCCTTATTCGTATGCAAACCAGGTTTAACCCTGTTATTATTATTTTCATTGTTAGACAGCAAAGGAGCATTTGAGTCTGGAATATAAAATGGCACAAAACTGAGAGGTTTAATGTGGATTCTGTTACGAATAAAATATTTGTCATTTGATAAAACTTTGTAACATCTTTCATTTATCTTTTCCTTTATCTCTCCTTTCCTCCATTGCTTTCCAACTTTTAACAAAACCTTTTCTCCTATTTGTAAAGGTCTTAAATTCTTTTTATTATTATCATAGTGTTTTTTCATATTTTCCTGTCTTATTTTTAACTTATTTCTTAAATTACTATCTATTTTAGGTTTTAAATTCCTAAACATTGTTGGTAAAATACCTCTTATTTTCCTATGAAATAAATTTTCAGCAGGTGAACGAATTTCATGTGAAATAGGTGTGTTTCTGAATTCTAGCATAGTTAGGTATAAATCTCTATTTTCATGGGATGCCTTTTTTAATAAATTCTTAACAGTTTGTATGGTTCTTTCTACCATTCCATTGGACTGTGGATATTCTGGGCTAGAAAAAACGTGTTTGATATCCCATTCTTTACAAAATTTAGAAAATGATTCGCTACTAAATTGTGGACCACCATCACTCACTAAACTGTTTGGAATGCCGTTCCTGCTGAAAATTGCCTTCAAATTATTTACAATACATTCACTTGTTGTGCCCGATAAAAGACATAATTCAGGATATTTCGAGTAATAATCTACTACAATTATGTAATTTCTGCCATTTAACATAAACAAATCAACTGCAATTTTTTGCCATGGAAGTACTGGTATTTCATGAGGTATTAAAGTTTCTTTTTTATTATTATTGCTATGTAACTTACAAGTCTCACAAGAGGAAACAAGATTGTAAATATCATTATTGATTCCAGGCCAGTAAACAACATTATTTGCTCTTAACTGTGTTTTAGTGATACCAAGGTGTGGAAAATGTAACCTGTCTAACATTTCTTTTCTTAGCTGACGAGGAATCACAATACCATCATTTTTTAAAATGAGGTCTGACTTATAAGTTAGATTATTTCTAATTGACCAATATTTTCTTACAATTTCTGGTAGTAATTTTCTATGATTTGGCCAGCCATCTAATATGAATTTTTTTAATAACTTTAATTCCTCATCTTCCTTACTTAAATTCTGAATATTTTTTATTTTTTCTGTACTTGCATTTATGTTACTGACAACCATATTTATCTGTGCCTCTATATTTTCTGAGTCTAAATCTATTTCTTCTGCATTTTCTTTATTAAATGTCCTAGAAAGGGTGTCAGCAAAATAAAGTTCCTTTCCCCTTTTATACACTAAATTAAATTGATATTTTTGTAACTTTAATAACATTCTTTGTATTCTTGGTGTGCATGAATTCAGTGGTTTTTTTACAATACTTACAAGTGGAGCATGGTCTGTTTCTATGACAATTTTTCTACCATAGATATATTGATTGAATTTTTCACATCCATACAAAATAGCAAGTAACTCTTTTTCTATTTGTGCATAGTTTTTCTGACAGTCATTTAATGCTTTAGAAGCATAAGCAACTGGTAAATTATTTTGAAATAAAACTGCTCCCAGTCCGTCTTTTGATGCATCAACTGATAATACTACAGGTAAATTTTCATTAAAAAATTGTAATACAGGTTCCGATGCTAACTGTTGCTTAAGCTTCTGAAATATTTTTTCATGCTCCTCGAGCCAATTAAATTCAATATCTTTTTTTAGTAAATTTCTTAATGGTGCATTAGTAGTTGAGAAATTTGGAATAAATTTTGAAACATAATTTATGACACCCATAAACCTTTCTAACTCTTTCCTATTTGTTGGACTTTTCATTGAAATTATTGACTCAATTTTCTTTGTATCTAGTTTCAGACCTTCAGAACTTATGACATGTCCTAAATATTGAACTTCATGCATATTTAATTTGCATTTTTCTTTATTAAGTTTAACATTTTCTTGCCTAAGCTTTTCTAAAACTGCTCTGAGTCTCCTATCATGTTCCTCCTGCGACCTACCATAAATAAGAATGTCATCGATGTACACCTCAGTGCCTTCCATATTTTCTAAAATCTGACGCATTTTTTGTTGATAAATTTCAGAAGCACTACACAAACCAAAAGGCATTCTTAAAAACTTATATCTACCAAAAGGTGTGTTAAAACAACAAAGATCAGAGCTGGCCGCTGACAATTTGATATTCCAAAACCCATTTTTAATATCTAATGTACTAAAAACAGTAGCACCTGACAATTTTGATGTTATTTCATCAAAAGTTGGTAATTCAAAATGTTGTCGAAGAATAACTTCATTTAAATCCTTAGGATCAATACATAATCTCAAATCACCATTTGGCTTATACACAATAACTAAAGAATTAACCCAATCGGTGGGATGTGTTACCTTACAAACAACACCTAGCTGTTCCAATTCATCCAGCTTTTGTTTCAGTCGTGGTTGAATTGCCAATGGGATCTTCCTACATGCATGTACAACAGGGGAGACATTGTCCTTTATTTTGATATCATATTCCTCATTCATACAACCTAAGCCTTGAAATAAGTCTTCATATTCCTGAAACACACAATCTGTTAAATTTACTTTACACAAGGGATTTACTAGCTTCAGCTCAATAGCAGAGCGCAGGCCAATTATGTTTGCTGATGATGTCGAGTCAACTACGAAGAACTCCAGGTTGTAAACGCTTCCTTTGAATTTCAATGGTATAACACACTTCCCAATGCATCTTATTGTCTGACCTGTATAAGTTGTAAGCCTTACTTTACCTTCTAACAAGTTATTTTTGTCCAATCCTATTTCATTCAAGCATGCTGCATTCATCACATTTGCCTGAGCCCCGGTGTCTACTTTTAGGTCCAGTGGGTTATTGTTTACTCCAACTGTGATAGTCCAGTCGTTTTTTTCGTTTTTTGGCTCGCATTTTTGAGATACCTCGCCAAGAAACACAGTGTTTATGTCTTCACTAAACTCTTCATCTATTTCGCGAATATAATGTCTGCATTGACTAGCGAAATGGTTATATTTATTGCATTTCATGCATTTCTTGTTAAACGCTGGACATTTGTTTAAAATATGCTTATAACCACATTTTCCACATGAAAACATCCTTTGTTGTCCCATTCCAGTACTTGCCATTTGACGTTTCTCATTTGACGTTCCGTTGTTACCAACGTGACGATTCGAACCTGTTGTGTTCGGATACACTTGACTTTGATTCTGAGTTGACATTGACCTTCTGTTGACTTTGTCGATCTTGCTACTCTCACAAAATTCAATATGACTTGACATTGAATTTGAAGATGAGCAAATATCTTCTACCTGTAATTTTGTGTTTTGCGATGTACGGCATATTTCAGATGCTGCTGAAAGAGTCAGATTCTTCGCTCGCAGAAGACGATCTTTCACTGTCACATCGTTGATTCCATAAACCAACCTATCTTTAATTAAACTCTCTGTTAGTGCTCCAAATTCACATGTAGAACTGAGATCTCTTAATTCGACAATATAATCCTCATAACTTTCGTTAATTTTTTGGTTACGTGTAAAAAATTTATAACGTTCGTACGTAACGTTCTTTTCTGGATTGAAGTGTTCCTCAAACTTTTTTAACACTTTGGCTAGGTCATTTTTACTAGATTCATCTAGCCCAAAAGTATTATATAATTTCAATGCTCGGTCTCCAATACAGCTTAGTAACAGAGCTGTTTTTATTTTTGCTGGTTTTTCATCATTTCCTGATGCCAGCATGAATATTTCAAATTTCTGCCTGAAGAAACTCCAGTTATCAGCCATACATCCTGTCCATGATAGCTCTGATGGAACATTTATAGCCCCCACATTAATATTAGATGCTGGTGGTGGCTCCGCCATTTTTACCTTGCAACTTGAACTAAGATGCGTGCGTGCAACCGACCGTTGAATAACCGAGCTATTTTATTTGTTTTCTTCACTGATTCACTTGATATTTATCACCACAATGTTCTGTTCACTTTAATTTTTAAATTAGCATAGGTTTTGACTGCGCCATGTTAAGTTAAACTATTTAAATATATTAATTATGTGGAGACAAATAAAATCACTTAAGTAGTTGAACGAGAACTAGTATATTTTTTAATGTTCGGATACATGCTATCATAACATGCAATACCGGGAAACAGAGTTCCCTTATAAATATGATACCGCATACCATTGTCTGCGTACTAAATAGGTAATAATACTGTAATGGAGCCACTGATAAAAAACTGGTAAAGAAGTTGTATGTCGGGAAATAAAGTAGGCCATAATCATCCGATACCTGAACTTGGTAAATAATTATAGGTATTTGAATATTCAAATAAAACTAATATTTAGAGGTAAGGGTCAGTTCACACCGAGATGCGACGCGACGCGACGGTACTGGAAGAGGCCAGTGATTTCGCGCTGCTGCGCCCCGCGCCGCCGCCGCCGCCACGCATTTTAAAATCGTTGGCAGCGCGACGCGTCGTACAACGTATTCTGAATTCTCACAATGAAAGTGTATCTTTTCGTGTAGTAAATAAAGTTAAAAGTTAAAAAAATGTAAAGACGAAACTAAGAAATGTAACTTCCAAAAGGTAATAAAGTATTGATTTGATTTCAATTTTGAGTCGCTGTATTAAAATGTGCGCGCAGCGTCGCGTCGCGTCGCGTCTCGGTGTGATATGACCCTAAGTCAAAAACAACTCCTTAAACTTTTGCAATTCATGTAATATTAGCTTTCTCCTGTTTTTTAGCCTCTTTCTTTCATCGTGACGGCTTGCGCCATGCATCCACGACACGCATATAGCGCGTTTAGTCAAGAAGGGATGTTTTGTTTCCGAAATATAATTAGTTTCGTATGAAACCTTGGAGAGCGTCGGTGGTCTAGTTTCATTTCACAGATAAGCCGGCAGATTCCGTATTACTAGGGAGTGTTCACACCAGTGCAATGGCAATACCATAAAAACCGACGCAAACCCTCCCGGCAGAAAATAATAATAACAAAAATAAATAGAACAAAAGAAAGAATTAAATCGCAGGATGTGCAAAGCGTACACTGCAAGTGGTCTCATTTTAACGGCAGTAGAATTTGGAAAGTAAAATTTCCAAATTCTACTGCGATTCAGTGTGATGTCTGATGAAGGCAGGAGGAATTCAAGGAGACGACTCACAGTCACAATGCCAACTTGAAGGAATCTACATAATTGTGAGCACGGTTGGAATATACTCATACATTGCTTGATGCGTCTCCTCGTTCTACGTTATGAATAGATAGAGAAACTTTTCAGGATAAATGAGATTGTCCTACATACGGACGAAGAGGAATTTGTTTACTGTTCAGCACATTAAATTATTTAACATTTTCTTAAAAAAATAAGTATAATATGATGTCTCAAAAGAAAATTAAGCGGGTGATCGAGCGCTTTGGCGTGCCCTTGGAGGGGCCTACGTCCAGCAGTGGACTGCAATAGGCTGATTGATTGATTGAGGTGTCATAAAAAATCAAAAAGTGTTTTTAAATCACATTAACAGCTCATATAAGTCCCCACCGAGAGGCTCGAGTCTACCCAAAATCAGGGCGTTCAGGCCTTACGACAACCGCGCGGGCTGGTGGATTTCCCACACAACCTTTAAATTTCTTCGCAGGAGTGTGCAGGTTTCGTCACGATGTTTTCCTTTACCGTAAAAGCGTTGATTAGACGTTATTCTAAAGCACATAGGTAAATGGTGGGGATCGAACCCGCGTCTCCTGGACGAGATACAGCGGCCTAAGCCACTACACTACCAACGCTTTTTTTAAATACTGTACGATATAGTAACTTTGAAAAATATTTTATGTGAATTTGACACGGCCGGCACTGAACAAGAGTTATTATGATGCATTGAAAAACCTTTATATGCACATTTACTAAAAATATATCGTTATAACGGAGTTAGTACCTATAAAATTAATTAAGTTAATATATTATTATGTAAAATCAATCCACGTTGCCAAGATTAAATATATTCACGATGCGAGTAATACGAGTATGTAAATTCAGATTAATTTTCGCTAGGACGAATGAATGAATTAATTAAACTTATACTAGGATGAATGCTTGAATTTTTCTATATGAATGTATTTGGTCATATACGGAGATCTCACGTACAGCCAAGTCAGAAATCAGCGAGCCAGCTTAAGGTAATACATGCTACTACTTAATAGTAGTAAGGGATGGGGTTGGGGGATGCATCACAATGCAGCTTAAACTGGTTTGGAGGGAGAGCGTCGTGCGTCGGCTTGTTGTTCACCGTACTATGTTTGCAAGCGGGAAATTGCTTGTTCCTGTTTGAAACTGTTTCTATTATGGGTCCAACTTTATATCAAAATGAGGTTGTATTGTATGTATGGTAAATTTTAAACATATTAAAATAAAAAAATAAAAATGTGGGGACATCTCACACACGGCCCTGATCCTGATATGGAGTTGATAGGTATATTCCTGAAGTAGTTTCTTTTTAATTCTTATTACTACTTATTACTATTGGCCGTGTGGTGACGGCAGAGTAAAATACATTTGTCACCAACCCCTACTCTTCCCGTGGGTGTCGTAAGAGGCGACTTAGGGACTACACATTGAACAGGGAATGGGCAGCAGCGCTCTCTGATACAGTAACCTTTTAATCTGCAATCTCCAACCCGCCTGCCAAGCGTGGAGATTATGGCAAAACCAAACACTTAAGTGGAGGAGGCTCAGAGTCCAGCAGTGGACTGTAACGGGCCGTTGATGTCGATGATTATATATTACGTTATTATTAATTAGTACGCAGCTCAGGTGTGTGCAATACTTTGATATAAAGAAATGCTATGGGCCAAAGAGACACTTTTTGGTCAATTTTAATCTAAGCGAAACAACAGTGCTCGTATCAATTTAAAATACGTGTAGTTAGTAGACACAAAGTAAGAAGTGGGTAGGTAGTCATTTAATTACTTTAAAAAAAATAAGTTTGAACACTAAAACCCGACTACGGAAAAAACGAGCTCTAAAAGGCAAGAAACAAGAAAATATCTTCAAGTTCTTACCTATCTATTAATTAATTATTCAATTATTTATTTAATATCTAATAAGTAAACAACGTATATATGTTTCAATTTAACGCATAGATATTAGTGATGTTCAGAGGATAGCCGTGGTCGCATGCCACCTTGCCTATTAAACTATACATTTTAGGGTAATTTACCGAAGTAAAAATAATATTCCATTAAAAAAAACTCGAACACGAGGCAGGTGTAGTAGCCAGCAAGAGGAGAATCTAAACGCAACAGCCATCTAGACTTGCGTCATTTTCTATGCTAATCATTGTAGAATATTGTCATTCTCGTTTTAACTCCATGTTCTAGGTAATTTACGCTTTAGGTACAGTTGATAAGTTTTATGTTAGTAACAGCAGCAAAGCGCTCGAACCAATTTAAAACGTCTAGTCTAGTTGGACAAGTCAGTAGTAATTACCTCTGAAAGTACTTTGTCCTTTAGCATAAGCGAGTTGAAAGAGAATTCAATACGAGGCAATCGCGCGCCTGTAATTGCAATCGAAGCTTAGCTGCATACAAAGACTTTTCTAAGGCTTGTCTACTTCGAGCCAGTAAGCCTTCCAGCAGTAATGGATTTCAATAAATTAGTCATGATTTGATCACGAAAGTAATCATGTACTTCCTTGATGTCAATAAAGAATATAGGTATTTATTTTATTTACTTATTTATTTATTTTATTTATTCGGAGAAAACACAGATATTAGCGTATACAGTAGCACATGAAAAAGCTTAAGGTATCAACAATGCTTAACACTAACTTCCATTAACATTTCTCGCTAAGATTTAAACAGGAAGAAAAATTTACGAGGACTATAAAGGATGACAATATTTGAGGTTATGTTATGATGTAAAATTCAAAATTAAGAACTGGCGACCAGATTTCCAGAAAAAGAAAAAAACATATGAGTTATACAAATTATTTCATACTTAAATACCTACTATTAGTGAGAACAAACGATGTTGATGCGCGAAAAACATATTTTTGTTAGAATACAAAGTTAAAAATTAAAGAAAAAAAACCTTTTTTAAAAACAAGCTTTTATTATTTGGAAAATGAACTAAAAAGTTAAAAATAAATTAACTCTAATTAGAAGTATAACACTTTATAAGTTCATTGTAACCTTTAACGATAATTAAGCTTCTTTGTCTACGACAAAATAATTCCATATCGTAATCATATATTTTTAACACCAAAACTTTACACCTTAATTATTAAATCTTCCCGTTTTTATTACAGTCCCAATTTTATAAATAAAAAAGCGTGTTACATTGTGATAGCTTAATTATACCATCAAAATGTAACACGCTTTTATTATTTATAAAATTGAGACTGTAATAAAAACGGGAAGATTTAATAATTAAGGTGTAAAGTTTGGTGTTAAAAATATATGATTACGATATGGATTTTTTTTGTCGTAGACAAAGAAGCTTAATTATCGTTAAAGGTTACAATGAATTTATAAAGTGTTATACTTCTAATTAGAGTTAATTTATTTTTAACTTTTTAGTTCATTTACCAAATAATAAAAGCTTGTTTTTAAAAAGGTTTTTTTTCTTTAATTTTATTTTTAACTTTTTAGTATGTTTAATTCGAGATTTACTACGACGTAGTTAGTAGCGCGTAGCAGCGTTTTTCCGTTATGTAGTCCGTAGTACGTTCACATAATAATGTGCTGCTTTGAGCACTTAAAGTTTATGTATTTTATTTATATTTAAATATTTATTTATTTTTGTTTGTAGTAGGGTAAACTAATGTTTAAATTAGTTATGTAATCACAAGTTAGTTATTTGTAACATTTCTCATTCTATCCATTTCTTTACATTACAAGGTTTCTTCGAAGTCAACTTGGAGCAGTCAAGTTCTTCGATTCGAAGTCCTGCTAAAAACTTAACTCTGCTTAAAGCCACATAAGCTTGACCAGCAGCAAATAATTTAGAGCCTAGATAAATAACAGCATGATCTACAGTAGTTCCCTGCATTTTGTGCACAGTTGAAGCCCAAGACAAGACAATCGGAAGCATTCTTCTTTCAGCTGTGCCGTAATTAAATTTAGCAGGAAATTGAATTGATTTAGGCAGTATTATGTGAATGCCATCCTTGCCGAGGTCCATTGTAGAGGGATAAGGGCTTCAGTACAACAGGGTTCGCCCTGGTACCCTGAGGCGCAACGTTAGCGATATGAAATGTTTATACACTCTCATACCATTCAGCCCTCGGCACGTGCTCACCTTGGCATTGGGGCATCCATCTAATCAATCAGACATATAATAATCCACATTCATAACAAACGGAACGAACTTTTTCCCAAATCTGTTGGAGTTGCATATTCACGCCAACTAAGATGCTCGTCAAATCAAATGAGCGCAAACTCGATCGGGTTGCGTCGTTTAATTACGGAGTTCCTATGACCACCTTCCAGCTCCATCATCAGACCCTGGTTACCATATAGTATCAAAGTACTCGACAAGACGAATCAAATGGGCCTAAACTCGATGGAGTTGCGTCGTCCCGGAGTTCTTATGGCCACCTTCTAGCTCCATCATCAGACTCTGGTTACCATTTAGTATCAAAGTATTCGTCAAGACCAATCCAACAAGCCCAAACACGACTATGTTATGTTGTGTATTTGTGGAGTTCCTGTGACCACCTTCCGGCTCCATCATGAGACCCTGGACATCACGTAGGACTGAAGATCTAGTCAAGACAAATCCAACAAGCCCAAACATGACTAAGTTATGTTGTGTATTTGTGGAGTTCCTGTGGCAACCTTCCGGCTCCATCATGAGACCTTGAACATCACGTATGACTAAAGATCTTGTTAAGACAAAACCAACAAGCCCAAACACGACTAGGTTGTGTTGTGTATTTAAGGAGTTCCTGTGGCCACCTTCCGGCTCCATCATGAGACCCTGGATATCACGTATGGCTAAAGATCTTGTTAAGACAAATCTAACGAGCCCAAACACGACTAGGTTGTGTTCTGTATTAGAGGAGTTCCTATGGCCATCTTCCGTCTCCAACATCAGACCAGCTCCAAGGTACCATAATATTACATTGTCATCCAATTTATACATGAATGCAAAATTTCAGCTCAATCGGAAACTGGGAAGTGGATCAAATTTAACTTGCAAGATTTGATTACAGACAGACAGACAGACAGACAGACAGACAGACAGACAGACAGACAACGGGACAGGTGAAACTAAAAAAAATAAAAGCTTGTAAAAACACATGAGGCCTGATTCACAACGAACTGGCCAACACAAGAAGTGTGACAATATCACAGAATTATTATCTGCCTAGTTTGGGATTAAATAAGAAACTGTAAATTTTAAAACTGTGTTCCATTTATGGGAAATATATTTTTTATATATTAGAAAAAAGTAAAATAAATACCTCGACGGACCCACCGTACCACCGCACCGGCGGCGGCGGCCGTGGATGGTGTGTTCTAAAACAAAAACTAATAATAAGTATAATACGAGAAGCGTCAGAGAGGGTAAATAACTATTATGGAGAAAGGTTGACCAAGTTATTAGTTCCTAAAATATTTAATGAGTTACGTGTGCTAAGAAAAGAACCCAAATTTAAAACGTTAGACATGTTAAAAAATAAATTGAGGGTGTCTCTGCTTGGTGTCAGTGACCTCAAGCAGGAACAGTAATATCACTTTCTTCCATTTTGTATTATACTTTTTATTGTATACGGTTATAATGTATAAGCCTAGACTTATTTAAGGTAGGTATAAAGTTGTATTGGAGCGTGATCTCGCCATCAAACGTAACAGTTTGGCGAGTAGAATTAAGTTTATAAAAATTGTACTTACCTTGCAATACTTAAATAAAAGTTCTGATCTAGTGCGATAGCACTCATACTTATCACTGATATATATATTTTTAAATACAAAAATCTCTATTGGCAATTAAAGTGACAATAAGCCAGGTTGCGCACTGATACCCACACTAGGATTCCCTGTGTTGTGGGATATCAGCCTCTTCCCTGGGAATGTATACTATATTACATAACATTCTTGTTGCTGTAGGTCAGGTAAGTACTAAATGTAGTTACAGACAAATGTATAAATATGTGTGTGTGTGTTCGTGAGTGAGTGTGTGTGTGTGTGTGTGCGTGTGTTTGCTGTATGTGTGTGGGGTGTGTTTCTGTGTGTATACATAAAACTGAGTTAGTGCGAAATAGACGGTATTATGTAAAGTATAAGTAGTGAGTAGGTGAGTAGTAATAATTTTGCAGAAGGCTTTGTGTTTTTATATGATCCATGTGTAAATAGATAGTTTATTTAATGTTAAATTTATTTGTTTACGGTGTCGTTATTGGATTCCCAACAGCTCTTCTGTTTCAATATGTCCAGAAAACTTCTCTAGTGTTTAGTGTACTAGCATTGTGAAGATGAACCTTAGCAGAGAGCATAAGGAGCATGTTGTGCCTCTATACGCGAGGGAAAATGACCGTGGGTGGAATGTTAAGTATGTCATACCGCAAACCTATGAATTTCCTGGGTTGGAAGGTCACTCGATCAATGAGTGGATATGTTCCTATTCCTAATTTGAATTTATTATTTGTAAAATACGTAAATCTTTTGTAAAGGCATATAGAAAATTGAATTTTATATTCATATGTAGTACATTTATTCGATACTCTTACGTTGAAGGAAAACATTGTAAGTAAGAATTTAAAAGATTGTGTGTAAAGTCGACGAAGCCGCACTGGTCCAGCTCTGATCACCCTAAATTCAGGGTAAATGGTATATAAGCTGTTGATGAACGCTATTTAATTTTATTAAAACTCCACATTATCGTCTTTGTAAGGAGAATTTCACGTAGAATAAAAAGTACAATTATTGTCCTGTATAAATAATAATACTTTTACTAAGCGTATAAGACTTATCATTACCCGTATTCTATATAATAAAATGTCGTTAAAAAGCAAAGAAATCATTGAAAACCAACAATACGTTCAGTTGGTCGCTCAAAGGGCGCCATTCTGCTCGTTATCCGTCTCAAAGGGAATTACTGCCAGCCTCGAGGCGACCCTTACTAAACAAACGGTAGAAGTAACAAATGATAAAGTGCAAACTCCGCGATATTTTCTTCTTTTGTATTGATACTTTTTAGTTATTACTGGCACTTGAGAGTAGCCTTATGTGGGTGAAAAATCTAGTATGAATTTTAGGAAGTCCGAAAATCATCTTCAGTCTACGATGTTGGAGTAAAGATTGATGAAGAAGAATAAAAAACCAAGCATAGCCAAGCTGTTGTTATTTAATGAAGTAACTCTACCGCTGGAGACGTCCCTCGCCACACCAGAGGTGACAGTACCTACAGAACGTTCAGTTGGTCGCTCAAAGGGCGCCATTCTGCTCGTTATCCGTCTCAAAGGGAACTACTGCCAGCCTCGAGGCGACCCTTACAAAACAAACGGTAGAAGTACCTACAATACGTTTTTAATGCGGAGAGATATTCGATCAAATTCTAATCACAAAGCGTTAAGGGAAGATGTCAATGATATAAGAAAAAAGTTATAAGTACCAGGAGAGCATAGCGCACGAGCGGTACTTACTGCTAAGCCGTGTGTTGTGATAAACGATCCTCCTGAGGTGACAGCATTACCTTTACAACGTACGCTTTTGGGAGCTGAAATTAATAACACGATCGTGCTTAGAATCCCTTGTTTGTCACTGAAAGACGAACTTAAGGATGTTGTTTGAAATAAGCTCTTACGGAAGGGTGAAGCTCCATAGCTCCATTTAAGTAGGTACCATTACCTACATAAATGTGTTTTTATTTGATCATGTTTTCTAACCATGTTATTTGTTACTATTAGAGCAAGTAGTTTGTTGAGTTATTATGACAAGTGGACAAGAATACGAATAAAAATAAACTATTGGTTTTAAATTCACACACATTTCGAATTGCGATTAAAACGTGACTCTTGTTTCACAAGAACTTCCACGTTTATTTCTCGACCCCTTTTTAAAAGAAACGAACTGTAAAAGTTTATGTTTACTCAAGACCGCGTCTTGTGAAAAACAAACAAAAGTACCGGGTTCACTCTAGGTAGCAAAATAAAAATTTCTCAACTAGGTCAGTAATGTCCTCTATCTGAAGGCCAATTCTACTAAATAACCGCAACTGCACTGCTACGCGACGTGTGTCAAAATGAGCAAATTTTGACGTTTCGGTATTCTGTTAAGCAGTCCTAGTGCAGTAATGTTGTAGTAGCGCAGCAGCAAATGAATAGCTATTCTACTAAAAAAACGTTACTGCAGCTGCACGTTCACTGCAAAATAATCGTATTCTGTTAATTTTTTTTGACACTTTGAATGGCATTGGCAGCAGTTTTGTTGCAGTTTTTTTGAAGTTTTATTGAAGTTAAACTTGAGCAACTTTTGCATCACAGTTTAACTTGTAATATACGGTTTTGCATTGTGAAAAATGTTTGGTCTCTTTTAGGAGGAGTTTGTAGGACATGAGGAGGAACAATCTATTGTTCCGCCTCAATATCACCTACCCAGGCGATCAATTTCATGTGTATGATAAATGACTCGTATTAGTTATATTGCAGGTTGATTGCAGGATTCGTGTAGTTGCGGTGCAGGAGCAGTGCAGTAGTCGTGTACTCGTAGTTTTAGTGCAGGAAGTTTTAGTAGAATACGTCTGTTTGAACTGCACTGCTTCTGCACGACTCAAATGACAAGCGTAAACGTGCAGTTGCAGTTATTTAGTAGAATTGACCTACAGACTCTTTAACAAAATGGCCGTTATAGGAGTTCTACGAGCGTTATTGTGCGACAAATTGCCAGTTCGCTCCGGGGTTCTTGTGATTGGTCATCGCCACCTATTCAGATGTCAATAGCACTCGTCCATAGCCAAGATGGAGGTAATATTTTTTTTATTCGGATCGAAATTAATCTTAGTTATTGCTGGAGTTGACACTATAAGGAAAAAAAATGTACGTAGCAGGTTATTTCGTACCTATCATATTATAATGACTATAACTTAATTTACACTGCTGCGGAATAGAAAAGAAGCGATATATTTACCCGACTACGGCGAAGCAAAAAGGAGCGTTATGATTTTAGTTGTTATATTAGCATAACGAACTGTTTGTCAACTAGTTGTGCCAAAAAATGGGTCGTGCGTTTTCGGCAAACTCGAGGAATCCGCGGGAGACGCACGACTTATTCTTTAGCTCAAACCTAGTCTGTTTGTTACGCAATGCTGGTATATTTATCTGGTATGATAAAAAAATCGGTATTTTTTATATTTTTAAATTATAATTTACACTATTTTAAGAAACTAATTGACTGTTTTATCATTTAGATCAATTTTATACAATGGGTTTAAATTTTTGACCGTGTGACGTCACACGACCGACGACGGACAACCATTCTCATAGATTTGATTGACGACAAAAATACGGAATATCACCCGTTCAAATATCAAATCGGCAAATGTAAACAAAACTTACTTCGTGTACAAACCTTTTAAGGTTTTTATAAAAACTTAGATTTGTGAAGATTTCTGTAGGAGACGACTTCACAAAAGTCAAATGGGTCATTTGGTTTTTTGGATTTTTTAATGTAAGTACCTAATCTTTAACTTTTTTCCGTTAAAAGTACGAAAATCTAGTATAATACCATGAAATCTCAAAATGGTTTTCGTATTTCTATATAGTCAAGAAATTTTAGCATGCCCCATTGACACAAAATTGAATGTGCTACGTAGATTTTTTTTTTCTTTCTGCGGCGGCAGTGTTAATTGAGTCTTAGGAATTTATTAATGTTACGACAGATTCTTAAGAGCTCTTAAAAATCCCTATTACACTACTCTACTGTAATTTCTTATTATAAAAAAAAAAAAATAAAAAAAAAAATTATTATGATTTATGGCGACAGTTTAAAATTATCTAGACCCATATCATTCAAATATGAAAATCAACCAATCAATATAAATAAAACCGAATTAAGCATTATTAGTCTAAAAGTATTCTCTACTAACTTCATCGGTTGAACACAAATTTCAAATCACCCTTTTTATTTAACTTTGAAAGTCATTCAATATTTTACCCTCAAAGTGAGTTGAAACAAGGCACTCAATACTAATATAGTTTGAAATTGCTTCGCTGGTAAATCTTTATTTTGTTGAAGTTAATCTAAAATGACTTGCATGAAACAAACATAGACACTGTTTATTATGATCTTCGATCAATTATGATGACAACTCTGCCAAAGCTGGCTCAAAAGGGCCTTGCTCCCAAAGCCGTGATAGAGAAAAATAAATATAGGTAATAATTACTTTGATCTCTTCATTTGTTCCAGAAATAGGATTAGGCTTGATCACTTCAATTCGTGGTAGGCCCAATCCTCTTGATAGGGACGATTAACAAAATAAAAAAATATATTAAAAAAACAAAAAACCCGACTGCGTAAAAATTTAAACTTTCAAACTTAATTAATAAATGAACTGAAAAGATGCAAACAAGTTTTTTTGTTAAGTTTGAAAGTTTAAAATTTTCACGCAGTCGGGGTTTTTGTTTTTTTAATATTTATTTTATTTTAATCTTTTTAGTTTTTGTAATGAATGACCGATATTGTTGTGTTTGTTCCACAAATAGGTAATTCAATTTAAAACGTTGAAATTTTTTATGTTTTTAGCATTTCTCATTCCAAATTACATTTAAACATATAAGTTGTATATTATTTTGAAAACCATTCATAAAGCCCTTTATTAGGTTTTAGAGAAATAAAATTTTTGAAGTCTATGTTTTGGCACCAAAAATCAGCCATCTCAGTTTTTTTTTCAATTTTGTTGTACTCAGTGTCACTCTCACAAGTAAGAGGAATCTAACGACACCTCTTTAGCTAAAATCCATCAAGCCGTTTAGACTGTAGAGCGTGCCACAGAAATATATATACAAACATACATACATACATATATATTTACATACATACATACACTCGAAAAACATAACCCTCCTTCTAAAGCAGTCGGGTAATAAGTATTTTACAGTTCAATCTAAGTGTGATATCTTAACGGGGCGGGAATGGGATGACCTCAATGAACACTATTGGCAAGTTTTGAAAAGTAAATAATTATTTCGAATCCACTTTCCTTGTGTTTTTTCAATACCTTTCACTTAGCTTTCGTGGCATTGATGGATTAACTTCACTCTGTTATATTTTGCTAGGTTTACTTCGGTATTCTGTTATCCTAAAACAATACCCGAGAGACAAGACAATAGGTAGAGTTATCAACTTGGATCCGACATTTTGTCTTGTAATCTTTTGAAATCACAACAATGGTACAAGAGCTCAAGCTTCAATTTGATTGTTCGCTTATGATACCTAGTTTTTTGTCGTTTCTGCAGTGGTAATGTAATTAATAAATTTGGATTTAGTATGATCCAACAATGTCTACGACACACACGATTAATTATATCATTTACATTTCACGCACACATCTCGACCCGCGCCGCACTCTTCAGTCCTCTCAAGTGTTTCCGTTTTAGCGCTTTTGTCGCTAGATCTAGCGCTTTTCTAGACTCTTAAGCGCTTCTTTTATTCGAAAAAAAAAACGCATTAAAAAAATTTAGTGGAATCCGGGGAAAATTTAAAAAAGTATTGGCAACCTCCAATTAGACCAAAAAGTCGGGATCCAGAGTCGTAAATATTAAGAAAAGTCGTCAATATTACCAAAGTCCTCAACAAAATTACCAAAACTGTCCAAAAAAATTCTCTTCTGACGAAGGCATATCATCTACTCCTGAACATGAGTAACCACGAAAATTTGATGGAGTTCTGTTGTTAAACTTAGTTGATTTTTAAAATTACAAAAAAATATCATTAAGTCATTAAATGTGATTGATTTTCTTATCTTATCAGCGGCTATAATTTTGTGGAATTTCGCGCTTTTTTTGAGGTCTAATTTTCCAAAATATAACACTTTTTTGACGGTAACACTGCTCACTTCTCATTTCAACATCGCGGAGCAAGCACGCGCATCGCATAGTTTTATCCGAAATTATAATCTTTTGTGATCTTTAAGTTTACTGTCCGCTTATTTCTTACATCCTCGTAAGACCATAATCATCATCAATTGATTTTATACTCGTATTACAAAGATTCTGTTCGCGATCCGATGAGTCTCAGGTATTGGTTTAGATTTGGTACCGCGTAAATATCATCAAAATTTCTAGTACTTTTCTTCATGATATTTGGAAAGAATAGGCTCTCGTGATCTCATGAAGCTGAGTCTTAGAGGTCGCAATCCGCCGCAGCAGTTTTTATGGGAGTGAAAATCGCCAAAAATGCTCGTTATTTATCATTTAAGTCTGGTGAACGATTTGGCTATAAACGTTGTCATCGTGTTTGCCGTGTGGTGACGGCAGAGTAAAATACATTTGTCACCAACCCCTACTCTTCCCGTGGGTGTCGTAAGAGGCGACTTAGGGACTACACATTGAACAGGGAACGGGCAGCAGCGCTCTCTGATACAGTCACCTTTTAATCTGCGATCTCCAACCCGCCTGCCAAGCGTGGAGATTATGGCAAAACCAAACACTTAAGTGGAGGAGGCTCATAGTCCAGCAGTGGACTGCAACGGGCCGTTGATGTTGATGTATTGTCCTCGGTGGACTGAGTATCGTGTATATTGTTAAAACGCAAAAAAGTTGCCGAGGAAACTTTTAAGACCGCCTAAACTTCGCAATGTTTCCTCTTATTTATCATTCAAGTTTGATGATCATTTTTGCTCTGGATTTGATCCGGGGGATTTTACATAGGCTAGGTACTTCGTTTCATAAGTTTAAATATTGGCCAAAACATCATTTTAAATATGGTGATAACTGTTTCAAGAAAACTCTTTTCCGCTTCTCTTGTCGTTTTTATTTCTTTGTTTATATAAATAAGTACGAGTAACGTTCTTCGTTATGTCAATGCTGCTGGAAGTGCAAAAGCTATAAAATTGTTTATATGGGTTTGTGTACTCTCTAACGGGGTAACTATTATTCGTGTTATTACAAAAGTTATGTTATAAAAAAAAACACTTTGGCACTTTGAAATTGTTAAGTCTAATAAACTTTTACCGTATTACATTTATCTATTTTAATCCAATTACACAGTAATCTAATATTTTCATTTTTGTGTTGCTGATGATCAAATTGTCAATAGTAACCAAGTTTTGTAGGATATTCAACATTAGCACATCCTTAAATTATTTTAATAAGTGTATTGTTAAATTTTTATCTTACGTCTCATAACGCAGTTTTGACACGTTTTTAATTTACGTTATGTCTATTTATAGACCTCTTTATTACTTAAAAAAAGCAAAAAAATCCTCGCAGAAAACAAATGCGAGCACTCAGTGAGCAGACGACTTTGTTTCTCAAGATCATTAATGTTTATTTTGGCGCAAAAAGCCTCGTTACGCTTATTCGCAACCCGAGCGCGTACACTCGTAAATTCTAAGTAATGTTGTCGGGTTTGTATTCATGAGCTCTTGTGTGTTTAGATTAGATGACACACTACATAATTGACTCAGTAGTCGTTACATACTTTCAGCGGAAAAATCTTGGTGAACGCTATTTTGCGCGCAGGGTAGCGAAACGACAACTTGCGTTCTAATCTTATACCTTACATACAAAACAATACAAATTTATTTTTATTGATACCAAGGACTCACACACAAAAAATACATAGTTGAGTCAATAGACGGTCTTATTGCTAAGGTATCAATTTCTTACAGACTACCTTTGGGTTAATAAACCGGGGAAAAGATAAAGAGCAGAGTGGGTCGGTGGTGAATCCAAACATCTAAACATCCAAATATATTTTCAAGTTTATAATATTAGTGTGATAGGATGTTGTCAAAAAAGTCAGATTCGTCATTTAATTTTTTTTTAATAAGTACACTAACACAATAACGGTGATGACACACAGGAGCTGTCGAAGAATTACATTCAAAATTAAAATAATGCTCTTACCCCACAATCCTTACTTATCAATGAGGGTTTTTCTTTTAGTTCTTCAAAAGTCTTCTAGGTAGCGCTGGGTTTCAATTTTACAAGACTTGAACGACCTTCCTCTCACATTTGTTAAAAATAATATGTCATTATTCAAGCACACTGCCGATGTTCATAGCAGAAATGTAGGAGACCCAAATAAATTAGTTTTCAATACACCTTGCTCGAAAATTGAACTTACGAAGGCAGTAAACTGTGCGGTAAATGCGTTTTACCGCACTAGTGCGATTTTATTACATTTTTTTTTTAATTCCTACGGTCTTAGAAATTATTATTCAGCCAGGATCATTTTGACACAAAAATTTTTTAAATCGATTCATACAAAGATAGAAGTATTTTATATTTTTTTATTTCAACAAATTGTATCAAAAATATTATCAGCCATAATATTTTAATTATAAAATAAAATTATCTCGATTTAACAAAGAATCAATTCGTAGAGGCGCCAATTTTGTGAAATTTTCATTTAATTGTTTTTAATTGAATGTTGTTTTACGAGTGATTAAGTGTTGATATTTAGTGATAAATTTGAATAGTAAGGATGCTCAAACTGTGCACGATATAATAAAGGTTAGTTTTTACAACTTCTACATGATCAATATTACCTGTAGTATCATAGCTTTTGTAGGGGTACCTTCTTAACCATTTCAATTTAATTATTTACTATCAGTTTTCTCACAAGTGTATTGAAAAAGGTCGTACAACACACGGATCTTAGGTTTTATAACAAACTCGTGACATTATAAAACCTCGCCTGCGGCTCGGGCTTACAAATGTCACCTCGTTTGTAATATGCCACCTACGATCCTTGTATCGTAATGTACTATTATAATAGCATACCACGTCTAACGCTTTATCAAAACCTATGTAGCTCAATGGGTGTAAAGATTTTTAATGCTTTACCAAATGACATCAAATATTTACCCAAAAAAATATTCAAACACAAACTATTGAAATGGCTAAAAGATAAGATTTTTTATAAGATTATTGACATATTTTATTGTAATATTGACATTTTTTAGTATTTTATAGTGGTTTTAAAACGGATTTGCATTTTATAGGCAAACGAGCCTGATTTACGACCTTTTTTTATTCAGAAATATGTGTCTTAACACAAACTTCAATGTAGTAATTTGATTTTTCAAACTTCATTGTAGTTTTACATTTAAAAGATAAAACTTATTTGTCGCATACGACCTTACAACATAAGCAACTGCGCGCGCTTTTTTGTATGCAATCCATTCCCCCTCAGTGCGCCCGCGCCTCCGCCGCGCCGGTGACCACTGTCAACGACGGTTCTGTGCAAGTAGACTGCCGAGCGCGGGCCATTGATTGATCGTTGTCGAATTGAAATTAATATTTAAATCTTACAATACAAATGGAAAAATATAATGCTTTGGTTTTTTAAATGAAAAAGGTAATCTAGTTTAACAGAGAAATAAATAAAATAAACAAATGTGTGGGGACATCTTCACACACGGCCATCTGATCCCAAACTTAGCAGAGCTTGTACTATGGGTACCCAGACAGGTGATGTACATTACATAAATAGATAAATACATACTTATATAGATAAACAACAACCAGACACAAGGCAAACACAAGTGCTCATCACACGAATGTTTGCCCTGGGCGGGATTCGAACCCGCAACTCTGTGCGTCGGAGGCAGATACGGGCTATGGAGCCGTCAATGTCGGAACATGGTAAAGAAAATGTTAGTAATCTTTATTTTTGAAGTTTGCGTAAAATATTTTCGGTATGCTTTTTAGTATGAGGATTTATTTTTTGTATCTTAAACTTGCTAGATACTTATTTTTTCATAGAGGAGATAATTCAATTTATGTTCCTCCAAATGACCTTTCTTTGTAAGCACTTTTTCCCTAACAGTGAGTGGGAATTATTTAACTACCGTAGGTAAATAATAGTATTTTTTGCTGAGCCGGCTTCGTCGGGAGCAAAAATTATTTGCGAAAACATTTTAATTAAGGACCTTTCATTTTCCGAATGAAAAATCTGTGCGCAATCATGCCTGTGTTATCATTTCATTGCTTTATTTTCTATTTAAAAGCGTAAAGTAAATTTTCTTATAAATAGGCGAGAAAGATAGTATTATCTTGGGAAGTTATTATTTTATTATTTTTCAATACACCTTGCTCGAAAATTGAACTTACGAAGGCAGTAAACTGTACCGCACTAGTGCGATTTTATTACATTTTTTTTTTTTAATTCCTACGGTTTTCAGCCAGGATCATTTTGACAATAAAAAATATTTAAATCGATTCATACAAAGAGAAAAGTATTTTACACTTTTTTATTTCAACAAATTGTATCAAAAATATTATCAGCCAGTTAAATTTTTATTATAAAAATAAAATTATCTCGATTTAACAAATAATATTCGTAGAGGCTGAATGTCCGCCAGAGCCTTGTCTATTATGCTTATAAAAAAGAAATATACTATTATGTTTAATATTATGTATTTAATATTATGTATTAATATTATGTTTAATATTATGTATGTTTTGTAGTTGGCACATTGAATGTTATTTTATGAGTGTCTTAGTGTTGATATTTAATGATAAATGTGAATAGTAAGGATACTCAAACTGGGCGCGATATAATAATGGTTAGTTTTTACAACTTCTACATGATTAATTTTACCTGTAGTATCATAGCTTTTGTAGCTTACGTTAGCTTACGTGCTTGTGTTTACGTGCGAGAAAGATGGCGGCGTCACAACAAATCGAAAATTGTGACAATAAAAGCAATAACAGTGAGGTAGCTGCAGAATAAAGCTTTTTCCAAGTGAATTACGAGAGTCAGTTAAAGGATTGTTATACGAGTCACGCAAATTCAACGCACAATGTCAAAAAGCCATGGACCTTTGACCAATTTCGATTGGCCCAGGCATGGCCGCGCAAATCGTCAAACATTAAGCTTTGAACGATAATATGGCGGGTATTAGACAGGCAATTCACGAAATGGCAGCGAATCATGATCCGCCCAGGCTGATCTCGATCAGCCCACTTCAACTTAGATGAAAGCACTTCAACGATTAGCCCACGACATGTATAACGAACACGTGGTCAAACATGATGTTCAAATTACACCCTGTACAAAGTAAACATTTTGTTTAGGAGGAAAAATACTTTATTTATTTTAGATATGTACTAGCTTTCCGCCCGCGCTTTCACCCGCGTTTAATGAGTTTTCCCGTAGGAATGAAGTGTTTTCCCGCGGTAAAAAGTAGCTTTTGTCCTATTCTAAGACTTAACTTATATGTGTGCCAAGTTTCATCCCGATCCGTCGAGTGGTTCAAGCGTGATTCAGCAACAAACATCCAAACTTTCGCATTTATAATATTAGTAGGATTAGAATCCATATTAATTTTAAATTAATAAAAGTGACTAGTTGGATTATTTTGAGTGTAACCAAAAAATAAAAAATAACTTGAGTATTTGGATTTGGAATAGCTGGTGGATAAGACATACCGCTTGCGTCGAGTTCCGGTAACGTCGAGTCCAGTGACATTGCGTTATTTGCGTACGGTAAAAATTGGTCGCCGTTCGTTCATTGTTTTTATTTTTTTTTTCACTTCATAAATATTAAAATTGTCGTATTTGATGGATTCATCGTCATATTTTGTTTACTAGGAACTACTATGTGAGTGAGTATGTACTTACCTACAGCAGCCATTTTTCTTTTGTGTAACGTTCAGAGCATCGGGTGAACCTTTTTGTCGCAGTGCGACGGACATTTTTTGGTGGACAGCTGAGTTTGTAACACAATCCGCTCTTTTTTCACAAAATGGCGGATTAACAGTTATTTTTAATCTTGAAAAAAGAATTTGTAAGACCGTGAAACAAAAATGCTCTAGCACCAAAGACCGTTTTAACTAATACTACAAGTAAAATATTGTGAAATTCGTAAAAAAAACATACACTTTGTAACGAATGATTGAAAGAAAATAAAAATTTAGTAAAGAGTTTACAAACTAAGCAGAGCTTGTACTATGGGTACCAGACAGCTGAAACACATTACTTCAATAGATAAATACATACATATATAGATAAACAACAACCAGACACAAGGCAAACACAATGGCTTATCACACGAACGTTTGCCCTGGGGGGATTCGAACCCGCGACCCTGTGCGTCGGAGGCAGATACACTACCTACCACCTGGGCTACGGAGCCGTCGTATTTGTATTTGTATTTATTTCTAAACATTTTACATCATTAAAGTCTTGCAAAAAGCAAAACTGTTTATACAGTTTGAGTACAGGTAGGAGTCTCCAATAACACTCTAATGTAATATTACTAAAATTGTCCTTAACCAAATGCTATGATATCGTCAGTGGAAAAGTAAAAGTACTAAAGCGCCAAATTGGCGAAAATGAGTTATATATATACAGATTAGTTTAGGTAATAATAATAATAATAAATTTATTCAGGTACAACACAATATCTATCTGCTACATATAAAATGTTACATTGAGATTTAAACAATTTGTACTCTTATTGTGTAAACAATGTCGGAAACATCATTCAGTCCCTATACTAGGAGTTATACCTGAAATATAGGGACTGATGAGGTGATTTATTAATCTGAGGACTTTTTTGGCATTTCTGATCGTTAGGCCGATGACTAAAGCGACGCCTTTTTGGTGTTAATCGTCTCTCCTGTAAAGTTGTACTTTGGCGCTTTAGTACTTTTACCTTTCCACTGACGATATTATGGAAGAGTATGTAATAAATATTTTTTAAGACTAGTTTTTGTTCACGTCGAATATACTCTGGCAAACTATTTAAAAGATAGGGCAATCGTTTCTTTAGTGTTCTATCTCCAAAGTAATTAGTTACTCTAGGCACCTCAAATTTACCAGCAGACACATGTACGTAACAAAATAATGAGTGAACTTCCCGGGACCAAAAATTGCGTGGCATCAATGAAATCGGTACTAAAAACACAAAGTCAAAGTCAAAGTCAAAATTATTTATTTCCATAGGATGTTATTTTATTACATCACTTAGATCCGTCATTACATTTTTTTGGGTGAGTTCACTAACACAATGGCGGAATCTGTGGAGAAGAGCTCACCGAAGAAACTCCACAGCCGTCGCATCTTTTGCGTTTCCTTTTTTAAATAAGATATTGTCAATTATAAAATTAATGCTTATTATATATCGAAAAATCCTGCTACTCAAACAATCTATTCGGACATCTGTCTTCTAGATAATCTGATATCCTATAGTAACCTTTTTTATACAATTTCTGTTTTATAATTATTTTAAACTGGTCTAAAGGCAAGTTTTTAATATCAGTAGGGGCCTTATTGTACTCGTAATAGCGTGTACAATTGCCTTTAAAAGAATTGCACAGTTAACATGAAAACATCTTTTTGACTGTACAGTAAAAAACTCATCAAGTCTATTCTTTTATCGCATTGCAAAGAGAGTTAACTTGACGAGTCCTGTACTGTCAGTAATTAAAAGGTGATAAAAGATTTTCTTTGTCTAATGATACCATGGCGATGAAAACACAAGTCATGGAAATGAGACAATGAATCTTTTTTTTTAATTTTCATAGAAAATTCCGACCACGGAAACCACGGCAATGAGAGCACGGCGATGAAAATCAAGGCAAAAAATATAAATAACAAAAAATCTATTAACTATTTGAAGAAATCTATCTAATAATACTTAAAACGAGCAATTCTTGTATATACCTATATACCTATATATATAGGTATATAGGTATATATATATAATGAGAATCTCGGAAACGGCTGCTACGATTTCGATGAAATTTGGTATATAGGGGGTCTCGAGGGCGATAAATCGATCTAGCTAGCTTTTATTTTTGGTAAAACAAGATTTCCCCATGTTTTCGGGCTTAAAAGAATTTGTACGCCATATCATTAAAAGAGAAGGTTAATTTCACCGCTGTCCATAACGACGCGGTGGCTCTGTTGGGAAACCGGGGGGCAATGAAACCGAAGTTCAGACGATCGAATCCACATGAATGGTTTATTTTTTTGTTCATGTTTCTTTTTTTGTTTGTTTTTAACTTTTTAATTCTTTCATTTAGTTATTTAAATACAAAAAATTACAGAAATTAAAATTTCTTATTAAGTACCTTATTTTTTCGTGGTCTAAATTTTTTCCAACAGATAGAGCAATTTTTATAGGTATGTTTTTTTATTTATTACTTACCGTCGTCGTCGTTGTTATTACTTATTTTTCATTTACTTAGTTCAATTAAAATACCTTTACAGAAAATCACTTCGTTTTTCTTACACCGAAAGTTCTGCAACAGATGGCACTACAACTCACATAGTGACGAAATTTTCTTCTAAAATAGCATTTAAAAGTATTTTCAGTTATTTTTTCAGATATGTAACACAGAAATGGAAAATGCAATTTTATCCACGGAGACGTTATTTAATGCAACCTCAACAAATTCAATTTTATATTACTAGTAGCGCTGCCTTTACCACTGAGGCATGGGAATAATAATTTATTTTTCTTTCTGAATTCTATCCAAATTCCGATCCTAATTTATTGTCAATGCAGGGAAATCTATTTTTACTAAAAATTAAACCTAGCTAGATCGATATATCGCTCCCGAAACCCCATATAATGCTAAATTTCATCGAAATTATCCACGCAACCTCAATAAATGCAAATTTATATTACTGCTAGCGCCGCCTTTACCACTGTATCTGTGAAGTGGCCAAAATTGGAGCTACTGCTAATAAGTTGGTAGGTTAGTTGGTATGGGAATAATTTATTTTCCTATAATAATCCTTTCTGAATCCTATCAAAAGTCCCATCCTATTATTTTATAATACATAATATATTCTTTTCCTCGTTTTACTCGGGCCATCTAATGGAAAACTTTCAGACCACCAAAAAATTTATCAGAAATTTTCTTTCATTTTTGTATTTAAATAACTAAATGAAAGAATAAAAAAAATATAAAAAAAGAAACAAACGAAAAAAGAACAAAGAAATAAAAAAAAAAAATTGTCGAGATTCAAACTGCAAACTCGCGGTGTCCCGACTGAGCCAAAATTACCTTTCTATTTCAATGATATCGCGTATCAATTCTTTTAAGCCTGAAAATACGGGGAAATCTATTTTATAAGCTAGATCGATTTATTGCCCCCGAAACTAAATTGCGAAATCGATGCAGCCGTACGTTTCCGAGATCCTTATTATTTTTATCTTGCTCGTTTAAAGTATAAGAGTGGTGCTACTATGT
This sequence comes from Carpatolechia fugitivella, assembly GCA_951230895.1. Classification (NCBI taxonomy): domain Eukaryota; kingdom Metazoa; phylum Arthropoda; class Insecta; order Lepidoptera; family Gelechiidae; genus Carpatolechia; species Carpatolechia fugitivella. The sequence goes on from OX579646.1 coordinate 3,432,914, forward strand.
CTAAAGTCAAAAGTCAAATTTTTTTATTCGAATTAAGATTTTTACAAATCATTTTTCGACGTCAAAGCTAACATGGATGGCACGTTCACTACCAGTGTACGCCCCACGTACGCCCTCTGTGGAGAAGAACGGCCGCGTGTACTTTCTTCTGAACGTATGAAGTACGAGTAAGTAGAGTTTATCGAAATGCGTAGGTGTCTTACAAAAAAAATAAACGAGCTAAGCTCGGTCAACCAGGTACTAAACACTTATGTTACTACATTATGTTAGGTAGGGTCGAGCCCTTGGATAGGCCAAATACAGAATTGTCAACTGCATTATGTTAGGTAGGGTCGAGCCCTTCGATAGGCCAAATACAGAATTGTTAAGTGCATTATGTTAGGTAGGGTCGAGCCCTTCGATAGGTCAAATACAGAATTGACAACTGCATTATGTTAGGTAGGGTCGAGCCCTTCGATAGGCCAAATACAGAATTGTCAACTGCATTATGTTAGGTAGGGTCGAGCCCTTCGAAAGGCCAAATATAGAATTGTCAACTGCATTATGTAAGGTAGGGTCGAGCCCATCGATAGGCCAAATACAGAATTGTCAACTGCATTATGTTAGGTAGCGTCGAGCCCTTCGATAGGCCAAATACAGAATTGTCAACTGCATTATGTTAGGTAGGGTTGAGCCCTTCGATAGGCCAAATACAGAATTGTCAACTGCATTATGTAAGGTAGGGTCGAGCCCATCGATAGGCCAAATATAGAATTGTCAACTGCATTATGTTAGGTAGGGTTGAGCCCTTCGATAGGCCAAATACAGAATTGTCAACTGCATTATGTTAGGTAGGGTTGAGCCCTTCGATAGGCCAAATACAGAATTGTCAACTGCATTATGTTAGGTAGGGTTGAGCCCATCGATAGGCCAAATACAGAATTGTCAACTGCATTATGTTAGGTAGGGTTGAGCCCTTCGATAGGCCAAATACAGAATTGTCAACTGCATTATGTTAGGTAGGGTTGAGCCCATCGATAGGCCAAATACAGAATTGTCAACTGCATTATGTTAGGTAGGGTTGAGCCCTTCGATAGGCCAAATACAGAATTGTCAACTGCATTATGTTAGGTAGGGTTGAGCCCATCGATAGGCCAAATACAGAATTGTCAACTGCATTATGTTAGGTAGGGTCGAGCCCTTCGATAGGCCAAATTCAGAATTGTCGACTGCATTATCATCATATCAACCGAAAGTCGTCCATTACTAGACAAAGGCTTCTTCCAAGGACGGCCTGTATTTCGAATTTATGTAACGACATTTTTCCTAAAAATATTGTTCCTTTAGCTCTTAGCTTTGGGAAATATAAGAAATAACCGTAACTTTGATCTCCATCGGCAGATTAAGAAAAATGCTTTTCCTCATTTCTACAGGCACCGACCTTTTCTCAGATAGGGTATCATATATTTCCGCATCCTGCATTCTGGACCGCAGGGGTCTCCAATAGAATAGGTGAACCGAAAGAAGACCGAAAGTCACAGAAAGGTACTGAGCAATTATTTTTAGCTGGACGAACGCCAAAAGGCTCACGACTTCGAGGCGCCTGAAAGCTGATAAAAGCGAGATACTTGTTGATTTATTAACGTTACTGTTACAGTCCATTCAAAGAATTTTGCACGAAAAGATTTATAATTCAAATCACCCCTGCGGCAGTGTGAGTTTTTCAAGTTTTCCGAGGTGATATCAAAAGTCATCCAAACCCCATTGAGACTTTTATTCGTGTATTTTTTTTATCACTCTATATTGTGACTTTGCGCTACATTTTGTCGATATACAATCGTCAAAAGAGAATCATAATTTTGCTCCAACTATGAATGTACTACATTCATAGTACATTTTGCATAGGAGATATCTAAACAGGCCGCTCATAGTCGATTTTATATTTGCATAAGACTTTATAGGTACTGGTACAGTTTAGAACCAGGTTTCATTTTAATTAGCTGTAGCAACTTCGTCGGATTCGAGCGACCTGTATCGCAATCTCCTTTGCTGGCTGTACAAACAATGTTGCTCACCTACCTTTGTCGTCATAACCTGCTGACAAACGGGTAAGTAACTGCTTGTCTACCAGAAAACAAAGCGAATGAGGCCACGGGTGGGCAGCTAGCTCGAATATAAGAGAAAGGGTAACAAAACACGTCGTACATACCCTACAGCTGTAAAAATAATCCTTTCGTCACATAAGCCACATTGTCGCTGCAAATGGGTCCTTACGTAACTCCGCACGTTTCGCGTGGGCGGATTAGCATTCATGAAAGCAGCTCTATTTGCACATCCGTTTGAGAATAACGTGTGTTGACGTCATCTGCTGAAAAGGACCCTTTTCGTCTCTTAAGCGCTTTTCCATTATCACGATCCGACATCCGACATGATGTTTAATCGGTTGTCTGTATGGCTGTATAGTACCGGACTAGAGCCTTTTCTGTCTCAGTAGATACTACTACAATTAGTAAACTGGTAACCAGTATACTTGAAGACTACAAGTTAGCTGAACTACAAAGGTTAATTTAGATTACAAAATAAAAATAAAATTACAATTTGCAATAGAAACAACACCTACAAGCCTCCTGGTATGTCGAGTCCAAAAAAGTGTGTGGTTTAGTAAAAACTACAGCAACTGATGAACTGAACTGCCAGGGCCAAATAGGCAGAGGTTATGTATTGAACCAGTAAAATTACACAAGGAACAGTAGGACAAATAATGTAATGTGACTATTACTTCTATTATCAACAAAAGACACAAAAGGCTAAAAATTGACGGATACCGGAACAGACTGGGGACATTGGAGACATGTAAATGTTATAACTGTTTTACTGCTTGGTCGCATCACGTTCGGGTTTTCTTTTGACATAACAATTATAGGTATATTTAAATAAAAAAATAGATGACCAGCATACATTTTAATTTAATCTGGAACATAGAATACTCACCGTATTTATATGTGTCGAAAAACATGCAGGAGCTTTTGAGAGCAAGTGGACGAAGGGAATTTGTCCTTCAAATATAAAACTAGTGTTTGATGATAAGGACAAATTTTTAGCTTAAATTATAAATCTGTAAGTTGTGCCACCTCCCTTTAGCAGTTAAAGCAGCTTTTTATATCCTTTACCCTTTTTGCGAGTTTCAATTTTTATCTGAGATTACCCGTTTAGTTGAAAAGCGAGCATTGGGAAGAGTTATGTAGGTTTAAAGCGAGAAGCGCAACCTAAAGTGAGTTATCTTGCTTGAGCAATTATTTTCATTCTTTCTGATGCTGCTCTATTCATATTTGATGCTGCTCATGCCAAGGGCACTATTTTAGTTATCCGTAGTTAATTAATTATATTATATATAATTTAAACATAAAAATTTACGAATATAAATATTTTGAGCATCGGTAGTGTTGCTGCTAGGGCCGCTGCCCCACCACGTACCAATGTATTTTACGAATACATATTATTATGTATAATACGTTTATTCGACGCTTTTATGGAGAACGAAGACATCGTAAGGGTACCTGCAGTCTGCACCCACCTGTAAAGAAACCTAAAAGCTGTGTGTGAAATTGAGCTACCCGGGAATTCGGTGAAAGCCCAATTTCCGACCGAGGGGGTCGTGCTTTCCTAAATTAGGGCACAAGAAAAGAATATACAGAAGTGAAGTGAAGTAGACTAATACGCACCGGGTCCGTAGACACATTTTCCGAAATGCACAGTGAGCGCTGGGCTCAGGAACTACATGCGTCCCTCATTTTTTACCCGACTGCTTTAAAAGGAGGGTTATGTTTTTCGAGTGTATGTATGTATGTATATTTCTGTGGCACGCTCTACAGCCTAAACGGCTTGATGGATTTTAGCTAAAGAGGTATCGTTAGATTCGCCTTACTGGTGAGAGTGACACTGGGTACATCAAATTTATAAAAAAACCAAGATGGCCTATTTATGGCGCCAAAAGTTTTAAATTTTTCATGCAGTCGGGTTTTTGTTTTTTAATAATAGTGGTTCCGGAATGTTTGCGGAGGCGCGCACGGATGACTTTTACGCAATAATGAGAAAACGGTGCGCCTCCATGCAGGCCCGGCTCCGCGCCAGCACCAACAGCCTCCTCAAGGTATTCGCGGACCGGTGGGACTCTCCACTGCTGCGTCACTGCACAAGTCTCCACACGTGTCCGCCAACATAATTTTTATTTTATATTACTAACAACACTAGCATTTAAGATTATACTAACACATCTATGGATTTTAAATCTGAAAATAAATGATTTTTAATTTAATTTATTTACCCAACTGCTTTATTACCCGACTGCTTTAGAAGGAAGGTTATATTTTTCGAGTGTGTGTATGTATGTATGTATATTTCTTTGGCACGCTGTACAGCCTAAACGGCTTGAAGGATTTTAGCTAAAGAGGTGTTGTTAGATTTGTCTTATTTGTGAGAGTGACACTGGGTACGGTCACCTTCAAAACTGGAGTCATATCATGTGTTTTTATACTTTGAAATAACTTATTTTCTAATAGTAATTTTTTCTTGGATTTTGTATTAACGTATGGTGTGTACGGGACTTTATTAATATAAATAATAATATGCAATAAATAGTGAAAAGATATTTCAAAGTATAATAACACGTGATATGACTCCACTTTTGAAGGTGACCGTACATTAAAGTAAAAAAAAATGAGATGAGAGAGCCAAAACATAGACTTCAAAAGTTTTATCTCTCTAAAACCTATCGAGTGGGTTATCAAAATAAAGGGCTTTATGAATGGTCTCCAAAAATATATATACAACTTATATGTTCAAATGTAATTTGGAATGAGAAACGCTAAGAAACATCAAAAACTTCAATGTTTTAAATTGAATCACACTAATATTATAAATGTGAAAATATATTTGGATGTTTGTTCCGCTTTCACGCCTAACCTTGATTAACACATAACATTTTACCGGGAAAAATCTTATTCCCACGGGAAAATCTTACATAGCGCGAGCGTAGCCGCGGGCGTACCGCTATAAATAGATAAAAAACAACTACATGCCGAATGGGGTAGGGTAGGTGAAGGGTAGGTGTAGGGTAGGTGTAGGGTAGGTGTAGGGTAGGTGTAGGGTAGGTGTAGGGTAGGTGTAGGGTAGGTGTAGGGTAGGTGAAGGGTAGGTGTAGGGTAGGTGTAGGGTAGGTGTAGGGTAGGTGTAGGGTAGGTGAAGGGTAGGTGTAGGGTAGGTGTAGGGTAGGTGTAGGGTAGGTGTAGGTAGGGTAGGTGTAGGGTAGGTGAAGGGTAGGTGTAGGGTAGGTGTAGGGTAGGTGAAGGGTAGGTGTAGGGTAGGTGTAGGGTAGGTGAAGGGTAGGTGTAGGGTAGGTGTAGGGTAGGTGAAGGGTAGGTGTAGGGTAGGTGTAGGGTAGGTGTAGGGTAGGTGTAGGTAGGGTAGGTGTAGGGTAGGTGAAGGGTAGGTGTAGGGTAGGTGAAGGGTAGGTGTAGGGTAGGTGAAGGGTAGGTTTAGGGTAAGATGTATGGTAGGTGTAGGGCTTGTTTGTACCCATTCTTTTATTTATTTAATGATTCCTCTGTACAGTGTACAGTGTCACCCACCTGTAGTAAAGATCAGCTCATGAGGTTGAAACGACGATATTTTGAAAACTTTTTGTGAATGATTATACATCGATTTGGTATCTATATATTTTCTCTTAATATTTTTAATTAGACTGACCCACTGTTGGGCAAACGCCGTCCTTTTCTTTCTCCATTGTTCCCTCCCTTTTTGGGCCCTCAAGCCTACCCTTTAATAATAAAAAGAAGTTGAAAGCATTTCGCATTTCATGCGAAGTAATTGAGACTAGACTGTCATTTGTTTTACAGCAACTTTAAAATGGAGTAGGTCTCAGTCTATATTTATTTTTTAAGTATGTTCAAGATTGTCGGCGAATAAAGCTTATTTTTAAAAGAGACTTTAGTTTTTATAAGTTATTATTTGCCCGTAGGTCTCGAGTTATGCAGCACATGTCTCCAGCTTATTAACTGCTGTGAAATAATAATTATTTGAAATCTGCAAAATATCGCTGAATACGTAATGTGTAATAATAATGATGGTGGGTTGGATAGACCTTGGTATGAGACACCTTAATATATATATTTATAAAACGCCTCTATGTCAGCCACCCGGGCCATAACTCACTTAATAAAAAAAGTATTATTTAAAAAAATAATAGTTTAATGACTTTTATAAACTTTCTAATAAGAACTTCTATTTAGTTTCTTTGGTGCCTTACAAAGAGCTGTTTAAGTAAGTCAAATATTTTACTAATGATACAATGTTTATGATGACTTTCTTGGACTTTATAAACCATTATGATTCGATATAGTCAAATAGGTTTATCGATACTGACATATCGACACAGTAACATCACTGGCCGCTGACAACCTTAGAATTTTCGAAACGTAATATCGTATATCCATCGCATCCTATCATATTCATAACGTAATAAGAGAAAAAAGGACGCCCGATGGTATTTACTTCTTCTAAAATGTTCTATCTGCGCGAGGCGACGCGCTTCAGAAATCTTTGCTATAATATGTGGAAGAGACAGAACATACAAAAACTAAAAAGATTAAAATAATATAAAAACAAAAAACCCGACTGCGTGAAAATTTAATTCAGTATAATTTCCGGTCGCCATTTGCATACTTCGCCATATATTACGAGCTCAGACCGTTCAAAAACAAACAAACCGGGTGTCAGGATCTGATTTAATTTGATACTAACTAAGAGGAACCAACCCTTTTCAACTTTTAAATATTTTGCAGCTCGTTTTATTTTTCACCCTTCTAATATTATCAATTTTCAGATGCTTTTGACTCGATCACGCTTAAATGATTCACAGTCTGATGGTGTTTCTTAAAAAGTTAAGCAACTATGTAAATATAGGAATGGCTGGGTCATAGAAGGGTTATCGCTATGCCCTAACTACACAAGTTGTTTGTGTCTCTGAAGGCACATTGGTAGTACAAATTATACAACATTAGAGAAATATAAGAAAAACTCTCTTTGATAATGTAATTCTTTTTTTGCTTAACCTGCAGTACTTACGCGGCGGGCTTTTGTGTGCAAATTGGTAAATAGATTGCTACCAAATCCTATCACATACCATGTCCCAAATGTAATCTGTTTACGAAGACAATGTTAGTGTACGACAAGCCATACTTATATTGCTAGTTAGATAGGTGGGTACTAATTGGAGTGAGCGAACGCTTGTCATGTCACTATTATTAATGGTTTGACTGAATTATTGTAATGTTGTGATAGAGCGGCAGTAGACGTGTCCTAATGTAATAGGGGATCGGGCTGTTCGCCATATTTAAGAATTATTTTTAAAATAAAGATTAGTAGCAGACGATTCGCGACGAAAAAAACAGAATCAATTGAAAAACGAATTTACAGTGATTTTTTAAAGTTTCAATATGTCTGTCTCTTTCAAAAACGATTTTTTGTATGGAGATTATATGGCGTTACGAGCAAAAATTCTTTTAGTGTTAGCAGAAACTAAGAAGTTTGGATTTATAAAATAAAAAAAAGTAGTCCGATCCCCTATTGTATATCGGATCACGTAAAAGCAGAAAGGATTCAAGTTTCCGGAAAAAATGTACGGTGACTTAAAAAGACACGCCAGCGAAGAAATTATAAGGAGACAGCGTTGACAAGGCCTACTTCAATTCAGAGTAAGCTCGTGTTCCTTTGATTTTTTTGTAGGAGTGTGCAGATTTTCTTACGATGTTTTCCTTCACCGTAAGAGCGTCGAATAAAACAAGAAACGAACAAAAAATAATTACGAATTTAATGGATTGTTATTTTTTTTCGAAATTCTTAAACACTTATGTACGTGGTGGGAACTCGGGGTGGGAATCGAACAGGCGTCTTCCAAAAGGATTAGCAGAGTAGATTAGATATTAAAGTTACATATTTTTAGTAGTTGTTTAAAAACTACACACTTACTTTTTCGTTTTAAGCCGAAGGGATACGTAAAGGTTAAAATAAAAAGAAATAGTTAACTTTACTTTGTGTCTGGCAATATTCAACTGTCAGCAGCTCTATACAATTTTGAATCGCACTGTTAACTCGTTAGTTATCTCGTAATCGGCAGATTCACAAGCAGCTGAAGATATTGATTGTGCTGCTTGTGATTCGACCACCTTAGCATGTAGATGAAGGCGACAGATAGGCCTCGTCAGACCCTTGGGGTCCCAATCGTCGGCAACTAATCTTTAGGATCATGAATTCGTGACTCGTTTACAACGAGACACTTGAGTAGTGGAGGAGCTTAAGATGTGAGCTTAAATGAAAGCTTTAGAAGAAGCTTATGAAGAAGTTATGTTGGCACTCACACATTGAACATTTATGACAAAGGGAGTTAGAAAGCTTATCTGGATTTTTAAATATCTTAGGTATGTGGTCCCATCTAATACTGACAAAATAATGACTCCCCGAAAAATCTGCATACATATCATTAGCTCAATCAATTTTAGTGTATTACATTCCTGTCTGGGGTGGTACTGCAAAGACGCATTTCATAGATGTAGAAGAGCGCAAAAGTCATTAATTAAGGTAATGTATTTAAAAAATATGCGTTTTGGAACGAAGGATTTTTAGGCCCGGTTTCCACCAAAACGGAGAGGAGAGGAGATGTGTTGAGATGTGCTGCGAAGCTGGCAGGCTATTTCCACCAAAGCGGAGAGGAGATGTGAGATGTGCGTAAAAAGTATTCTATGAGTTATTCCAGAGTACAAACTATCTCTAATCAAAATATCATTCAAATCCGTCCAGTAGTTTAGGCGTGAAAGCGGAACAAACATCCAAACATCTAAACATCCAAATATATTTTCACATTTATAATATTAGTGTGAATAGTGTGATGGGTAAAAATACAGATTATCGCTAGTTCTGCTTTTCGTACCAAATCGTCAGGCAGTTAAGATTCAAGTTTAGAGAAACTATTCAAAAAAGCAGTGAAGTAACTAATTTATGACCAGTGTAATTTCTTTGTCTAAACATGCCACCGGATAGGCACCAAACCGCCGAAGACGCTGAATTGTTAATATTGTCTTGTAACCCTTTATGATAATTCATTTGTATTCGAGGCCTACTCCCGGGACCGCGAAACAAAGGACGAGCACCGCTACTCAAGTGGTATACAAATAGCTTTATATTAATTGGACAAATACCCTTTCATTTTGTGACGAAATTATTCGAAGTATCTATACTTACATTTTTATAGTTGGATCACAGAGTACTGGGAGCTGCTGAGCACTACACGAAGAGTGTTGTAGAGGATGTAAAATAAAGCGTGACAAATAACCAGGGCACAGTCCGAAGGTATTTATTTATGTATTTATATCTTATTCACTATATATTAAATAACTAACGTAGGAAATAGTAACATGGGTAAGTTTACTGTTGGAGATCAGGACATGAAGTGAAGAATTTGGCAGAAAAAAGACAAAATCGAAACGTAAGAAATCAAAATTTGAAAATGAATGTAAAATGAAAGATAAAACTGTCAGCAAGAAAGGTTGCCAGTCATAAAACAGGAAAGAGGACGAATGCCTCGTTACAGTACCGGGGGGGCCGCCGGTCTCTTCAAGCCTTTTTTTCAAGTTCACAGATAATAAAAAAGATTATTTAGAAAAGAGTATCAAAATAACAGAGTAATCAAAATAATATGAGAGCCTCGTTACAGTACTATAATACTGGTTGGATTTGTAAAATCTCAATTTTATCGAGTCCACGTAACATCTTTCCGTGTCCCTTGCGCATATTAACAAGAACATAGAAAATCGAGAAAATTTGGTAAAATCGGGAAATCGATTAAATATGTAGTTAGTAGATACTGTTATTTTTAAACTTTATTTCAAAACTTTCGTAGTCACCGATTTTCTTACAAAATCATGGCTCCATTTTCCGTTATATGGGAACAACTGTATATAATTAAGACTAAGTGGAAGATAACTGACTACTTGAGCAATGTGGGAAACTGCTAAAAAAAAGCGTCTGGAAGTGAAATAAGGGCGCGTTTCTGCCCCGCTGACCTCGAATGTAAGACGGGACGTTGAGCGATAGTCACAAGAACACGATACTTACTCTGATTAAGCCATTCCTTTGATGGAAGATTTAGAGAAATGACCCTCTTATTACGAATTACAAGTATGAGACTAGCGGTCCGCACGCGGCTACTCTCGCGTTGTGTAAGAGTTTCCCTTGGGCGTAAGACTTTTATTCTGTATGTTAATCCAGGTTACAAACTATCTCCATTCTAAATTTCATCCAAATCCGTTCAGTAGTTAAGGCGTGAAAGCGGAACAAACATCCAAATATATTTTCACATTTATTTTATAACATTAGTGTGATTCTTCTACATAGACCGTACACTTGTTACGTGCTAATTACGTGCAATTCAACACTAAGGAAAAAAATTAAAATGAAAATGAAAATAAATTTATTATTTCAGAAAGCTTAGACTACGTACAGAAAGATAACTTAATTACTAAGTAAGCTGGTCCAAGCATTTATACATGTTAGAGCAGGGGTCCCCAAACTAGGCGAAGCCTGTATCTTGGGAAACCATTTAACAATTACTTATCCGTATTATTCCGAAATGAGACAAATCAAATTGTAATGTTATGAAAATATATACAATAGGTACACAATATATATTTTATGAACGCATACATAGATTGACATACATTTTTTATACATACAATACATACTTACAATAAAATAAAAGGCTTAACATTATGACATTAGCTTGACTAAATAAAATATAAGAAAAAATCATGGTTGACTGAAGGACTTTGACTTTAATGAGTACCAACCCAGAATATGTGCTTACATGTTTAGAAAATAAAACCGCGTTTTTATATATATTTTCAGGCTTGATACGATTATTTATTATGTTTTTTATATGTCTGCATTATATATTATACAATTATAGTTTCACCTACGTATTATTGATTTCAAACAGTACCTACTTTGAGTCTTTGTTGACCGATTTGTATGAGCGAGGTAGCGATTTATTCCAAGAGAGACTTACACAGTACTTTTATAAGTAGCAGACATTATATTCATTGCCCGTATCCCATTTGTGCGTCGGGATCAATCGCTCCACTTACGGGATTTGACAAGGGTAAATGGTTTTATACAAAGCAACTGCCATCGCGTTAGAGAAAAGAACGTTTGTTCGGTAACTGTCATGATTTGAAACAAATAAAAATATGCTCCGCCGTGACAGTGAGATCACTGCCGTGACCAGGATTCGAACCTGGGTTACTACGGCCACAACGTAGGGTCCTAACCACTAGACGATCACGGCTGTCGGAGCTGTGGATGGAGCGGCGAAATTTCAGATCTCATTTAAAAAACCGGTTCACAAAAATGAGAAAGGTTTGCTTTTATTTTGTCAAAGCAAGTATCGTAACGGCTGAGTGGGTCGTGCTAACAGTTGTATTGCATCAATAAAAAACTTGTTTTTACTTTTTTAATTTGTCATGGTGTACTGAACATTGTTTTTTTATTATTTTTTTTATTTATTTTTTTACCTAACCTGAGCCACCTAACTGCTATTAGTTAGTTTTACTCACTGATTATACATTACATACAAAGTCTCGCTCTAATCCCTAAGTAATGGCATATTGATTGTTAGAAACTTACCTAATATGTAATTATAGTTATCTGCTATTTACTTCAAAATATTAAATGTTTGGAGGGCACCCGTAACACAGGGAATCCTGGTACGGGTGTTGCTTTATATCAACACTGTCGTATGTCAATTATTCAATGGTCTGAAATCCTTTACATTGAAAAAAAGAAATTATTAATATCCCAATAGGTCCCGAGTATATCCCTCGATTCTTAGAGAGCGTTTCCTTGTAGTTCTGAGCGAAGCTGAGGCCGGTCGCGTCAAGAGGCGTCTTAATCAAAATGGTCCCTTGTGCCAATCATTCATTACGTCCTCTAACCTTCTCCAGGATTTTATTGCTCTAAGAGCATTTTTACTTTGCTAATCTGTGCTCTTACTTCTTTTTAGGGTTTCGTACCTATAAGGAAAAACGAAACCCTTAAGATCACCCCGTGTCCGTCCGTCCGAGGTTTTTCTTAAAAACTACGAAACGTAAAAACATATTTTCTAAGTGACTAAGACAGGCTTAGTGGCAGGTCAATCAGATACTGAATTTGAAATGAAAACATTAGAACGATTATGTCTAAAATTGCTTGCGTGAACACAGTATAGCTCTTGAAGTATTTAAAAAAACAATGGTATGTATAAATAAAAACATTTTTTTTTTATTTCAAAAAACTTGTCAACGATATTAGTGGCTCTCGGAAGTCTGCGAGGGTGAAGTAGAGGCTTTTATCAGTAAAGGCTTGTTCACATCGGACTGTTACGGGCAGAGTTAAATTGCACTGTTGTCGGTCTGTTGGAGAACCGATGATCAAGTAGCTAGGGCCGCTGTCATTCGGTGAGCTCTTCTCCACAGATTCCGCCATTGTGTTAGTGAACTCACCCAAAAAAAATGTAATGACGGATCTAAGTGATGTAATAACATCCTATGGAAATAAATAATTTTGACTTTGACTTGACTAACTTACGTATTTAAGTTACATCAGTCAGCAAGGTCAACTTAGTTGCGCGTGACTAGCGGTTACCAAATCAAGAATTTGGTTCATATCTCTTTGAGTTAATTCGTCCAAATTCCAAGTTCATATCTAGAGAGTGAGGTTGTGAGGTGACGTAAACAATGCTATCTCTAGTATAGTGAATTGGTTTACTGTTAATAATCTATTACTTAATGAAAAGAAAACTAAATGTATTAAATTCGTATTACCCAATGTGAAACCGGTAACTACAGATATATTTATAAAAGGACAGAAATTGGACCTTGTAGATTCGACTGTCTTTTTGGGCATTACTTTAGATGCCAAACTACAATGGGATTCTCATATAAATAAATTGTCGAACCGACTGAGTACAGCAGCGTTCGCAGTTAAAAAAATTAGAGCCCTTACCGACGTAGACACCGCTAGATTAGTCTACTTCAGTTACTTTCATAGTCTAATGACCTATGGTATTTTATTGTGGGCTCACGCTGCGAATGCTAATAGTATATTTATTTTGCAGAAACGGGCTGTTCGTGCAATTTATAGATTAGGGCCTAGAGTGTCACTGAGGGAAAAATTTAAAGAAATCAATATTCTGACATTTGTGTCTCAATATATCTATGACAATCTTGTGTATATAAAACGAAATATAAGTAATTTTCAGAAGCACAGTGATATACACAATTTTAATACTAGAAATAAAGACAAGTTGGTTGCTTATGTCAGCCGACTACATAAAATTAGTAATTCTTTTAAAGGCAATTGTATACGCTATTACAATAAGGTCCCTACTGATATTAAAAACTTGCCTTTAGACAAGTTTAAAATAATTATAAAACAGAAATTGTATAAAAAAGGTTACTATAGGATATCTGATTACTTAGAAGACAGGTGTCCATGGGAATAGATTGTTTGAGTAGCAGGCTTTTTCGATATGTAATAAGCATTAATTTTGTAATTGACAATATTTTATTTAAAAAAGGAAACGCAAAAGATGCGATGACTGTGGAGTTTCTTCGGTGAGCTCTTCTCCACAGATTCCGCCATTGTGTTAGTGAACTCACCCAAAAAAATGTAATGACGGATCTAAGTGATGTAATAACATCCTATGGAAATAAATTATTTTGACTTTGACTTTTGACTTTGAGTCCGTCAGGGCTCGCCTAACCAGCCCAAGTCCTTGCAGGTTTTTTAACAACGTATTCGTTGTAGTAAATCTGGATAGTAGCAAGTAGAAGGGAGTACTCTCCTCCCTTCCTGGTAAAGAGACGTGATACTAAAGTTGGTATGTATAGAGAGGTAGGAAATATAAAACATGCTCAAGGGCAATATTTTAAGAAGTTAGGTATCTATCTACCTACCTTACTACGGATAATGTGTAGTTTAAAACTTCTAACGAAAAATACATTTCTTGGCAGCACACCAGAAGTGCATTGAGACATGGCGGCGAAAACTTGCGGTGCAAATGAAAACGATACTCGGTTTATTTTTGACGACATTTCATATTTTATTGTTTTGGTATGATTTTTTTATAAAAAACATCAGATCCGTTCATTGCCATCCAAAATCCTCCTTTTTACGTGTACTATAGACATCTAATAATAAAATTATAAAGCGAAAACATAAAAAAAAAAAAACAACACCAACAGACGTTAACAGACGTAAATACTATAAACATTTTAATTGTTATAATATAATTTTCAGGTTGTAGCGTGGAAATTAATTTTTGTCGGTTGGATGGTCTTGCTTGATTAAAATCGATATTTCAATTACAAATGGCTTACTCTTGGCCCCAATCATGCCTGACTGGCAGATGAGATGAGACCGAGAGTGGAGCGAGCTCGCTCAGAAAGTGCCTGTTCACTCTTGCCAAGATCTGGGTTATAGTTCTCCCAATTGGGAGTACAGACGCCGGCAAGGAATTTCAAATCCTGACCGAGTAATTACTCGGCAACGCTATTGCGTTTGACCACAGTCTCAGCTCTAAAATAGTCTTGATTTGTATAAAATATAGTATATACAGGGGTTATTCCATGGGGATTCCCATTGACTATAGGTGAATTACATTAAAAAAGCTGTGATTACATAACAAGTTGTAATTAATTTGAAGCTAATGGGGATTTCTGTTTTTTTTTCTTTCCAAAAATCCTCATTACAATCTTAATCAATACTCAATGGGGACAACTGGATTTTTTTCCATAAATCCCCATTACAAACTTAATCAATACTCAATGGGGATTTTTGGAAAAAAATCCCCATCAATGGGGCAAGTCAATGGGGATTATTGGAATAACCCTGATACAGGTACGATTTACGTTTTGAACTCGCTGGCTAGCCCACGTGGAAAGAATGGGAGAAGAGAAGAGAGCGTATTTGGCCAACTCTCCGGACAAAAATACTGCTGGAAGCACAAAGTCACTAAACACCTGAAAGAGCTGGAGGTGCGCCTGACTGGTCAGACCCGGCACAAAATAGAACAGAATGGCGGGCTATTGACGGAGGCCAAGACGCCCAAGAGCCATTTCGGGTCGCTGAGCCAACCAGTAAGGAAATAATTCCAGTGGAATATATTCAGAATCACGTGCTGACTGTACCCTATCATTTTGTGGAGACCTGTCACTGACATCCTATATTATTGTACATCTAAATCTCACCTGTTCATCCATCTTAGTGAACTCCATACTCCATTCTTCACGTCTCCCACTATGCACTTGAAAATGAATGTCTTTATAGCCGGATTACTCACGCGAGAAGTCGATCAACTGAATAGCTTTTTAAAGGGGCATCTAGAGTACTTTGGAACAAAGTATTGACGTGAAAAATAAACTTTCGTCATACATTTTTTGAGCCGTTTTTTTTTTAGCCGTGTGGCAACGGTAGTGTAGAATACATTTGTCACCAACCCCTACTCTTCCCGTGGGTGTCGTAAGAGGCGACTTAGGGACTACACATTGAACAGGGAACGGGCAGCAGCGCTCTCTGATACTGTAACCTTTTAATCTGCGATCTCCAACCCGCCTGCCAAGCGTGGAGATTATGGCAAAACCCTCCACTTAAGTGAAGGAGGCTCATAGTCCAGCAGTGGACTGTAACGGGCTGTTGATGATGATGTTGATACATATTTTGTAGGGTGAAAGGTACGTGGAGTATTTTGGTTTAGACTTATAATTTACTAGTCTAATGTTATAAGAAAGTCTCCACAATTTTTTTTCTTTTTCGTAATAACGGGAAATTGCTAACTCCTTGTTTAATTGGTTGATTTTCGTTAAAGAGACTGTTCAGGCCATTAAACTGAACATTTTTCCCCAAGGACCATTGGTTGATAAATGAAAAACAAAATTGCATCCCCCATAGTAAATCCATCAGCTCGCCGCGCGGTTTTGTATGAACGGACCAATATTTTTGTCGTTTTACAGCCAGTATTAAAGTTGATCAGTCTTCATCTAAATTCCAGTCTACACCCAGAACTGTGATTGGAAGAATTTAGAATTAAATAAAACAAAAATTATGAAATCACCTAACAATAAAACAAAACACAAAGTTCACACAACCCAATTATTATTAATACTGCACTGACTTAAAACGTAATCATTTTACGTTCGCCGCACTGATATTATTTTCCGATTTATCGTTCTCAATAGTTAAACAGCAGGCATGCCATATTTTATTATTTTTTGTCATGCAATGCAACCTGTGATGTGTCTTTCCTGCTAAGCAAAAATTTCAGCTGTTCTATTCTAAGAAAGGATAATATTTTATTAATTTATTGGAACTCAGTCAAATAAAAACTGTACAAAATTTATCTTCTGAGACCTTGCAGCACTAATATTTTATATGTTTTATGAAAAGTTTCCAACAAGTCTGGTAACTTTTTTAATAACCTGTTCAGTCTACAATCGGGGACTTTTCAGACAGCTGCACGGTGCTCAAATGAATTATTGTCCCTCTAATTCTATTTTCAAGGCAACCGGTTCTATTTGTTACTGTTAATGTAGTAGATTAAAATTTTAAATGTTAATTTACATTATTTTAGGTTATTTTAGGTTTTTAATTTTTTAACCATGTGACGTCATACGACTGACGACGGACAAAAATACGAAATATTGCCCTTTCTAATTATCAAATCGTCAAACGAAAACAAAGCTTACTTTGTACAAGGCTTTTGTAAAACCAAGATTTATGAAGACTTGTGTAGAAAATGACGTCACAGAGGTCTAATGGGTCTTTTGGTTTGGATTAACGTAATTTTCAACTTATTTTCGTTAAAAATACGAAAATATTGTGTAAAACCATAAAATCTCGTAATTCTAGCAAAAGAAATATTAGCATTCCTTATTGCTATTGGAGATTAAAAAAGTTTATGCTAGGCAGAAGCTAGACAAGCGTACATACAGTGCAAAATAGACAGAATAGGCCAGTCAATATCGACATCAAACATCGCAAACGCGCATGCATCTACGATTTTTTTATATGTTGTTAGATTCCTTGAGAGTAGTTTACTCCCAAGTTTGCAACCCTGAAAACCCTGTGCTCGAAAAACTACGAAATTTTGGCACTTGTTTTTTCGAAAAAACTACCCTAAGGAAGCGTTTTTCAAGTATGTTTGTTATATATATAAAAAAAGTGTATATTTTGTGATTGGGTCATATTCAAAGACACGTACTGACTAAACTAACGGTCCTGGTGCTGCTACAATAGTTCATCTGATTGTTTTGTGACGCAGACTCTTTGGAATATGGTAAAGGGATCAACATCAACTCTCTTGTTAAATACTTTCACAGAGGTGGTGACTGATGCCAAGGTCTTCACTTTGTCCTGGGTCAGCGTTTTCACGGTTTTTCGAGGTTTTTGGGTAGCACAGGGTTTTCAGGGTTGCAAACTTGGGTGTTAACTACTCTCAAGGGACCTAACAACATATAAAAAAATCGTAGTTACATGCGCGTTTGCGATGTTTGTCCTTTTTTGTGTTGATATTGGCTGGCCTAGTAGGAACAAAGTACAAAATAGGCACCCGTTCCATTTTGACAGCTTGCCGAGAACCTCGGAGAAACTCTAGTTCGCGCGCATCACAAATCTTTGCCGAGAACCAAGTAAATTTTGACAGCTACTTACCGCTTAAGCGTATGGTAAAAGAAGGCCGGACCGCCCCCGTATCACCTGGAGGCGCTCAGCTGAAAAAGAGGCTGCGTCAACTGGGCTCGGTTGGAAGGACCTGGAAGCTGCCGCACAGGATCGAAAAAAGTGGAAATCTCTTATTCGAGCCCTATGTCCTTGGTGAGGGATCATAGGATTACATCATCATCACTTACCACTTTCCAAGTTTAGTTAACAGATTAGTGAACTCGCCGCTATACTCGTACTTGTGCATAAATGGGCCAATTCATCCCCTCCCTACCCAGCATCATTTTTCCTTGCCTGGTACTATAGGTATATTGGCGACATTGGCGTATATTAGGAACTCTCTTTCCCATGATTTATCTAAGTGCAAAGTTTCTGCTTCAAGAAGACATTAAGCAAGGTTGTCGCACAAGCTCGCTAAGCATCTTTATAGCGTTGTAAACATAAGTTACGGCGCTCGATTAGCATCGTAAGCGGGACTTCGGAACATTGCAACAAGATACATTGTAACAGTTACAAGTTCTTTGAAAAAAATATATTTGATGCGTTTCGGTGTAAATGGTGAGTTTATTCCTGTTAATAGGATCTTGAGAATCCCATCATTCACACTAGTGAAGTAAGTACTAACTTTAGAAATTCGATCAGTAAAAGCTATGCGTAAAGTAAAAGACAGATTCGCGTCACGTCAGCTAAAGTGATTAGCGCGTGCGTGCGTGCGGATTATGCGCCGAGAGCGGAAATACATGGCGTACCCAGCGATAACCAAGCCTTGCATATACCAATGTGTCCTACCTGTTTTGACATACGGGGCTGAGACGTGGAACATGACTGTGAAGCTGGCCCACCAGCTACATGTCACTCAGCGAGCTATGGAAAGGTCTATGCTTGATATTTCGCTACGGGATAAAATCAGGAACGTAATCATCCGGCAGTTAGTAGTTGATATCGTCCAGCTTGCTACACAGCAAGCTGAAGTGGCCACGTCTGTCGCAGAACTGACGAGCGTTGGAGCAGACGGGTTCTCGAATGGAGACCACGTCTCGGGAAACGTAGTGTGGGTGGAACGCCCCCCTGTCAGGTGAACTGATGACCTGAGGAAGGTCGCTGGCTGAATGATGAAAGCGGATGATCGTGCGCTTTGGCGTGCCCTTGGAGAGGCCTACGTCCAGCAGTGGACTGCAATAGGCTGATTGATTGATTGATATTGTTATTTAAATAACGCAACGCAGGCTATTGCTATATATAAAATGTTATTTTAATAACACCACAGAATAAATAAGGGTAATACTCAGTCCTTAAACTATAAAAAAAAATGCAAGGCAGGCAGTGGACGACACAAAAAGACCAAGCCATATTTCGTTTCAGATAACTTTAGAAAAAAAAATAGTAGCATTAAAAAGGTATTTAGAATTCACACTAGTGAGACAATGAGATTAACAAGAATTTGTCTGAAAATGTAAACATTGATTTACGGGTAAACTCGATTTAAGGTTGTGTGTACTAAAAATAACACAAATTTATTATTAGTAGCAGTACACTAAAATGTTTTAAGCAACGTATCTCCTTTGTCTGGTTGTACCACGGAATTTGTCTCCGTGGGTTGTACTGGAAGCGAAACACTGTAGGTACCTATTTAGATGTCCAGTAGTTACCTGTTTGCATGGTTCGAATCAGGAACGGTTGGTCCGAGCTTGTGCCCGGCTTTAATCAAAGCCGGCCGGATTGATATTCGGTAGTGGATTGACCGGAACGCCGAGGCACCCTACACTGCCCACTTTGAGCAATTAAAGGCTCAGAGTCAACAAACTACAAGCTCACAGACGACTCAGAGATATCTGAAAGCTGTCAAGTCGAAAATAGTGGAAACGTAAACTGGTATTAACAAGCTTTTATTTATGGTATAGTCGTACATGTCCGTCATTCTCTCGGTTTTTCGACGATCCGTTTATCCGATTGCACTGCAAAGCATAGTTTTGTAACTTCGGTGACAATCGAATTAAAAGTACCATCGAATTGGTCTGATAATGTAGCCGGAAGGTGGTCATTGCATCAGTTCATCTACACAACATTACCCCATCATCTTATGTTGGGCTCGTTTATAATAACTTGTTTTTAAATATATATATAACAAAAAACAGTACAGGTACATTTGTAGCAAAATTCAGTATCTAGCTAAATAAATTATAGAGTCCCCTTCTAGTTTCAAGGGAATGTTTGGTTACGCCTTTGCCATGTCGTCGCACTCGTAAATAAATTTATCGCTAGTGTAGATCATCCCAGCCGGATGCCGTCCATTGCTGAACATAGGCCTCCTTCACAGTTTTCCAACTTGATTGGCCCCAAAGAGGTACAGTTGCAGGCAGAGCGCTAGTACAAGTATAATTTCCAATATTTCCGAACGACATATTTACAACGAGAAGCTCTATGAAGTTATACATGCACTCTTTTTCCTGAAAGGTCAACAGGTAGTTGAGAAAATTGATTGAAAGTGATGGAAACTACGTCGCGTCGCATTCATTTAGCTGAGTTTCAATCTGCACAATAACTACGTGTTTTATTTGAAAAAAACATCGCCAATAATAATATCAAGAGCTAGCTCGCTGTGTAACTGGTTACAAAACTCAGTTTAGATGGCGGCCGAAGGGGTTATTTTATGCTATTTTGATTTTAAGGTTACTGTCGTGAAAACAATAGTCAAACATTCCTAGAAAAAGAATAATTTAGCTGACATGACAGGCGCACTAAAGTGATTTATTCTGTTTAGGGTTTCTTGATTGACTTTTCTTGTCATATCAGGGATTAATTTAATTGTCTTACTTATAACAATTTATGGCCTTTTCTATCTTCCCAGCTTGAGCCATAAAGAGGCGGAGCTAACGAAAGCTCTTTCTTTTGTTTAGAACTATGAGAGGAGTCAAAGCAAGCGTTCGTGTAAATTCGTGTTAGACTTGGGTTAACTTTCTTTTCATAACTTCTCAAAAGAATCCACCGAAGCTAATTCGATACACTTTACTATTTTAGTAAGCAACATTGTAAATTATTGCTGTAACAAGTCTGTGTGTGGAAAAAAATAAAATTATTATTATGTTTGACGTACCATCATCTCGGGACAATTGTGTCCCGGACCTTTGGAACGCGTTCGTGGGGTCAAAGCCAACGCGTAGAGGCCCGTTTGTCAATTCTTTATCCCTATTGCACATCTTATTTTTACACGTGCAGCCTGTGGGCTAGGTATACGAAGAAATCCTATAACGCCCTTCGCGTGCAGTATAATAATGCTTTTAGGGTGATATTGGGGCTGCCACGATACTGTAGCGCATCAGGGATGTTCGTGGATGCCAGAGTTGATTGATTTTATACAATAATGCGCAAAAGATGTGGGTCCCTGGTGCGGCGAGTGCGAGACTCCTGCAATGTCATCCTCAGCGTAATCGCGGACCGGCTTGATTGTTGCTATGTGGGTCATTGCTGCGCCATTTCTCATGGGATGGGGCAGAAATTACCTGTATACCATGACTTACTTCTTTTTCTCTTTTTATTAATTGTGATTGTATTTCTAACATAGTCTGTAATTTATACCTACTAACACCTTTGAGTCTTAGTTACTTGAATAAATGAATATTATTATTATTACTAATTAATGCAACTACTATTTTTATTATTTTTCATTACTCATACTCCGAAAGTAGTTCTAAAGTTGCCTAAGGAGCGGATTCAAGGTAATACTTTTCAGCCCGAGGTAGAATCACTTTCAACTGACAGCTGTCAAATTATTAAAAAAAAACTGGTTCAAATTTCACATTTCTATTGAACTATGTTTCTATACAGCCACTCAATTACAGCGCATTGTTAAATTAAGTATTAATTTATTAAAGAATATATATTTTTTACCCGACTGCTTTAGAAGGAGGGTTATGTTTTTCGAGTGTATGTATGTATGTATGTATGTTTGTATGCATGTATATTTCTGTGGCACGCTCTACAGCCTAAACGGCTTGATGAATTTTAGGTAAAGAGGTGTCGTTAGATTCGTTACTTGTGAGAGTGACACTGGGTAAATCAAAATTAAAAAAAAACTGAGATGGCCGATTTTCGGCACCAAAACATTTAAAAATTTTATCTCTCCAAAACCTATCGAGTGGGGTATCAAAAAGGGCTTTATGAATGGTTTTCAAAAATATATACAACTTATATGTTTAAATGTATGTTTTAATTTAAATTCTTTTTTATTTTTATTTTAGGCTAATTTATTTGGTGCACATCCTTGTGCCCGCTCTGTTTTACACCTTTTCCACCACCTTATAGGTTGGCTGGAAGAGATCTGTTATATAGATAAGCTCGCCTTTATAACTAATTTTATTAATTATCCTGTAAATTTAAGTGTGCAATAAAGAATATTATAAAGAATATATATAATGTGTGGAAGAGACACAACAATATCGGTCATTCATTGCAAAAACTAAAAATATTAATATAAGAAAATTATTTAAAAAACTAAAAACCCGATTGCGTGACACTTTCAAACTTAATTAATAAATGAACTGAAAAGATAATTATAAAAACTAATAATTCATAAAAACGCTATGATCGAACTTTTGTTTCTGTTTTGTTTTAAATGATCGTGGTTGATAGTGTTCACAATAGCAGTCGGAGGCATCAAATATGCACAATATTATTATGTTCCATCATAGCGTTTTTATGAATTATGAATATTTTGATGCCTCCGACTGCTATTGTGAACACTATCAACCACGATTATTCAAAACAAAACAAAAAAACTTGTTTGCATCTTTTCAGTTCATTTATTAATTAAGTTTGAAAGTTTCACGCAGTCGGGTTTTTGTTTTTTTAATATTTTTTTAAATGACTTTATTATAATTAACTTTCAACTATTTCTTTAAAATAAAATAGATTTGGGCAAAATATTTAACATTTTTGAATGATGGAAATTAAAAATAATGGCTCAAAAGCTGGCCGGCACGGCCACAGCATAAAATTAAAATAGGCGGGAAAGCAATAATCCGATTATCATTTGTTTTTCGAGTTGTAGGGTTTTGTTTACAATGAGTTCATCTGATTCAGATATGGAAGTCACTCATTTTTTTTTCTAGCTAAAGCTAATTCGTATTTTTATTTTTACTTTCCTTGTATTCGTTATGAAAATCACAGTGATTACCACGGGTTAAAGACTTATTTAGTGCCTAGAACTATTAGGGCCCTCGCTACGCTCAGGCCCCAAACCCCGTCTCAGTGCATAATAAGTTACCTTCACCCCTCGTATTACAGTGTACTATTACTATCCTGTTCTTGAAGCCGAAATAAAACAACTAGCTTAGAGTAGGATAATGGGCTCCCCAGACACGTTATCCACAAGGCCTATTAACCACACCAACTTACTAACTAAAGACAAACAGACAAACTTGCCTCTCCAGCCAGACTGAGCCAATCGAGTTATTGTTAGCAATAAATACTCCGACCGACTGATCTAGTTACTGCACTGAAACTAAAGTTAGGTTCCGGCGACAATATGTTTATTATATTATAGTAGCGATATAGTAAGTAAATATTTACGTCTCTTGAGATTTTCTATGGTAACATGACAGAACTATACGTTGCGTACTAATTATGCAATATGAAATAAGTACCTAGTACATATTTCCGCCGCTAGCGCCCGATATTCATAATAATAATATCATCTTCGTCAGCCAGTGTAAACTTTTTCCTGGACTAAAGTCTCTCTCTATCCTAAAGCAGAATAATTATAATCACTTACTCGTCTTGTAACCTCTCATAAATTATATTATTACTGTATGAAAAGTAATACCTACGATTTAAATAATTATCGATGGTGCATAAGAAAATTAATAGTTTAAAGTCGAGATTCCTAGCATTTTTGCTGAAATCGTTACGAATGAACTATCGTTTCAACTTTCGCTTGAAAGAAAATGCAAACACGATTCAAAACGTTAAAACAATTTTCATCAAAATTAACCGTTTGTAACTCAATATGCTTAATTGGCTAGAGCTAGCAATCCAATTAAAAATCCGTGGAAAAACAAACTTCATCAACTGCCTGGGCCCCGTTTCACGAAGCAACAATTTACTAGTAACAAGTTACAATTTGATATTCATTGCGTAGTTAATTCGCCTAAACAGTAGGCCTTATCGTTTTAATCTCACTGTCTACGCAATGTACATCGAATTGTACTTGTAGTTTGTAACTTGTAGCTTCGTGAAACCGCCCCCTGGTGTTTCATTTCAACATTGAACATGAAAGCGGCTTAAACTTAGGGTGCGTTTCCACTTAGCCAATGTGAAGCGGAGCGGAGACGTGTAGAATAAAATAAAACATACTTAAATAAAATATCGGGTACGGGTAAAAAAGAAAATATACCACGGTAAATATCGCGTTTTTAATAATAATAATGTTGACAACCATGAAAGTTTTAAAAAGTATATTGATAAGAATTAAATTGTATGACAAAGTGATATTGAGTAGAGTGCGGTGTAGAAAAGAGAGAAGAGAAGCGGAGGAGAGCGGAGATCTAGAGTTCCTACCTACCAAACGGTTTGGCACTGCCAAAGAGTGGAACACTCTTCCTTCGTCAGTATTGCTTTTTCTGAATAAATTTATTTTCTTTCTTTCTTTCTTTCTATTGCCACAATCTTGGTGTATTCAAAGCTAGAGTGAACAGGCATCTTCTAGGTAAACGTGTCCTATTCTCGGCTATAGGTGAGACGGTATGACAACAAAAAAAACTAACGCGAACAAAAAAAATCGAACTCTAAAGAGTTTCGCTTGACACAAAAGCCAGCACTTCTCATCTCCACTCCGTTTCATTGCATACACTCACCTGTTTTCACGGCTCCGCTCTAATCCGCTCCTCTCTGCATCAAAGTGTACGCACCTTTACGTTCGGCTACCGGCTTATGTTATGTCGAGTGCGTTCCAGAGACAACGCAATGAATGTGGTGACTGTGGTTAGGATAACTGTGACTGCTAGCTGCCATTTGTACGGTAGAATAGATGCTGTTGGCTTTGGTTGTTGGATTATAAAAGCATGCTATAATACCTATAGATAACATGAGCTCATTGAATATGAGAACAGTATATATGCAATTATATTTCAGAAATGTTTTAACAAGTTAACTTGTTAAAATATTTTATTTTATATAGAAAAGCATCTGCATGGTGTAAAAGTGGGAATCTGTTGAAAAGGTCATAAAAGGCACATATTTCTACAACACTATTCCAATCTAAAATACCATTCCAACTAAAGGAATACTTTTCTTCCAACTGTAACACGATTGCGGTTTCGGTAAATGTCATTGGGTCAAAGTCGGCCTTCAGCGGATTCGATTTCTCAAGTTAGTTACCGAGTCGGATACCACCCCGTTGTTTCTGAAGTGTAGAGACGTAGTGTCGGGCTCTTTCCACTTCCAGACGATTACGACCCTTCTGACAATTCTGAAATTGATTGGATAAGGAAAATCTGTAACTTTGCAAGGATTTGTTGAATGGTGTTTAGACATACCGATACTCTATACCCTATGCACTTTACTACATTTTTTATTTTATAAATTCAAATTTGTTAGTTTCTGCTATTGAACACTAAAATAATTTTTGCTCTATTTTTTAAATTGACCGAGTTATAAAGGTTTGAAGTTCAAGATTAGACAGAGTGGCACTTACTAGCATGTGACGTCACTTGCTAGTAACGCCATATAATCTCCATACAAAAAATTGTTTTTGAAAGAGACAGACATATTGAAACTTTAAAATCACTGTAAATTTGTTTTTCAACAGAATCTGTTTTTTTTTCTTCGCGAATCGTCTGCTATTGGTGTCGATTCGGCATACGCCCAACTAAACTAAACTAAAAATTAGTCCTGTCACCTTCTATAATTTTTAATTGAAAAGGGACCGAAGATCATCGGTTTTGTTTTTGTCTTTGACTTCACGACTAACTGTCAATTTTAGTGGCTTTTTATTCGTCATGGTGTTAGGTAGGCACTAAAACAAGACTAAATTTGACAGTTAGTCGTGAAGTCATAGACAAAAACAAAACTGATGATCTTCGGTCCCTTTTCAATTAAAAATGTTAGAAAGTGACAGGACTAATTTTAGTTTAGTTTAGTTGGGCGCATGCCGAATCGACACCATTATATTTTTTAATTAATTATAAAATATGGTAAATTTAGGAACAGTCAAATAGCCGATTGGAGCGGCTACGCTAATGAGCCACGATTAGGTACACCTTACAAATTATATAGCTGGTAATACCACAGAATATAATAACAGTAGTAGTAGTTACATTGAACAGGGAACGGGCAGCAGCGCTCTCTGATACAGTAACCTTTTAATCTGCGATCTTCAACCCGCCTGCCAAGCGTGGAGATTATGGCAAAACCAAACACTTAAGTGGAGGAGGCTCATAGTCCAGCAGTGGACTGTAACGGGCCGTTGATGTTAAAAGTAGTAGTTAGCTTCCAATATTTTAAGTGAAGAAGCTTTTCTTTTATTTCATTTGGAAAATATTTCATGAAACTTGTTTTATTTTTATAAATAAATGAATCGCTAACGAAACAACAAGTATATTTATGAACGACGATTGCCGTGATCCCGTTCAAAGGAAGCCTGACAAGCTAATCACAGCTCGTGAATTTCATGATAGAATTTGCCCGTCCATTTGTCTCAATTTTCATTTCCTCCGTTTAAGTGCTTTTTTCTTACGAAAGTCCCTGTGACATGTTCCCCGAGGAAGCTAATGCGAAAAACGTTATTTTTTATGTATTTCTTAACATGTTTTTTAAGGATAAAATTTTACGTAGCCTTAGTTATATATATGCCTGGGGCCTATTCAATAACACTAACAATTACAATTTGAACTACATTGCATAGTCAATCAGCCTAAATTTTAAACCTCTTTTTTGTAGGTCGGCTAAGCGAGTCGCTTGCAAAAGTGAAGTCATATCACGTGTTTTTATATTTTGAAATATCTTTTCATCATTATGACCTTTATTGCATATTATTATTTATATTAATAAACAAACCATACGTTAATACAAAATCCAAGAAAAAATAACTATTAGAAAATAAGTTATTTCAAAGTATAAAAACACGTGATATGACTGGAGTCATATCACGTGTTTTTACACTTTTGCAAGCGACCGTACTTCGAATTGTAATTGTAACTTGTAAATCTTATTGAATAGGGCCCTGGATATGGCCCTGCTATCTATATTAGACTAAAAAGTTCCAGTTCTGCTCAAGGGCCTATTACTCAAGCGCGGATCCACCGTAGTGGGCACGATGCATCGCGATGGGCATGCCCACAATCCTAAATAGACTTCTGACGTCACACTTTCACGGTCTATTAGGCCCGGTTTCCACTAAAGCGGAGAGAAAAGGAGATGTGTCGAGCTGAGCTGCGAAGCTGGCTGGCTATTTCCACCAAAGCGGAGAGGAGATGTGAGCTGTGCGTCCGTAGCGGCCAAGCGCGGGCATCAGCGGGGTGGGAAGTGGGAGCGCGGGCGCCGTCGAGAGGCCTCGCACGCCGCTCGCTGCGCGCATCTCGCCGCTCGCCGCCCGGCTACACACATCTTCACACAGCCGCGCCTCGCTTGCTATAGAAAAATTAGACATTTCCTCTCCGCTCCACTCGATCCATTTCCACTGAAGCTAAGCGGAGAGGAGATGTGGAATAACGAAATCTGATTGGTTATTCAAACACATCTCCTCTCCGCTCAGCTTTGGTGGAAACCGGGCCTTATGCCTTTATAACAAAAAAAACTTGGAGGATTGCAAAAATTATCTTAATGCTGCACACGACTTTCGGGTTAACCCCTATCGGGTTAGTTTGTAATCTGGCTATTACGGATCACGATGCAAGTCTTTTGGGCACATCTTTCAAAATTAAGCGAAGCTCTAAAAAGAGGACTCGTCTGGTCACTGATGTGGATGGCGTTGTCGCCGAACTTTCGGCCGCTGATTGGTCGAGCGTTCTAGATAGCGATGATGTAGATCAAGCAACCAATAACTTCGATAAAATTGACCATTCCGCATTACTAAATAACTCCGATGAAGTTCGAATTAGTCGCTCCAAGTTCAACATCTGCCCCTGGGTGACCCCAGGTCTAATGCGATGTCAAAAGGTTCGAGATCAACTACACCTTAAATCAAAAAATAATCCTTCAAATGAAGTGCATTCTAAGACCTACAAAAGGTATCGTAACTTTTTAAATAACCTTTTACGAAAACTCAGAACAAATTACGAAAACCAGCAACTAAAATGTAATGAAAATAACCCAAGAAAACTATAGCGAACTATAAAAAATATCTGCCACCTGTCGAACCAGCGTCACGAACCTGTAGAATTGAGCGATATAGATGTGAATCCTACAGCATCTCTTAACAAATGTAACAGGTATTTTACAGGTGTAGGGAGCAATTTGGCTAGTAATATTCTTACCAAACTTTCTACCACAGAATCATTATTGGCTTCCAATAAAAACCAACCAAACCAAACCAAACCATTTAAACCATCTAAACAGATCCCAAACTCAATGTTTATGAGTCCAACAGACACATCAGAAATTAGTGCTCTCATAAATTAATTGAAGCCCGGGAGCGCTCCTGGACTGGATGGTTGCACATCTGAGATAATTCAAAAAAGTAAAAATGTTATTATTGAACCCTTAACTCACATTTGTAATCTAAGTCTAAGCACTGGTACGTTCCCTCAAAGTTGGAAATCTGCAGTTGTGACACTCATACACAAAGATGGTTCCAAAAATAATCCGAGCAATTATCGACCAATTTCACTGCTCAGTATTTTTGGAAAAATTTTAGAGAAGGTCGTCAACAAACGTTTGTTAGACTATCTGGATGAAAATAACCTATTATCGAAGCAGCAATTTGGTTTTCAAAAAGCCAAATCGACTGAGGACGCTGCACTTCTCTTGGTTGACAGGTTATCATCTGCCTTGGATCAGAATCATCACTGCTTGGGCGTATTTCTTGACCTTGCCAAGGCATTCGATACGGTGTCAAACCCGATTTTACTACGCAAGTTGCATTCTTTTGGAATTAGAGGTACTGTTCTTGACTGGTTCAAGAGCTACCTCTCTGATCGTCAGCAGTGGTTAGAGTAGGTCAAAACAAAAGCGAAATGATGTTAGTGCATTTTGGTGTCCCGCAGGGCAGCGTTCTTAGCCCCACGCTTTTTACTATGTACATTAACGACCTTTTGGAGCTAACCCTGCAGAATGCGAATGTCTTGTGTTATGCTGATGACACGGCATTAGTTTTTCACGGCTCTGAGTGGAAGGAAGTCTACGAAATAGCTGAGATTGGCCTGAAACAGGTCGCAGAGTGGCTTGATAAAAATCTTTTTACTTTAAACCTTTCCAAATCCAAATACATTGCTTTTCACAAGACCCGTGCCTCACAACCGTCTTCAAATTTTACTCTTAGATTACACTCACACAGTTGCATGTCACTTCAGTTGCCAAGCCAGCTCTCGCCTACTTACAACTGTAGTGTCTTCGCTCGAACAGCCAATCTGAAGTACCTTGGCATTACCTTGGACGAAAATCTGTCTTTTAAAAAGCACATTTCAGTATTAACTTCTCGCGTTAGAAGGCAAATGTTTGTGATGAAGTCTCTTAGAGATTCTGCGTCAATAGAAACCCTGCTAGCGGTATACAAAGCTCTGTGTCAGTCTCTTATCTTGTACTGCATTCGTGTCTGGGGTGGCGCAGCCAAAACCGTTGGAGCGAGCCTAAAGGGCTTTAATCAAGGTAATGCTAAGGAAACCGTTCAGATTTAGTACGGACTGTCTTTACAATGAAGTAAAAGTTCTAAGGGTTCGTCAACTGTACATACAAAGAGTAGTAGTCTCAATGCATAAATTAGTATGTAGCTCGCCTGAGTACGAGAAGCTGCTCAGCAAAAG
This sequence comes from Carpatolechia fugitivella, assembly GCA_951230895.1. Taxonomy (NCBI): domain Eukaryota; kingdom Metazoa; phylum Arthropoda; class Insecta; order Lepidoptera; family Gelechiidae; genus Carpatolechia; species Carpatolechia fugitivella. Next base: position 3,462,649 of record OX579646.1, read on the forward strand.
AAGATTAAAAATTATGGTTCCAACTACTCATACTACTTTTGCAAAGCGTTTGCCAAAGTTTATGTTCCCGTATTTATTTAACAAAGTGTGTCAAAAGCTGCCAAAACTCAAAACCGCATCAAACCACGAAGCTAAATCTAAAATAGATAGAGATGTCTTCTCACATAACCTTTGAACTTCTTGGCTGGTGCAGGTTTCCTTACGATGTTTTCCATCACTTAAGAGGGTGTAGAATAAACGTACTTGAATCACAGCTTGATTTAAAAATTCGTAAACTCATTGTTATGGGAACACATTGATCGAACCGGCGGCGCGGCGGTGGCGGCGGCGCGTAGGCGCCGATGTTACGTAAATTTAAATTCTAACTTACATTTTCGTCTTTATTTCTACGGTGTAGTGTACATAATGCCAAATAACCTTTAACATCTACTTAATGTAAATGTTTACTGAAAATGCCCTAGAGATATCACTTACGCTGGCAATAAACGACACTCGAACGACCATTATGGATATTTCAAGGGTTTTCATTGTTTTTTCCGGGAAATGATGTTTGACGGACATTCCTCTCTTATTTATTACTTTTTCTTCACCTTTTTATAATTGAATCAAACTGAACGTTAGTTACGTTTTGTCTCCCGTTTTAGGATTTATTTTATACGCGAGTACCTTGCATATTAAATCCAAATGTAAATATCACAACGAAAACATAAGAACTAGTTAGTTTATTACCACCTTGGTGTTGTGGGCTCTACACACGTCGTTGTAACGTGTGTACAGCCACGTTCTCGTCTGTCGATCCTCCGTGCGTCGCACTTCAGGATATGACTCCACAACCAAGGTAACAAAGATATTTAGCCACCAAATACCCCTTAAATACAAGGCCTAGAAAACTTTTATTTCATGTGATATCAGCTGGGACCAACTTAACGTGCCTTCCAAAGCACAGAATCATCCTACTTTTTCGACACTCGGGTAGCTCAGGCTCCAGTCTCCCACAAAACTTATTTTTGTAGCATAATTTCAATCGCTCTGTAATTTACTACTGTGGAGAAAATAAAGTTTATATGGGGAACTTCTTCAGTTCCAAAGTTTATTATTATTATTATATTATTATTAATATCCTAATCAAACTGAGGACAGTCTTTCGATGTGATTTTTATTTAAAAGGGCACATCGGGATTTAAAATTATCTACTTTTTATCAAGTGGATTGTTAGGACGACACCGACCTCAAAAACCTTGGTGTAGCAAGATGTCAACTTATAGAACCCCTAAAAATAAATATTTACATGACTCAGAAATGAGAACCAAATCCACAAATATATTATGGGTCCCATAGGAAACATTGATAAACTCACTATCATGATCGTATCAATACCAACCACAGATGGAATATTCCATAAATCATCTTCTTCCTGGATATAAGAATCCAGGATAACCCCATAAAAACGTTCATACTTCGTATCTAATTCAGCCGACATGGATTCATGGGGATTTGATATATTCCTCAAGGGTAGAGATGAATTCGTCTTACAGGGTGTCCTCGATATGCTACATGAAGTGCAGAAAATATTGTGGAGATAAGATGTTTTAGTAAAAGTAGACTTCATTTTGTTTTTAAATATGTAGTGACACATAGTAACACATTGTAATCTAATGCCTTACGCTGAGACAAGCAAGCCAACGGCGAGCGGTCTCGCTCCCGCAGCCGCAGTCCTTTCCTAGTTTTTGTGGAGCTTAGACCTGTACTACCTTTTTGTAAATCGAAATCAAAGTTTTCATTACAATATAAACAACAAGTTTTACCTCTAATTCGGACATTAAATTTCAACGCCAACCCACAGGGGGGGTACAGACCCCAGACTATAAATTCCTTGCAATCAAGCTAATAGGCTAACACTAAAAAGCTAAAAATATAATGAATTATTATAAGGGGACGTATATGAGCTGTTGATGATTATAAAATACATAAATTTTCTGAGTCGGGAATCCAGTTTGGTCTAAGTTTGTGAGGTCGGTTGTCACATACATTGAAAACCCACACGATGAAAAGAAGGAATAAAAAAACCTGAATTTTAATTATACTGATGTTGATCAGTATAATTAGGAGTATTATAAAGTTTTTTTTTCTAATATAACACGATCTACAATATTTTCAGTACTTTACCTTCATATTGCATAGCCGTGGGACGCCCCGTATAAGTAAACCCACCAAATAATATTCGCAGAAATATTATTTTATCTGACGCAAACATTATATTATATTATTTGAGGTGACATAGTTTTTACTAGGTTAATATAACAGAAAACAATGTTTATGTTGTTTATGTTGAGTACCCAATTATATTTATGCCAACTTACATCAAAATCTGTTCTGTAATAGGGGATCGGACTGTTCACCATATTTTATGAATTTAACACATTTTATTAATTATTTTTAAAATATAGATTAATAGCAGACGATTCGCGAAGAAAAAAACAAAATCGGTTGAAAAACTAATTTACAGTGATTTTTTAAAGTTTCAATAAGTCTGTCTCTTTCAAAAACGATTTTTTGTATGGAGATTATATTATTATGGCGTTACTAACAAATGACGTCACAAGTGGGTATGTGCCTCTCTGTCTAATCTTGAACTTCAAACCTTTATAACTCGGTCAATTTTAAAGATAGAGCAAAAATTATTTTTGTGTTCGATAGCAAAAACTAAGAAGTTTGGATTTATAAAATAAAAAAAGTAGTCCGATCCCCTATTTGATCTTAAAAGCGAATTAGACAGACAGGGTTACTTTTTTATCTGTGAGGTATGTGAGCTGTAGACCATTTTATTTTTCTAAATAATTGAAATATGTTTTTTATGTTTTAAACCCCCATATCTCCACCAACCTTTGAACAGCAAGCTTAGTTGAAAAAAAAACGAATCTAGAATACAAACTGATATATAAAACATGTATATGAGCTGTTGATGATGATATAAAATACTTAGCAATATCCCTATTCTGTGGCGAGTTCATAAATTATGTAGTAACACGGACTAATATATGCTTTTGCCTAATATATTTGGGGTCTGATGGTCTGAAGATCGACGCCGGGATTCGGGTCCGTTCGTCTTGCCGTTTAGCCGAGTTAGTACTTAATCTTGTTTGTTTAGGTTCAGATGGAACCATTTTAGGTCAAGCACAGTGATCTTTATACTAGTGGCTTGTGAGTGTGACTACGCAAACACGCCGACTGCTACCCTATAAACTCGTAAACATAATGCCAGTGCGCGCATGCGCGGCGCGCACGTAATTGTACCGGCCAAATGCGTCCATGAGTAGTGAGCGAGCAGTGATTCCATGTGAACACGAGAGTAGCGTCGATTAGCAGTTTTCAATACGAAATTTTCAACTCCCATATCTTCGCTATTTTGCAAAAATGTAAATACTGGATTGACTAAAATGTTATGCATAATTATGTAGCTCTTCTCCACAGATTCCGCCATTGTGTTAGTGAACTCACCCAAAAAAAATGTAATGACGGATCTAAGTGATGTAATAACATCCTATGGAAAAAATAATTTTGACTTTGACTTTGACTTTGACCTGCTCACAAAATTTCAAGAGAATCAGACTAGATGAGAGCAGCTGACATCCGCCGAACCTTCTTCGGACATCCTCCGGAAATATGCTTTCGCATTTTTGCCCAAGCTGTCAATAATTACTCGTAGGTCCAGCATCTTTATTCAACTTCTTTTTACTAGTAAATAACATTGTTTTGAACCGAAAACCGATGGGGAAGAAAGGTTCTCGAATGGCGACCACGACGGGCCGGAAGGCGTAGTGTTGGACGACCTCCCACTAGGTGGACAGATGACTTGGTGAAAGTTGCTGGGCGCCGGTGGATACACGTTGCGCAGGACCGTTCACGGTGGAAACCTATGGGGGAGGCTTATGTTCAGCACTGGACTTCTTCCGGCTGAAATGATGATGATGATGAACATTGTTTCATTCGTTTATTGGTGTGAATTTTTACTCGGAGAAACCGAGGCAGAAATAATTCAAAAACAAAAGACGATTGCCAATTCGCGGAATTCTAATTTAGTGTCTTATTTCAAGGTATCGTTTCTGATTTATTTACTAAAATTTAATTCTAGATTTATAACTGAATTGTCAACTTCGACAGCAAGTTTCTTTAACTATCTTATTTCTAGAATTACAAGATAGCATTGCAGATACTTCTAACTATAAATTTAACAGATAGTTAGTTTTTTTTTCAACTAATAACTGAGTTGCGAACGTTTGAAACATTCGGAAGAATTTTATTTCTTTTCACTTTTTCCTTTCGGCTTTAAAATACGAGTACCCTGTCGTTTCAAGACAGCCATTTTTAAAGAGGTATTTCCATTTCACGGAACCTCTCAAGAACCTTTCATCGTCGAAATGCCGGGGTCGGGAATTGTAAAGATCACGTAGATTACAGCGGTTTAGAATGCGGGATCTCTGTACTGCTTACCTGTGTAAAACTAAAACAACATTTATACATTATAATTTATTATGAAGTTATTTTGTTCATTCGTTCACAATCTTAAAGAAAATTTTTGTCATATCCATATTTTGACAAATTATATTGTTTATGTAGAACATTGACGAAGACAGTTTACATAAGGTCATGTTACTGGCGTCATTATTTATTTATTTATATATTTATTGCAAGTCACACAATTAAATTAACAACAACGTACAGTGCAAAAGAAATTTGTACATGTGACGCCCTGTAGGGGCACAGCAATTACATTTGAGAGGGCTCTATAATATTATGTAGTAATAGTAATATATAGTAGTTATTGTACCTGTAGTGAAATTCAAACGAGGAGTCCAAGGTGATAATAATATGAACTAGCAATTACTATACAAATTTATCTTCTGAAAATTCCTTGATAATATAGTAACTTTTACTGATAAGAAATTTTTTTAGATGTTTACAGAAACTGTCAAATTTTTGAATATCTTTTATTTTATTTGGTACATGATTATAAATTTTTGATACCATAGCCGGGGGTCCCGTTGTAACAACTTTTAATTTTGAAAAGGGCACATTTAATTGATGTAGGTTTCGGTTATTTCTTTTCAAATATGTCGTAGTAATTGAGGAAAATAAATTTGGATGTTTTCTTACGAATTTGCATGACTAGAATGTAAATACCGGTGAGCGTTAATATTAAATGATTTCTAAAATGGGGTTTGCAAGATTCCTGTTGTTCAATGTTCATTAATATCCTAATACACTTTTTCTGCAGGACGAATATATCATTAACATCGGTTGAATTTCCCCACATGACTATGCCATACGACAGTCGAGAGTGCCCATATGCACAGTACGCTGCAAGAGCAGTTTTAAAGAGCAAAAATAAAAGATGATAATTTATTTGTTAAATTTTGTATGCGCTTTGCGCTTTAGGCACTGTATAGATGAAGGGTAACGTTTTGTAATAGGGAGTGTTCTGTTTAGTAACTATTTATTATCTATACTGTAGTTTTTCTCTGTGCCACTTATATCAAAGATTTCAGAAACGCGTCGCCTATCGAGCCAATCCAACCTCTTTGGCTGATTTATACAGGTGACCTATTTAAATATAGATGGAAACAAAAAACAAAAAAAGATCTGTTGTGAGGAACCGCGTCATCGATTATATAGACACGAAAAACTGTATTTATTAAAAACTCATTACAATTAGAGATCGGTGATTGAACCCGGTTTATTTCATCAAAAGAATCGATCAGGATGACAGGCGCCAGTTGCTGTTGTAATGTAAATCTGCCTTTCAGTTTTCAGAAATAGACCATACTGTAATTTAATGTATCATTCAGAAACATAAAAATTTAAGAAAAAAAGTCCGCTCCGCCGTGACAGTGAGATCACTGCCGTGACCAGGATTCGAACCTGGGTTACTACGGCCACAACGTAGGGTCCTAACCACTAGACGATCACGGCTGTCGGAGCTGTGACTTTACCTGCGAAAATATCGACTGCTTTCTCAGCAGGTATAAAGAGATTAATTTAGAAAGGTAGAGATAACATAGATCTCTCGCTGTGTTTGAGTGTGCTACGCGTTTCGGTCGGGTTATTATAATAAGAGCGCTTTCTCTACCCGAGGCTACGAGATACCGCAATGTAATAACTGTGTAATTAATTTGAAACGATATTAGTATAACAAGTCGTAAAGCGATCGCGTAAATAATTCGTGATACTTGTAAACATAATCAAGCGCAAGTTAATCTTTCATCTTGAATTGAATAATTCAGAATTTTGAACTGAGTGATAATTAAAGTACATACGACTGAGTGACATTCGAACAACATAATCAAACTGAAGTGTTTCAGACAGTTCACCTTTCAAGGGTCATACGAAATATTACGAGTAAACGTCAAATAAGTTAAGAATGAGGTTGTATTTTTACCCGACTGCTTAAGAAGGAGGGTTATGTTTTTTGAGTGTATGTATGTATGTTTGTATGTATATTTCTGTGGCCCGCTCTACAGCCTAAGCGGCTTGATTGATTTTAGCTAAAGAGATGTTGTTAGATTCGTCTTACTTGTGAGAGTGATACCGGGTATATAAAAATTAAAAAAAAAACTGAGATGGCCGATTTTTGGCGCCAAAACATAGACTTCAAAAATTTTATCTCTCCAAAAACCTATCGAGTGGGGTATCAAAATAAAGGGCTTTATGAATGGTCTCCAAAAATATATGTTTAAATGTTATTTGGAATGAGAAATCAAAAACTTCAACGTTTTAAATTGAATTACCTCTATAATGTGAGGATGTGTGGAAGAGACACAACAATATCGGTCATTCATTACAAAAGCTAAAAAGATTAAAATAAAATAAAATAAATAAAAAACAAAAAGCCCGACTGCGTGAAATTTTTAAACTTTTAAACTTAATTAATAAATGAACTGAAAAGATGCAAACAAGTTTTTTTGTTTTGTTTTGAATAATCGTGGTTGATAGTGTTCACAATAGCAGTCGGAGGCATCAAAATATTCATAATTCATAAAAACTTTGATGATGGAACATAATAATATTGTGATTATTTGATGCCTCCGACTGCTATTGTGAACACTATCAACCATGATCATTCAAAACAAAACAATAAAACTTGTTTGCATCTTTTCAGTTCATTTATTATTAATAAACGAGTTTGAATTTGAATTTTGAATTTAAGTTTGAAAGTTTAAAATTTTGACGCAGTCGGGTTTATTTGTTTTTTAATAAAAAAAATATAACTGTTTTGACATGTAATGGTATGGTACGGTACGAGTGTTTGTCTGTAGTTTCCTTTTCTAAATAGGTACTAGAAAACGACATTCCTCCACAACAGCCTCCGTATCTGAGTGGTAAAGCATTCGGCTTTCATTACAGAGGTTCGAGTTCGGATCCCGGTGGGGACAAAAATTATTCATGAGACTGTCGCCAATTTGAAGTATTCAAGACTGGATCACCTGATTGTCTCAAAAAGAAGATTATTCAGTGCTTCGGGCGGCACGTTAAGTCACTAGTACCGGATATTATCTTCGGGAAATGTTAGAAATGTTGGTGACTCAATAATACAGTCACCAGGGTTTGTGGAATCGGTGATTGACCTTACGACCCACTGATGTTGACCGTCCTAACTTAACGTGGAAAAGGGAGTTCTAAACAAAAATAGTGTGACGGTTGCAGTTTTGAAATTTAGTAAAAAGATTATTTTGGCTATGCGGGCAGAAGCTAAATTGAAACACCCACCGTATATCTTGCTTAAATATCAAAAGCATACCAAAAGCATTTCCCAGCGCAGGAATGTCACACAGCGTTCTCTTTGAAGTCACTTGTTAAACTGTCATCCATGATAGCTTTGACGTCGAAAAATTAAAAATCTTAATTCGAAAAAAAAAATGTCTTCTACTGTCATTTATGTTTCCCGTGAGCTCTTTCCGATATCTAAATGAGGAAAAAGTTTGTCAATATTCACACAATATCCATAAGTATTCAAGTACGCAAAGAACAAAGGAAAAGATGCGCAGTTCCCAAATTGAATTAAATGACACGACAAGATATTGAAAAAGAAATCCGGAGAGAATCCGGCAAAATTAACATTTTCCGGAGTTAATAAACTCGTGGCTTTTAAATCCCATGACAGAGACAAGAAAACCCGCGTAGACTTCGCAGAAATTAATCTGGCATCTTTGATTTATATGAAAAAGGCGGAGGCCTAAAATGGCTGAACGCCTCTATCATACGAGAGAACTAGAATACGAGTGAAGCTAGTTTTGACCCGTATTGTCCTCAGCTTTTCTAGTCTGTGGCCTGCAGTAATTTCGTTACCGCGAAATACTTTTTATTCACAATTTTTGGGTTTTCCATTATATACAATTTCTGTCCTTTTTCGACGACATTTCATTTGTAAAATTGGTTTGATGAGGTTTGTCTAAATAATAAGCTAACAAGCTTCGCAAGTTATTTGTTGAGGTCATTTTAAAGTTTTATTATGCAGGTATAAAATAGTTCATACTCTTGCAAATGCTGTAAGGTACAACTCAATTAACAAACGCACCTATTTGACCAAAATCAAAACTATTTTAGCACGTTTTTATTAACACGCTTTCTTGTCTGTCTGTTTGTTTGTGGGTTTGTTTGTTTGGTCCGAATCTTGCAACTCATTTTTGGAGCACGTGCTGTCATTCGATGGTGCTGTTTGGTACACTTATGTAACCTCAATGACAATGCAATATTATGATATCACGGAGCTGGTCTGACGGATAGAAACACCTAAAATACACAACACAACCTCGTCGTGTTTGGGTTCGTTGGATTTGTTTTGACAAGATCTTTAATTATACGTGATTTTGACCCCACGTTTTTCGTTTTAAGTCCTACAAGAGTACTACAAAGACAGGTGAAACCGTATTGTCTCATTATAAAATTTGATAGAGACTTGAGCACGACTTTATGAACGAATAAAGTTTACTTTTAAAGGAAGTTTTTGATTTTTCATGCATCATTTTTTTTTTCATTGCCCAAAACAAATTAACAACAAATTAAACAAATTAATTAAATATATTTGGTATGGTAGAGAATTTTCCACTAACTGACAGGGCTATATGAAATTAGTTAACTTTCCTACATTAAGAAATGATAGCCTTTCCATACAAACATTAAATCCCTACTTCCTTCTCAAAATAGAGATTTCGAAAAAATGCTAAAACATGTGTCAATAATTTATTGATCTCAGTCTAAATCCAAATTTTCAAGTGCCTACTTCTAGAAACAACAGACTTTCCATAAACACATTTTATCCCTACTTCCTCTCTAAAAATAGGGATTTCAATAAAATGCTGAAACACATCAAACTATTATTTTTCTCAGTCTAAATCAAAATTTTCAAGTTCCTGCCTTTAGAAAAGACAGACTTTCTAAGCAATCATTTCATCCCTACTTTCCCCAATCAAAATAGGGATTTTGATAAAATGCTAAAATATGTGTCAAATTAATTTTTTTTAATCTCAGCCTAAATCCAAATTTTCAAGTTCCTACCTATAGAAATGGCACACTTTCCATACAATCATTTAATCCCTACTCCACCCTCAAAATAGGGATTTTGATAAAATGCTAAAACACGTGTCAAATGATTTTTTAATATCGGCCTAAATCCAAATTTTCAAGTCTCTACCTTTAGAAATGGCAGACTTTCCATACAATCATTTAAGCCCTACTTTACCCTTCAAAATAGGGATTTTGATAAAATGCTAAAACATGTGTCAAATGATGTATTGATCGCAGTCTAAATCCAAATTTTCATGTTCCCAACGTTAAAAATGGCGGACTTTTATACAAACTTGAATCCCCCTTTTTTCCTCTTAGAGAAGGAACTTTCCAAAATCCCTTCTTATTGCTTTCTTGCGTCATAAGTGTAACCTACTGTGCAAATTTGGTATTTTTAGCTTCAGTAGTTTCAGACTTTCTAAGCAATCATTTTATCCCTACTTTCCCCAATCAAAATAGGGATTTTGATAAAATGCTAAAACACGTGTCAAATATTTTTTTAATCTCGGCCTAAACCCAAATTTTCAAGTTCGTACCTTTAGAAATGGCAACTTTCCATACAATCATTTAATCCCTACTTTACCCCTCAAAATAGGGATTTTGATAAAATTCTAAAACACGTGTCAAATGATTTATTGATCGCAGTCTAAATCCAAATTTTCATGATCCCAACGTTATAAATGGCGGACTTTCATACAAACTTGAATCCCCCTTTTTTGCCCCTTAGAGGGGGAACTTTCCAAAATCCCTTCTTATTGCTTACCTACGTCATAAGTGTAACCTACTGTGCAAATTTGGTATTTTTAGCTTCAGCAGTTTCGGCTGTGCGTTGATGAGTCAGTCAGTCAGTCAATCAGTACGGACTTCTCTCTTTATAATTTTATTATAGTATAGATTACATTTGAAAATTCATTTTCTCTACTTCTACAACAGCAAAATAAATTCTACATGAATTCTTAAATGATTAATTTAAACATCTACCTAGCCATTTGGATGACGTTCATTTATTATCTCGTACTTCAACCGATTTTTTACGTAGACAGCCGATTGACGTAAGTATTTTATATATGTATCGTAATGTACTAATCTCAAAAGACCGTAGGAATAAAAAAAAAATGTAACAAAATCGCACTAGTGCGGTAAAACGCATTTACCGCACAGTTTACTGCCTTCGTAAGTTCAATTTTCGAGCAAGGTGTGTTAAAAATTAATTATTATTTATTTAAAACGGAAACACTTACATAAAATGCAACCAAATCAAAATATTGCATTGTAAAAAACAACGTATCGTTCAGTAATAATAAAATAAACAATGAATTATTTAAAAAGTTAGTAAGTGATATTCGAGGACGTTAAACTTAACTTAGCTAGCAGTTGTGAGATAAAGTTCCTTTTGATACTTAAGGGTCAACGCACATCAAGAGCAGAGCAGAGCAGAGCATTCTCTGAGAGTACTGTTTTTTTATTTTTTTTGCAACAGTCTTATACTTATACATTATACTGACTCTTAATACAATTTTCGACCTTGAGTGCCAAGTTGCCAACAATGGTTAATATGAAATGATAAAAATACATCAAGACAATCTCGGGAATAACGTGCAACTTGTAGTACATCTAACAACAAAGAGCTTACCTATTGTATCTACGAATAACAACATATATCTGATTACATAATGTGCAATAAAAGGTCATAATAATAGTAAGACATTTCAAAGTACAAAAACACATATACCTTAAATTAGTGTCATCATTTGATCGACAACAGCTTTTCTGAATTGAAAACGATTATTACTGAACGGATCAACACAAGACAGTTGTTTATTATAGAAAGTGAGGCAGCGATGAAAAAATGCATTAGAGGTATAGTTAGATCTGGAAATAAGGATTGCGAACAAATTATTGGTTCTGCGAACACTCTTAAAAGGTACTTTCAATTTTATTTTTCGAGAAGGTTAGGGGAAACAATAAAATTGTTTAAAATTTTATATAAGAACATCAAGTTAAACTGCTGACGCCTGAGATACAGAGGTAATAATTTATGTTTTAAAATAGATTCAGGATAAGGTAATTGTTCAGAGCTAGTTCTGTAGTCAAGAGTCCTTAAAAATGATTTTTGTATTCTTTCAATATGATGAATATGACATACATAGTGGGACTCCATACTACACAACCAAAATCAAGTATAGAACGAACTAAACTGAAATAAAGTAATTTGTGACCTCATTCTTAAAGGGTTTACAAACGCGTAGAAGAAATCCTAGTTGTTAAAATGTATCTTATTACAATTCCATACATTGCAAAATTTAATACACGTCCAAACTTGATGCTCGACCATGCTCGAGCATGCAGGATGCGTGTTCGAGCATGCGTTCTACATGCGCGAGCGCGCTCGACCTTATTTGTTCCTTTTCCTCTGCCAAAAGGACGATAATGACAACCCAGAGCATTTTCAACGGAGCTTGCTCGCGGAGACGCGAGCAAGCTGCCTGCGTAGTCGAGCAGTCAAAATACTGCTCGACCATACGCGAGCATTTTGCAGTTCGGTGTGCGCTGACCCTAATCCTGTCAGGCTTTTCTCGTTCCAATTCCGTTTGAAAATTAGTTAAATATCTAAGTGTAAAGTAAAGACGTTTCGTCTAGACTCCAGATGGTGGGCGGTGCAGTCTGCAGTGTGATCAACAGTTTAGTTCGTCTAGCATTCTTATTTATTGCACAGTACATATAAATGGTTCAAAGAAGAATGTCTTATCTTATGAAAAAAGAGTAGGTTTGGCTACGTTTATATCGTGGATCGTGGAGGTCTAGTGGTTCGGACCGCTGTCTTTTGTCCGGGAGACGCGGATTCGATCCCGAAAGTGTTTTGAATTTCGAATTCTTATGTAGGTATGTTTATTCGATGCTCTTACGGTGAAGGAAAATATTGTGATGAAACTCCTGCGAAGAAATTCAAAAGTTGTGTGTGAAGTCGACCAATCCGCACTGTGCCAGCGTGGTCGACTAACTAATCGCCCTAATTCTGGGTAGCCCCTCGGTGAGGACTTAATGAGCTTTTGATGATGATGTTGTTTGAATGTTTGTTACGTTTTCACGCCTAAACTACAAGACGGATTTGGATAAAATTTGGAATGGAGAAAGTTTGTGCCCTCGATACATGAGATATTTTTAACGGGAAAAAGTTTTATTTCCTCGAGAAAAATAAGATAAAAAAAAAAAAGAAATTAGATAAAGATTAATAATAAAAAATAAGAATAAGATTAAGCGTTGTTTATAATTTAATTACGCCGTGTGGTGACGGCAGAGTAGAATACATTTGTCACCAACCCCTACTCTTCCCGTGGGTGTAGTAAGAGGCGACTTAGGGACTACACATTGAACAGGGAACGGGCAGCAGCGCTCTCTGATACAGTAACCTCCAACCCGGCTGCCAAGCGTGGAGATTATGGCAAAACACTCCACTTAAGTGGAGGAGGCTCATAGACCAGCAGTGGACTGTAACGGGCCCTTGATTTTGATCTGATATAAATTAATTCGTTTCGATCCTGTGCGAAGATCTTCTTCATGGGAGGCCGGCGGCGGGTCACTCAACACTCTATAGTCATCACTGACTGCAATGTAATGCTGACTACCATATAATCAGTCACTACTCTTCAGTACAAATTTAGCGTCAACTTTTCAACCCAAACGCAGCAATGCAATGTGAATTAAGGGTGTAATCACTGCTTTACTTATTTGTTCGTAGGTACAAATTTTACAACAAACTAAAGTTTCAAAACGAATATGCAAATACGCGATGCCTATGAAATATTTTAGTCATTTTTCTCCACAAAAAAACGCGAAGACGTCGAGCAGGCGTGCATCATTATCAAGTTTTTATTTATTAAAAATCAATATAGTAGTTTGGTCTAAGAGCGCTATTTTTAACGTATCAAACATTATGAAAATGAATTAATTAAAACCCTCATTTTAGCCTCGCTCGCGAAATCGCTTTTTCACAGCGTCTCTAGACTGTTCAGTGTTCATTGATATTGGTATAAAGAAAATGCAGGTATTGTTAACTGGGCCCTGTTTCACGAAGCAACAAGTTACAAATTGATATACATTGTGGCCAATTCGCCTAAACTGTAAGCCCTTATCGTATTTATCTAATCGTCTACGCAATGTACGTCGAATTGTTGTAGCTTCGTGAAACGACCCCCTGGTAGAGCAAAGAATGCAAAGAATGAATTGAAACTGCAGACTCCTGCTTTTGTATAAAATACTCAGTTGTGTGTAGAGTGCAACGAATTAACGAATCATCTATAGTCTAGAACAATAACTGTCCAACAAAGCCCGCTAAAACATGACACCTAATTAATTTTGATAGACGACGACGACGACGACAGACAGGCAGATTATGTCGCTGCTGTACATTGAAGCTTACTTTCGACGTTCTTACAAACCGAGTCATATAAAACATCATTGTACCGCGTATTCGAATGTCGTATGGTATAGTTTTGCTTGTTTGGTATTCATTTGGTGGGGGTCAAGTTTTAAGCGTAGTTACTCTTCTAGAATATAGATCATTCGTTGGTGGAGTGTCTTTTATACGGAAGATCAAGATCCCGAAGGGGTTCAAAACTCACTTTATCTTTACTCAACGGTACACTAACTTTTTGCTTTCGATAGCCCGTCATCTCAGCTCAAGGCAAAATTTACTGATTAATTAACGGTAGAGATAGAGTGTTTAGAACTCAATCCAGAGGTTATGGGTTCGAATCCCAATAGTTCCCAGATTGGTTAGGACATTGCAGGCTGAATCACTTGATTGAACGAAAAGTAAAATGATTTCGTGCTTTGAAAGGCACGTTAACGGTCGTTGTTGTCGGTCGGTACATGAGCCTTTGGCGCCTTAATAATTTTGATATCAGGGTTTGTGAAGTTATTCTTCAACCTTACATAACAACCTAAACAATAAAAGTATAATTGACCGAGCGAGCTTCAGCTTGGCCAAAATTGCTTTTATTTTATTTTTATTTATTGGTAAGAAAAAAATGATTACTTACAAACAAGCATACAGAAATAATAAATTAGGTTATAAACCTACAGTTTCCATAAACATGTACAAACATTTTAATGGTCTGTCTAAAGTGTCCTAAATGTTTAATTGACAAGAAAAAATTTTTGTATGTATGTCTGTTTGTTCCACTCTACGCGACCTGCGTTTCTCATGATTATTTAATAAATTTACAATTTAATGATCAACAGCTCATATACGTCCCCACCAAGGGGTTCCAAGGGTTGGTCGGGACCAAGTGGTTCGAGCCTACCCTGAATTAGGGCGATTAGGCCTTAGTCGACCACGCTGGCCCAGTGCGGGTTGGTCGGCACCGCACACAACTTTTGAATTTCTTCGCAGAAGTGTGCAGGTTTCATCACGATGTTTACCTTCACCGTAAGAGCGTCGAATAAACGTACAGATTAATTCGAAAACACATTGGTACGTGGTGATGATCGAACCCGTGTCTCCCGGACGGGAGGCAGCGGCCCTAGCCACTAGACCACCGACGTTCTTATTAATTTATAATTTAATACGTATTAAATATTACTTTACAGCAGCCCGTTACGTTACACGATTGGAAAGAAGTACAAAAAGTTATTTTATATCCACACTTCGCGTAGTACGTATTTTTAATATCCACGCAAAGTGAGTCCTAAAAACACATAAGAAGACAGAGGTCGCAAACATTCGTACTGATACGCACAATTTTAACAGATTTCGAACGCACCCTTAACGTCATGTCATGAATTTCTGTCACTGTTAGTGATTGATAAATTTCGTCACTTCACTTCCCTCTGGCTTTTGTGGTGTTTGTTTTGCGTTGCTGAAGTCTATTCTGCTGTGAGCTACTCGTGTCATATCTTGTTAAAGTTGTTAAAATTTGTCTGTCATATAAGTTTTGCAATTCATCGGCCTATGTCAGGAACTTTGGTTTGCCTGCGGATCTCATCGTTTCTGATTCGATTTCACAAGGAGAGTCCAAGCATAGCCCTTTCCATTGCACTACCGGGTTCTCTACTCTTAGTACAAAGTAATTTAGTCTTATAAGTATTAATAATGCCATTTTGATTAATATCAAAAAGCAACCATTACAGAAAACAAATTAATCTAAGACCTACCTAAGCCTAATATCTACTCTTAATATTTTGAACTTGTGTAAAAATGTTTACTGTCACTGCTTCTTTTTTCCAATGTTATATGAATATACGTCAAAAATGAAATAGGGTTAATCAAATCCCATACAAATTAAATATCAACCAAGAGATTAATGGTAGGGAAGAATACAAAGGATACTAAGGCAACCGATAAGGTCAAAGATTAACTCGGAAACCTTTCAAAACAAAAGACTGAGGTGACTCCATTTTCGGCCCTTTAAGGCTCTTTTCAGACCACAGACATAGACAGAGCTTCAAGTGAAATTTTAAGTACATTACGTAGTGCAGCATTACGAAATTTCCCAAATTGGACGCCAGATTCTCGTAATTTTCCAAATTCTTAAAGGGTTTTTTTTTTCTAATACGATTTCTTGACCCCTCTCTCTTTGGATCATTGTTTGCACCTGCACTAGAGACCAAAGTTGCGCAATTCTGACCCTTTTCAGGTAGGTAGTTCTCCACATTCTTTCCTTGCCTTTCGTTAACCAATTTTGGGAACCCTTTTTAAAATTGTATATTTGTTTTATTTACCTTTTAAATTATACAGTTTCGGCAATCTTGAAAATCCCTTTTTTGACAACCAAATTTCACGTATACCTTTCTTATTTTTAAAAACCGCTACAGTAGCCATTAATCTAACTAGCTATTAACTCTTTCTTGATATTGTATTGGCTACGCAATGTACATCGAAACGTAGCTTGGTGAAAGGCGGAGGTCCCTTCGCTAACAGGTTGTTACGACTCCTTATCTGCGGGACTCAGTTCAAACGATATTGTTAACAAAGCTCTAATTTCATTGGTTTTTTTCTTTCGGAATACGTAATTAAAGATAAATGAGGTTTGCGGAGACTTTGTTCTGCCTATTTAGCCAATTGTAATTTTACAAATTTAATTGTATCATTTCAGGGGTAATAGGTAAACAGAACCTGTATGTATGTACATACCTATATATAAAGGATTGTATGTTTTTGTAATCATAAATTAAATTGGTCAGCTTATTATGTAAGTTGGTACAAGTTGAGAGGTTTTGTATTATTTTGATCATCATCATCGTGTGGGTTGTAAGGTCGACAACCGACCTCACAAACCCTGGTGTCAGTGTTATAGGGCCGCCAAAGGCCATTGACTTGGCTCATGTAACGACTAGATAGTAGCCGGGACCAACGGCTTAACGTGCCTTCCGAAGCACGGAATCATCTTTCCTTTCAGACAATCAGGTGAATCAGCCTGCAATGTCCTAACCAAACTGGGGAAGTCGCACAAAGAGATTTTTGCTTGACAGTGTCCCCACCGGGAATCGAACCCGGAACCTCCGTAATGGCGTCGAAATCTCAATCACTCAGTCACGGAGGCTGTCATTATTTTGATAATAGTATGATAGGTACATTTATTACATGAGTATAATTTGAAACCTACACGAGCGTACAAGACTGTACATACATAGTACTCGCAATGGCTCTGTGTGTATTTATCATTATAGCTGTGCATAATTGAAACTCCAAAGCTTTCATTTTCATCTCTTGTTTTTTCGAACAATACAATATGTACAAACGAAATATATCATTATTCTGCAAGTGTTTTTAATAGGGACTTAATTTTCTTTGTCAAGGACTTTCATTGTCAAGGTATATAATACCTATGGCGTTTCAGGCTTAGGTAAGGTTATCAGAATAAATGTACGGCTCAATTACACTGTCAACTTTTAGTAAGCTTTTCTAGATATCACAACGAAACTTGCCGTGTGAATTTAGTAACGGCAGTGTGCGTCTAGTCACATAACGAGCTTGTCATCAAGATTTAGTTTACTTGCGATTGCTAATCCGTCAAACTACCATAAAATAATCCAATACCGAGTCGTCACTGAAGTCTTCTTAGTTTACAACGCGAACACTATTTGCTTTATGAGGAGTGATGTTGAATATGAAGATTTCCAAATCTAACTTTTTTTTTATTTTATGTACCTAATGTGTAGACCGCACTTATTTATTTAAAAAAGTAAAAAGTGTGGAGACCGCAAATTGTGTAGTGAACTCAACCAAAAAAATGTAATGACGAATATGACATCCTATAGTTTTATTTATTTATGTTGCAGCAACAAGTAATGCGGCGTGATGTATAACGAGACCGATGCAGGGGAGGAAACCATCGGGTACTACCAGCTTGCGCCGCTCATCGCGCTCTATGTCCTGGTCTCCTTCGTGGGCATCATTGGTGAGGCATCACAAATATCAAACCTAAAGGAACCTTCACGCTCTACCAGCTTGCTCCACTTATCACGCTTTAATTCCTAGTACTCTTTGTTAGCTTCATTGGTGAGGCATCACAACTATTAGACCTACAGAAAACATCGGGTACTACCAGCTCGCGCCTCTCATCGCGCTTTATATCGTGGTCTCCTTCGTGGGCATCATTCTAAATAAAAACGAGTGGCTTTGCAACTGATTACAACTTCCTACTTAAAATATCAGGCAACACCAGCTTGCTCCACTTATCACGCTTTACTTCCTGGTATTCTTTGTGGGCATCATTGGTGAGGCATCACAACTGTTAAATCTACAGGAACCTTCGGACACTACCAACTATCGTCCCTCATCGCGGTCTACAACCTAGTCTCCTACGTGTACATCATTGGTGAGGCATCGCAACTATTAAACCTACAAAAAACATCGGCTACTACCAGTTCGCGCCGCTCATCACGCTCTATGCCCTGTCGGTCTCCTTCGTGGGCATCATTGGTAAGGTATCACAACTATTAAACCTACAGAAAACATCGGCACTACCAGCTCGCGCCCCTCATCGCGCTCTAAGTCATTGTCTCCTTCGTGGGCATCATTGGTGATGGTGAGGCATCGCTTCGGTCACAACGAGCTCGTTTCTGGCGCTCATAATCTCGAATTTGACTCGACAAGCTCATAAATTACATACTACTCCTCGAAAATTCACTCATTATTGGTCTGTATTGAATACTGAACGCAGATAATTTTATGTGAGCCACAGCAATAAAATCCATATTCTGATTTTTGTTTCTCAGGAAATGTGAGCTTGATGGCGGCCCTGGCGTCGGCCGGTGCGTCGCGTCTGCGCACTCCGCAGCTGCTAAGCGCGTGCGCTGCGGACCTGCTCGTCTGCGCGGCCAGCGCGCCCCTAGCAGCCACCAGGGCTGCCAGGATACACCACCTGCCGTGCACTATCACCTTCTACATAGAGGTGAACAAATTTGAAGGTTGCTTGTAAGAGATGAAGATAAAATACAGGAACTAAATAGGGCCAGAACAGGCTGCTTAAAACCTTGAAAAACCCATTTGACATTCCAAACTTTTTAGACATATTTTTAATTGTTTTCCTCATTTTTACTTTATCCTGGCAATATATGGTCATATTCTTGCTTAAAAGGATAATCCAGCTTGATTTTTACAATTATACAGATGAATCGCGTTACACAATAGCAATTTTTCCATACTTACTTGAAAATTTCTAGGCCGCGAACAAAGTAGAGGAGGCTCATAGTCCAGCAGTGGACTGTAACGGGCCGTTGATTTTTTTATTTGAATAAAAAGAACACCTAACTGCTAAAAATTGTCATGTTTTATAAAATAAAACATTGCAACATTCTGTTCAGCTGATAATCTGCACAGAGCGATTGTAGGCTTGAATGGGCACTCTTAAAGAAATATATTGTTCTGCGCAGTCCTTCCCGGTGGCAGCCAGTACTTTATCGCTGGTGGCGATAGCAGCAGACCGATCGGGAGCCGTGAGGAGAGGACGAGACAACTCGGTCTGCGCACACCCGCTCTTTGCCGTTGTTTCTGTATGGACAATCTCCCTGATGCTGGGTAAATATCAAGCAACGATCTTACTACTTACAATCTTTCGTGTGTTGACCAAAATCAGAAATCCTGGGGGCCGTTTCACGAAGCTACAAGTTACAAATTACAAGTACAATTACATTGCGTAGACAATGAGGTAAAACGATAAGGGCTTCCAGTTTTGGCGAATCGGCCAATGAATATCAAATTGTAACTTGTTACTAGTAAATTTTTGCTTCGTGAAACGGGGCCCTGATGTCAGAACTATTGACCCACTAAAGACCTCGGTCATAATCAATAGAAAAATACTTACCTCTGAAGATGGGATTAATGTGTCTTCTGAAGGACGGAATCATCTTACTTTTCAAACAAACAGATGAACAAATGGTGACAGTCTCACCAGGACCTCCGAGCTTGAGCCTGTTAATAACAGGAAAACTTAAAAAATAATACGTAAACTTAATCATTGTTACAGGCGCGGCAGCAGTAACAGCGATATGCCTGGCTTGCCCCCCGATAGCAGCTGCTCACGCCATCTTGACATACTGCATCCCAGTGATAGCAGTCGCCAGGTGCCACTGGACCGTCCGCGTGAAGCTCACAGCACTGTCACTCACTGCGCGGGCTGCACACGGCGAACTGCCTTTGCCGGTACCGCTCATGCGCAGACCCACACACGTCATCATCGTAGCCGGAGTTGGACCCAGAGAAAGACGTGACGCGGTCGACGTAGGCGACGTACGATCCAAGAAGAAACTGCAACCAAGCTTGCTGGGCCCCCAACCGCAAATGTCGACTCTACACTCTCGCAGGCATCTTGGAAACGTCCTCATGGGCATAGCCGGTATATTCGCCGCTTGTTGGTGTCCTCACGCGGTCTTGGTCATCGCCAGCGCTTGCGGCCTTCACGTGCCTGTGATTCTGGCTCAGTACGCGTTGGTTCTTGGATATGCTCACTCGGCGTTGAACGCGGCTGCGTATTGGTTGTTGAACCGGCATGCTCTCACGGCGGCTTGCACGGCTTGGCGTTTGCCGCAGCTGCGCGTCCGGGAGGAAAGACCTTCGTCCACGAATGAGGCGGCTTTGGGAGCTTTCCACCCCCGCCACGCCCGTCCTGCGCCCTCCCCGCGCCCTCCGCCCTCCAGCTTCCTGTATTGATGTCTATCTTCTAAGCTCTCTCAATCTGTGATTCCTGTGTCTCAGTGCCTCGTATAGTCTACGCGCGCCCCTGGAGCCCGCTCGTTTCGTCGTTATAAACGTGGTTGTTTGAGAATTTTATGGAGAATAATATCCGTGAAGCAATAAAGTGTATGAAACACTTATAGTCGTTTTATTGTTAGCGTATAGACGTTATCCTGGAGTATGATGTTGTCATAATTTAAAGGCGGAACTGTATGAGATTTTGCAATATTAAAGCTTGGAGAATAGCCGTAAACCTTTATGTATGTGATATGGTAAAATAGTCTTGGTGTAGTTTTTATCAGGCTTCTTGCTTAGATTAGATGGTTAACACCCAGTATCTGACAGACGCCAATAACTTATCGTGTCTAGGAAAGCATGAAAAAAATTAATACCGATCCAATTTTATCTATTTTATTTTTATTTACGAGTGTTGTCCATGTTCCTTAATATTATCGGTACAACGTAAACTCAAAACAAACAGACAGTAGATGCGGGACCTGTACAGCGTACAGTAGACCGCTTGTCAATGATAACAGTTTTGCCTTAAAAGCACTTTGAATAGGCATGGCAAAAAATAAGGTACTTTTAAGAGATGACCTTGCGTTTGAACTCAGCTTTATTTAGGATGAACCAATCATACCTTAAAAACACAGTAGTACGATTACAGAAGTACCGATTTCAGAAGAGCGTTCCATCCATTCCTTAGTGGTGAACACTCAAAACGATAAAATAGAACTTTTGGTGCGAAATCGAACTATGGAGAATTCAACTATACGAAGATAAAAGCACTTCCGGGGTAAGACGATATAGTATACACCCCCCATACTTCTTTTATACATCAACGATATTCAAGCAAACCAGGGCAAACATTCGTGAGCACTTGCCTTTTTTTACCCTATAAGTAAGTATGAGTATCTATTTATTCATATTCATATCATTAAAAAAAATAGTGCACACGTGACTCTGTAAGGGCACTGCAAAATCGAAAATATCAAAATAACTTATTTTAATTAAAAACAAACTATAAAGTAATATGAAAAATTATATACTTACTATATTTTTTTTTTATCTATTTACAGTCGAAAAACTCCTGCGAAGTATAAAAGCACTTGTTTATAAGAAATTCCTTTAATTTATTGTTGGATAAGTGTGTTTATTTAATTGATTTTATTTCTGACGGCAGTTTATTGAAAATTTTCATCAACATGTGGTAGGGTCCGGAACTAACTATGTATATTTAATTTAATAAATGGTGCTGCCTTGTCTTGTTGCTGTAGGTTGCGTTTTTGTAAATAATTATATTTTGCTTGAACATAAAAATCTGGATGTTGCTTAACAAAGTTGTCTATGTCAATGTCATTTGCAGGTTAGGGTTAGTATATTTTATTTCGTGATAATGCTGTCTTCATATTTATGGCATATATGTATTATATCAACAGACCGATTATGACGCTGCTTAAAACGACTGAAAAGACGAAAAGGCCAGTGACGATGACCCAAATTACAAGCTCTGCTTAGTTTAATATCAGATAAGCCATGTGAGATAACCCCATATATTATCTAATACTTTAAATTGATTTCGATGAAATTTGGTATATAGGGGGTCTCGAGGGCGATAAATCGATCTAGCTAGCTTTTGTTTTTGGTAAAACAGGATTTCCCCATGTTTTCGGGCTTAAAAGAATTGGTACGCCATATCATTAAAAGAGAAGGTTAATTTCGCCGCTGTCCATAACGACGCGGTGGCTCTGTTGGGGAACCGGGAGGCAATGAAACCGAAGGTCAGACAATCGAATCCACATAAATGTACTTTTTTATTTTTTTGTTCCTGATTCTTTTTTTGTTTGTTTTTAACTTTTTAATTCTTTCATTTAGTTATTTAAATACAAAAATAACAGAAATAAAAATTTCTTATTTAGTACCTTATTGTTTCGTGGTCTAAATTTTTTCCAACAGATAGAGCAATTTTTATAGGTATGTTTTTTTATTTATTACTTACCGTCGTCGTCGTTGGTATTACTTATTTTTTCATTTACTTAGTTCTCTTATACTTTAAACGAGCCATTCTTGTATATACAGCATGAAATTTACATCGTTTTGTTCCCGCCGTGTAGTGATAGTACCCGTCAAACTGAACAACTTTTCACGAAAAAATAATTTCCTGTGACAAAAAAATTTTTGGTCTCTCCATACAAAATGGGTCGGTCGGGAGTCTCACTTTGTATGGAGAGACCAAAAATTTTTTTGTCGCAGGGATTTTTTTTTTGCGAAACGTTGTGGGAACAAAACGATGTAAATTTCACGGTGTATCTATATATGTATATCTATATTAATAAGAATCTCTGAAACGGCTGCAACAATTTCAATAAAATTTGGTATATAGGGGGTCTCGGGGGCGATAAATCGATCTAGCTAGGTTTCATTCTTAGTGAAAATTGTTTTCCCCGTGTCTTCAGGCATTAAAAAATAGCAACGCAATATCGTTAGAATAGATAAGAAATTTCACCGTCTCCGATATCGTAACATTAGCTCAGTCGGGAGACCGCGTTACTAAGAAGTCTAAGGTCTCGAGGTCGAATTCTGAAGTTTTCTTTTATAATTTACCATTGTCGTTGTTACTTTTTATTTTTTCATTTAGTTTTTAGATAAGAAATATGACAAATAAAAATATTCTTCTATATTTCTATGTTTTTTCTTAGAGCGATGACGAAATGTTCTTTTAAAAAAGTATTTTGTAGATGTTTAGATACAAAGAAATGGGAAATTCTATTTTATCCACGCAACCTCAATAAATGCAATTTTATATTATTACTAGCGCCGCCATTACCACTGTATCTGTGAAGTGGCCAAAATTGGAACTACTGCTAATAAGTTTTCTATATTTCTATGTTTCCTCGTTTTACTCGGGCCATCTGATGGAAAACTTTCAGACCACCAAGAAATTTATCAGAATTTTTCTTTCATTTTGAATATAAATAACTAAATGAAAGAAATTAACAAATAAAAAAAGAAACAAACGAAAAACAAAGAAATAAAAAATATATATATGTTGAGATTCGAACTGCAAACTCGCGGTGTCCCGACTGAGCCAAAATTACCTTTTTAAGCCTGAAAACACGAGAAAATCAATTTTTTCAAAAAAATTAACTTAGCTAGATCGATTTATTGCTCCCGAAACTAAATTGCGAAATCGTTGCAGCCGTTTCTAAGATCCTTATTATTCTCATTTTGCTCGTTTAAAGTATAAGATATAAGATGATTGTGGCGATGATGTGCAAACCGCACCAAGCCAATAAAAAAGGACCATAAAAACGAAAAGGATAGCTGGATCTATTGCTCATTGAGTAGCTCATAAGTCAATGCTACTCGTATAAAGTGCTACTATGTCTAGCCGCGTGTACTTCTGAACGTATGAAGTAAGTAGAGTTTATATAAATGCGTAGGTGTTTTACAAAAACAATAAACGAGCTAAGCTCGGTTAACCAGGTACTTATTTTTTATGTTAAGACACGCGACTTTAAAAATAAAGGTTCTCGAAATAATCAAAACTGTTACTCTCGGAGTGCGGTCGGCTGAATGCCAACGACAAACCTTTTAATTTATTCTAATGGTCCACGAGCGGCAAAGTTCGCAAATGTTGAATATATGCACATTAAACTGTGTTCTAACAAAATGAGCCCAAGTGTGACGGCAGGATACTACAAAAGCAACGTAATACCTACAAGTAAGAGCTTTCGAGGCTTTGAAATTAGAACACGCTTTAACATATTATGAGTAGAGCACGAATTCATATGAGAGAAGAATGAGAAATGGTACGCGTTGTGCAGCACGAGTAGCGCTGTAGGGTGTTATATGACGATTAAAGGTAGTGTACAATAAAAAAAAAATGCTCTATAAGCATTGAAATGTCTACAACGTGTTAGCAAAAATAGCAAAATCTCTCGGGAGGTAGGTCAGCCCGGGTTCCGTAGTAAAAAAGGAACCCTTATAGTTTCGGTCTGTCCGTCTGTCTGTCCGTCCGTCTGTCTCTCTGTCTGTACGCGGCTTAGCTCAGAGACTCTTAGTACCAGAAGGCTGTTATTTGGCAGTTATATACATATGAATCATGCCGACAAAGCTGAAGAATAAAATCTTTAAAAAAAATTTTTTTTGTGTTCCTCTGGTACACGTCAAGAGGGGGTTATTTATTTTTTCATGATTACCTTATAGTGTGAGGTATTGTTGGATAGGTCTTTTAAAAACAATGGTTTTAAAGTGCTTATTTTTTGTTAGAGTCAAGTTTCCCCCCCCCCTACCAGCGAAACCGTTGTATATGGAAACGAGAAAAAAATCATGGTAGTAGTGTATATGATGAATTTAAAAGGAAAACTATCAACATCAAGTAGGCTTTACAGGTTATCGAATAATAGACCAACTTATAAAAAGTACAAGTACAAATAAGAAATTTGGTACTACAAATATCACAGAAAAATATTTTGATGAATGTTAGAAGGCTGTAATGTGGCATGGACATACATATGAATCATGCCGACAAAGCTGAAGAATAAAATCTTAATAAAATAAAAATTTTTAGGGTTCCTCTGGTACACGTGAAGTGGGGGTTATTTTTTAAATTGACGATTACCTTATGATGTGAGGTATCGTTGGATAGGGTTTAAAAAAATAATGGGGGTTTGCTAAAACCATTTTTCGATGCTAGTTTACGTTTCAGAAATATTTTAAGTGCTTATTTTTGTTAGAGTCAAGTTCCCTCCCCCCCCTACCAGCGAAACCGTTGTATTTGGAAATGTGAAAAATTTCACGGTAATAATGTATATGACGAATTTAAAAGGAAAACTATCAACATCATGTAGGCTTTACAGGTTAACGAATAATATATCAACTTATGAAATGTACTTGTACTAGTAAGGAATTCGGTACAAATATCATAAAAAATACTTTGCTAAAGTTTAAACTGTCTATGTAGTAAATTTAAGTACGAGAAAAGTAAAAAAAATGTGAAATAAGTAGGCTTGACAGGTTAACGAATAAAATACCAGCTTTAAAATGTACTTGTGCTAAGTAAGAAATTCAGTACAAGTATCATAGAAAATGACTTGATGGAGTCCGTCTATGTAGGTAGTAAATTTAAGTAGGTATTAGAACAGTAAAAAGACGAAAGAAGAAGAAGAAAAGTCATAACATCATTTACTAAAATAATTTCATAACCTATTTACCTTATTTACCAGTCAGTTTTAAATGTGTAACAATCGCGAGTTGCCAATGGAACATTCGAAACATTCGAATAAAACTATTTTGAATTTCGAATAAAGCGCGCCGTGCCGCGGAGCTTATTTCAAGATAGCTGTAAACCATTATTTAAAAAACTGAATATTCTGCCATTGCCATGTTTATATATCAGAGATATTTGTTGTTTTGTAAAATCATTTAAAGAACAATTTAAAACTATTTCAGAAATGTCGACTAGAACACAAAGGACCAATTATAAAAACCTGTTATATCAGCCTCCGTGCCATAATGCTATCTATAAGAAAAACGTATACAACATGAGTATTCTAATTTATAATAATTTACCTGACGATATTAAAATATTAGATGGACATAAGTTTAAATATTCATTGACATTATGGTTGTCGGAAAAAGGGTTTTATAGTGTTAACGAATATTTAGCTAGTAAGAATATAACATGACGATTGAAGAAATATAATAGAATTAAGTAGTAATTGTAATATGTAGAATGTGTTTGCATGAATAAAAAATAAAATAATGTATTAGTTTGGCGAATTTAAAATAGGACATGTAGATTTAACATACTAAAAATTTGCATGCTAGCTTGCTGGCTTCATATGTTGGAACTAAATGTATTTTAACTTAAGACCTTTTTGTGTACACATACTGATGCAAATAAATTTTTTCTTTCTTTCTTTCTTTCTTTCTTATGGCCCTGCGGGGCTTGCGCGCGGGGAGTCGATGTAACAAATAGAGCGGCAGCCGCGCTCATTAGCGCGAGCGACTAGATGCTGTTCGGATGTGCCTCAAAATCCTACCTATTAGATTGCAATTATTAGCACTTTGAATATTCAAATTTTTTGATTATTTTTGTTAGAATTAAGTATACTAACATATGAAAGACTTGAAATTACAATACTATTTCTTTTCAATTCCAGTTAGATATTCCATAAACTGTAATAATTTTATTTAGCAATTTAGTCTAGCCTACTTTTATTTCCAAAAACTTAGTTCTCAGCGGAGCAATTTTCATTCGTAGTACTTACATAATATTGTAGATAAAATTAAATATAGGTACTACCTATATAATAGGTTATAGGTACGTTTCTTTTTAAGTTTCTCTTTAGCTATTCTTTTGTTAGGCAACTACGGAACCCTACACTTTGCGTGGTCCGACACGTGCTTGGCCAGTTTTTTTTGTTATATTTTGTGCAACTTTTGGAAGGAATGTTGTTCAGTTTCATGAGCTGACCTACCGCTGTACCTTTTGTGAATAGGTTATACTAAGTGTATTTTCAAGACCGAGGGAAAATTATTTTATTTTTGAACTCAGGCCAATTTAATTGCCAAAGTCACGATTGATCTCTTTTATTCTATTACGTATAAAATTCGGTCTCATTGTAAAGATCCCTAGGGAAGGTCTTTGTCGAACAATGGACGTTAACAGGCTAATATAATAAAAGCATTGAAAAAATTCAAAAACGTCTTACCACTTAGTAAACCTTTATAGAAAAAAAAATAGTTTTTTTTCTAATTGCGTATATCAAATGTTATCTTCCTAAAAAAATATAACTATCTACAGAAATATCCCTAAGCACTTCAACCAACTATACGTTGTTATTCATCTAGAATTAAATTACCTTTGAATAGCTTTTGTACTGCAAAAGAGAGCCAATCCAGTTTGTTTACTCAAAGTTAGCACAAAGAGAGCCGTGGTCAGCTGCACCGCATTCTCATCCTATTAACTAACGGTATAAAACTTTAACTCCATTTTTAGTCAGATGTCTGTTTTTGAGAGTCATTATCTAGCGATTAAAATAGTTTTAGGGGAGTTCCTTGTTCAGCAGTAAACATAATACAGCCGGATTTGGTTTCATATGTATTTAGCGAGTGAGTAAAGTATTGGGTTTGGAAAGATCATAAAAATGTACAGGTCGCTCAAGGAGTTATGAAAGAATTTCTGGTGGAATATAATTCAGAATTATGAATTGAATACACATCCTCTATTATGAGGCACTATATACTCTGTGTATTTTATGTACAGATACTGTTACTGTACATATAAGGGTTATCTAGACAAAAGGCGTGTCAATCTTATTTAACTACTCATTAACAGCTCATATAATCATCACTAGCTCATAATTATGCGCCCCCACCGAGGGGCTCGACTTACTCTGAATTAGGGCGATCAGGCCTTAGCCGGCCCAGTGCGAGTTGGTCGACTTTGAATTTCTTCGCAAGTGTATGTAGATTTCATCACAATTCAACGCACTATCGCGGACATTTGTGCCACCCCTGTTCACATTTTCTCTTGCACTCGAAAAATAAACGCTCTCTAGCTTTCTAGCTCTACTCGTAGTTCTTTCAAACATCGAATTCACATACGTACAAATGAATTCGAAATTTGAAATTTGAAAGTACTTTGGTACACATTCATTAATAATAATAATATATATATTGTTATTTAACTACTTAAAACATCATTATAACATAACTAACTACAGCACCGAGCCGAGAGCACATTCATTGAAGTGCATCTGTCCGGAATAAAGAAATCATGGGGCGCATATTTCGTAGTTTTCCACTAACTTCGAGATATTGAATATTCCTCCATTTTCCACAGGCAAAAAAGGCAAATGTCAATATCATGCAATGCAGTGACGTTACTCTTTTATATTGAATAACTTGGAGATGATGAGCCAACTTTTTTATAGTTATCCATGTTGGTATTATAAATACAAAGTGTTTGTTAGCTGTAATTTATAGCTTTTGAAAAGCTTATAACGTCGGAATCATTAACAACTCATATACGTCGCTCAACTCATATAAGGGCTCGAGCCTACCCTGAATTAACCTTACCTTCGCCAACCACGCTGGCCTAGGGTTGGTCGACTTCAAACACAACATTTAAATTTCTTCGCGGGAGTGTGCAGGTTTCATCACAATGTTTTCCTTCACCATAAGAGCGTAGAATACGTCGAAATACGATAATGTAATAGGTCGTTTTATCAACTTACGAGTATATAACCGTAAAAAATATCTATTTTCATTGGCAAAAAGTAGACATTCTTATGTTACCAATAGTTTTATTAGGAGAGCATGTAAATCATACGATGACAAATTTGAAGATATTGATATATTGAATAATTCTTTGCATTGCTTCAAAAAGAAACTACTTAGAAAGACAATTTAGATTAAGGACTTTGTTACTTACCTGTATTTCTTGCTTTAACAGTAAATGTATGTTTAACAATTTAGGGAACAGTAGGTCTATACTAAAACATAATTGTATCAGTGTTTATTAAATGACTGTTTGTTCCTAAATAAAATAAAATAAAAATAAATAACGTTACGTTACTAAATTACACAAACAGCCTTTCAATTTCTTTGCAAATATGCAGCACTATATGTGCTGCACTTGTACAGGTTTCGATGTTTCTCTTCAAATAAAAGCGCTGACTAAACTACATAGGTACTAAAATCGAAAACTCATTAGTACAAGACAACGTTGTTGGATTTGAACCGCAGCAGCCACTAACTACTACACCACCAACAATCAGAAGTAAGCTCCTTCCAGAAATCACACTACGAGTGTAAGCACAGAACAGAATGAGTATAGTAAAGTAAGTGTTGAGTTTAGAACATTTATTCGGTAACTGACAATAGAATATAAAAACAAAATATATCAAAATTGTAAATTTAAAATATTATCAAAAAAGAACATATTCACCGGCCAGTCACAATCGTCGGCAACAGTGTGGAAATCAATCTTGAGTGCAAATATCTACACATTGCTTGTAGACGTTTTCTGCATCGTTCGTTAGTTTCACGGCTTTCGTAGCGGAAAATGCTACGAAGTGCTTCACTTGTTACGGCTTACGATTTCATTATATTTTGATCTCTCTATATGTAGGTGTAGTACGCTCTCCGTATAATTATTTCGATCGAAATTCCAACGAAAGTTTAAAGTTTTGTTTAAAATAAACTCACCTTAATAGACCTTTATCAACTTTTTGCATGAATAACTTTAAAAACATCGTTCATTTTATTTTTATTGAAATACAAAATTCATGCATTTCTATTCTGTGAAATGTTTTTCACTATCTGAAAATTCTGCTTTCATTTTAAAACAACTGAACGTCAACATTTCAATTCACTCACAAAATTAAACAGAAACTGAGTAATAGTGCTCATGCTTAGAGTTTCGTAAGTGTAGCGGCTATACAGGGTCACCTTTAGGGTAGGCTCGAGCCCCTCGATGGGGACGTGTATGAGTTGGTAATGATGATGAGTGCTTAGCACATAATACTTGATAGATTCTTCTTCATAATTACCCTAATTTTAGGTAAGCTCGTGAATGTATGCTAATTTAATAACTTTCTTCGACAACTGACCTCGTAAATTCTGATGTCAGAGTTATAGAGCTGTCAACGTACAAAATTGAGAGCGTCGGTGGTCTAGTGGTTAGGGCCGCTGCCTCCTGTCCAAGAGACGCGGGTTCGATCCCCACCACGTACCAATGTGTTTTCGAATTTTGAATTCATATGTACGTTTATTCGACGCACTTACGGTGAAGGAAACATCGTGATGAAACCTGCACATTCCTGCGAAGAAATTCAATTTGTGTGCGAAGTCGACCAACCCGCACTGGGCCAGCGTTGTCGACTAATCGCTCTAAATCAGGGTTGGCACGAGCCCCTCGGTGGGGACGTATATGAACTGTTGATGAACGTACAAAATTAGTATAATTTTCCACGGTAAGTTACGTTATATAACGTAATCGAGACACACGGCAGTGTGTCCGCCAAGTTCGCAAAAGAAAAAGGCGACGACGACGCACCAGTGTGTTGTATTACACGAACCATTACGAGCCACATTCAAGACCCCCAAAACTTAAAATCTACTGGACCTACACACTTAAAATTTTGTATGTCTATTAAAGCCTTGTCTAATTACCTAGAATTCAAAATTTCATGAATGTAGCTGTTGCCATTCCCGAGATATTGACGTCCAAAATTCGCTATTTGTATCACTCACTATCACTGACTGACCGACTGACTCACTCATCAACAGTTTAGACTACTTCCAGGTGACCTAGAAATTTGAGATTTGGCATCAAGGTAGGCCATTGGACGTACTTAAAGGGAAAAAAGATAAAACTCGAAATTTTATTATGCTTTATTTTAGGAGACAAAGTTATTAATGCAGTTTTCTTTCAAGCATTTAGTATGCAGGCTAGGAAGAGGCTAGGTGAAAAAATATCTTTGTTTTATAATTTGTTATAGTTAGGTAGTTTTATGTGCGTTTAGGTGACTATTAAGACCGCAATAGTTAATTAAAAGACAAAATTGCTTTTATTAGGTTCACTTGTAACTAAATAACTAACTATGTAAACAAATCTTGAAATTCATTTTTAACGTACTTTTGACTGTCGTAATAGTATCATTTTGAAATTAGGTTTGTGTAATTCGGATGACAATACAATAATTTAGTACCATCGAACTGATCTGATGATAGAGTCAGGAGCTGGAAGGTGGAATTCTTCAATAGGTAGTTACTAAGTAGTAAACCCTTCGAGTTTGGGCTCATTTGGAGCCTGTAGCACAGTTTTTACTACCGCGGGCTCCAGAGTTACAATACAGCATGAAATTTACATCGTTTTGTTCCCGCCGTGTAGTGGTACCCGTCAAACTGAACAACTTTTTACGAAAAAAAAAATTCCTGTGACAAAAAAATTTTTGGTCTCTCCATACAAAATGGGTCGGTCGGGAGTCTCACTTTGTATGGAGAAACCATAAATTTTTTTGTCGCAGGATTTTTTTTTACTAGTAAACCCCTCGAGTTTGGGCTCATTTAATTTGTTATGATGAGTCTAATACAGTGCAGGTGGTGACGAGAATCTGATGATGGAGCTGGATGGTGGATGTCTTTAATGGCTACTAGTAAACTCCTCGAGTTTGTTTTTTTTTTTATTTGTTATGATAAATCGAATACAGTGCAATTGGTGACGAGGGTTTGATGATAGAGCCAGGAGCTGGAAAGTAAAACTTTTTAATGGCTGCTAGTAAATCCCTCAAATTTGGGTTCTTTTTATGTTATGATAAGCCGTAAATAGTACAGTTGTTGACGAGGGATTGGTGATGGAACCAGAAGTTGGGTAGTAGTTACTGACATAAGCGTGTTTTTTAGTGTTTTAACTGTTATAATTACTATTGCTACAAGCTTTTATTTAACTTTGTGTTAGTTTGGGACAAATCTTGTTCTTCTTTAGTGCTTGTGCTTGCTTGCTTGTTGTCTGTAACTTAAATAAAAAGACGAGATCGCTTTACAAAAACTAATGACATCCCACCAAAAACATACATGTGAATGAATGTGTGCCAAGTTCAAAGTAAGGGCTTCGTCAATAAAAGATGTGAGATCTTCCATGGGTACCAAGTTCTATAGAAGTTCCATAAATCATCGCTACAGGAGAGCACAACTTTCTTAAATTGCTTAAAAAATATTTGTGTTATATTCCTTGCTACTAAACGGCGTACCTTAGCAAGTTTTCTTTCACTTATTTTCTTATTGTGAATACAATTTTCAAACTTGCCGTACTTTAGGCATGAAAGCGGAACAAACATTCCAATATCTAAACATCGAAACGTCCAAACATACTTTTACATTTGTGTGATGTGGTGTGTTTCTGAAACAACCTTCACACAAAGTAGACTATATATCAATTCTGCGCCCCCTATATTACCACTTTGGTAGAAATAATGATTAGGTCAGTTCGGAGAAAGAAAACCATTGTTGACTGTTTGTCAAATGCAAGCTCCGATACCCACGCCTCGTGGCTTTGACCGGCACCTTGTGTTTGATATTGATTGATATTTCTCAGCATTGATCTTATACAGTAACTCTTTACTGTTACTAGAGAACTTGTGAAGTGGAAACCCTCCACGGTTGAGTAATTCCGTTATCTCTTCATATATTTGAACGCCTTCTTCTACTGAATGACAGCCAGTCATTAGGTCATCCATATAGAAATCATATATTTGATACGGAGTTGCGGAGACGCGTCGAGTGCAAGTCTTCCTGTCGACCCAGATACGGTGTCGATACGGAAACAAACAGTAGGTACTGGAATCCGATATCCGATATCCGATATCCGATATCCGTATTCTGGAGATCAAACATTCAGAAGCTCAGGAGATCAAAAAAGTAGAAGGGACACTCCGGACACTTTACTGTATGGTTTGTTTTGTACGCTGTATTGAAACTCTCCTAGCTTGATTTCCATTGACTCAATTTGAAATATTACCTACCTACATTCAATAACAATAATGAAGTGTCAGTTGCTTGCTATAATAATAACAATATTTTATCAGTTCTTTTTAACTGACTTTAAATAAGGAGGCTCTCGCTAAGTCAATAATTGGATGGTACATTTCTGGTACACTTAATTGACAGCAAAAACATTTAAATAAATACCTAAATAAGCTTCATGGTCGGTACAGAACGTGTTCGTTTCGTACGGCCCAACTTTAAATAAGAATTTAAATTGATCTAAGCACTACATTAAAGTTATAGTGCCTGAATCAGGAGGTACATAATGAGATCATTTATTTCTATTGCTTCTGATACTCAAATTTGCATTGTAAACCATTGGCCCGTAGGAGGCGAGTACGTTGCGTACCGACCAATTTGAACTAGCTATAATTTCTACAGTCTATAGGTACACATTTTTTAATACTTAGTACTAAATAGTACAATTTAAGTATGTCCCTATCCAATACCATGTTTTTTAAAATAAAGTTTGGTCGGTACCCAACGTACCACACGATAAAAAATGTCAAGGCAGACAACACTATTGCACTCACACATTTGCATTAGAATTTTTGGCTCATTTTTGATAGGACTTTGTTTATCTTGTACATATTATATCTATGACCTATACACAGATTTAAGAAAAAATAATATGAGTTTTTAAAGACCAATAGAAACCAAAACAATTATTTTTAGAATTTTTGTTTGTCTGTATGTAGGTATGTTTGTTCGCGCATCACGCAAAAAGTACTGAATTAAATTAGATTATAGTTATCACAAAAACTGGTGCATGTCTTTATTTTTCATTTTTGTTCTCAAAAGTTTACCTTAAAGATAAAACTTTGATGATTACGTATACACGAAGTTGCGGACAGAGCGATAAACAATCTATAATGCAAATCGTACAAAAACGCTGAACCAGTTTTTTCCTGCAGTTAATTGAGGCGTGAAATTGCGCGTGATTGCGAAAGTGTTGGTTACGCGTATTTGAGCCAACTGAGGCGAAATTTCGGCCTACGCGTCACAGCTCCGACAGCCGTGATCGTCTAGTGGTTAGGACCCTACGTTGTGGCCGTAGTAACCCAGGTTCGAATCCTGGTCACGGCAGTGATCTCACTGTCACGGCGGAGCATTCTTTTGTTTACTTTTAATATATGACCTGATTAAATTTGACATTGTGTGATTGATAAGAACGATTGAAGATAATGAGTTTTAATTAAGCAAGCTAATTATAAAATTTAACGATTACGATATTATGACGTATGGCTAACGTTCAGAGGCAAAATAGATAAAAAGACAATCTATTCCCATGGATACATTTTGTCCTAAGGTCCCAGTCCTATTGACGATTAAATAGGACTGGGTGGCTTCAAATTTGTAACGTCATTCTGTCAAAACAATACAAAAAAAAATTTGCTCATACAAGTTTCAATTGAAGTCAGCTGTAAGTTCGTCGAATTGTTATTTTAATCAAACTTTACTATTATTTTATATATTCTGTATCCTGCCTATTCGTTGTAGTGTAGTAGTAGTAGACATTGTTTTAGAGGAACTTTCTTCATTCAAAATGCAAACAAATCCGTACGTTTAAAATAATTAATATTTAATCATTCGTTGATTTAAACACTAATTTTCCATCAGAAGACCCCATCTTCGTTATATTTTTCACTGTCAATCTACGATCAAGATATTTATTACTCATCTATTCTCAGATGATCCCGAGGCTATCACTCAAAGTTTAATTGATAAAATTATAGAAAGCTTAAAACTAAATACTTCAATCACACCTGTATCTTGTAGCAAAAGACTATTAAAGCCTTGGATTACGGAAGGCGTTCTTCGTTGCATTAGGCATAGAAACAAACTTCAAAGAAATCTGCGCAAGGATCCAGAAAATGATATACTACGTATTTCTTACCGACGCTACAGGAACTACTGCAACCACCTAATTAAAAATATAAAGAGAAAATACGATAGAGACAATATAATAAACTCATTAAATAACAACAAACTGCTCTGGAAAAATATCAGAAACATCACTTATACAAATAAATCTAAAAATACAAATTTAGAGCTACTAAATATTAAAAGTTCACCCTCTGAGTCTGCAAATTACGTAAACGATTTTTTCACTAGTGTCGGAGTGAAATTGGCAGAAGAAATTGGACCTCTAAATAATGTCAATCCCACGATAACTAATAACACTAATAAAGCCCCGTCATTTTCCTTCTTCTTGTTACATACGGACGTCAATGAGGTAACTAGCATCATACGTTCTCTTAAATCCAGTAGTGCCTCAGGGTGGGACAATATCCCCAACATATTTTTAAAGCTAGCAGTTGAATTTTTGGCTCCTATAATTGTTCACTTGATCAACCTTTGTTTTGATAAGGGTATTTTTCCTGCGCATTTGAAGCAATCTATCATTACTCCGGTGTTTAAGGGTGGGGATGGAAACGATATTAATAATTACCGACCTATTTCGGTTTTGCCATCTATATCAAAAATAATCGAAAAGGTGTTAAATGGAAGACTATTGAATTATCTAAACAAATTTGATATTTTATCGCCGAACCAGTTTGGGTTCAGACAAGGAAAATCGACAGAAGATGCAATTACTGAACTTTCTTCTTTTATAACTAACAAACTAGATAATGGTAAAAAATGTCTGTCGGTTTTCCTTGATCTAAAAAAAGCTTTTGATACCGTTTCTATCAAAGTCAAAGTCAAAGTCAAAATAATTTATTTCCATAGGATGTTATTACATCACTTAGATCCGTCATTACATTTTTTTGGGTGAGTTCACTAACACAATGGCGGAATCTGTGGAGAAGAGCTCACCGAAGAAACTCCACAGTCATCGCATCTTTTGCGTTTCCTTTTTTAAATAAAATATTGTCAATTACAAAATTAATGCTTATTACATATCGAAAAAGCCTGCTACTCAAACAATCTATTCCCATGGACACCTGTCTTCTAAGTAATCAGATATCCTATAGTAACCTTTTTTATACAATTTCTGTTTTATAATTATTTTAAACTTGTCTAAAGGCAAGTTTTTAATATCAGTAGGGACCTTATTGTAATAGCGTATACAATTGCCTTTAAAAGAATTACTAATTTTATGTAGTCGGCTGACATAAGCAACCAACTTGTCTTTATTTCTAGTATTAAAATTGTGTATATCACTGTGCTTCTGAAAATTACTTATATTTCGTTTTATATACACAAGATTGTCATAGATATATTGAGACACAAATGTCAGAATATTGATTTCTTTAAATTTTTCCCTCAGTGACACTCTAGGCCCTAATCTATAAATTGCACGAACAGCCCGTTTCTGCAAAATAAATATACTATTAGCATTCGCAGCGTGACCCCACAATAAAATACCATAGGTCATTAGACTATGAAAGTAACTGAAGTAGACTAGTCTAGCGGTGTCTACGTCGGTAAGGGCTCTAATTTTTTTTAACTGCGAACGCTGCTGAACTCAGTCGGTTCGACAATTTATTTATATGAGAATCCCATTGTAGTTTGGCATCTAAAGTAATGCCCAAAAAGACAGTCGAATCTACAAGGTCCAATTTCTGTCCTTTTATAAATATATCTGTAGTTACCGGTTTCACATTGGGTAATACGAATTTAATACATTTAGTTTTCTTTTCATTAAGTAATAGATTATTAACAGTAAACCAATTCACTATACTAGAGATAGCATTGTTTACGTCGTCATAGTTTGATTGTTGTCTTTTAACTTTAAATATCAAAGAAGTATCATCGGCAAACAATACTAACCCATGTTTTGCTTTAACAAGATAAGGTAAGGTAAGGTCTCCCCATCCTTCTACACAAACTGGAGATGATAGGGATCAGGGGCACTCCTCTACTCCTTTTTAAAAGTTACCTGACAAATAGGACACAGCGAGTGAAGTTACCAGGATGTGTCAGTGAACTTGCGGAGGTGTTCTGCGGCGTACCGCAGGGTAGCGTCCTGGGCCCAACTTTATTCCTCGTTTATATTAACGACCTATGTAGTATGAGGTTACTAAACGCCAAAATCCAATCGTACGCCGACGACACTGCCGTGATCTTTGCTGGGGATTCCTGGGAATCGGTTAAAAACTTTGCTGAGGCTGGTCTGGCTCAGATAGCCGTATGGCTTAAACAAAACCTTCTTACCCTTAATACATCTAAAACAAATTTCATCTGTTTTAGTATTTACAACAACTCACAGCCACAAAGCGTTACTGGAGATTTTACTCTGAAGATTCATGCATGCAACCAATTGCCTAGTGTAAACTCCTGTGACTGCCCAAAAATAAACAAGGCTGATCGAGTGAAATATCTAGGTGTCCTTATTGACCAAAAGCTATCTTGGGTCCCTCAACTGGAACAAGTCATTATCAGAATGAGAAAACTTGTTTGGATTTTCAAAATCCTCAGACATGTAATACCAGACAATTCTGATATGGAGTCTCCTAAATACCTCATTAACCAATTATACATTTCACTTGTGCAATCAATCTTAATATATTGTATCCCTGTCTGGGGTGGAGCTGTTAAGACTCATTTTATAAATATGGAGAGAGCACAAAGATCCATACTTAAAATTATGTATTTTAAAAAAAGACGCTTCCCGACAGATCAACTATACCGCATCACTGGCCTTTTATCAGTTAGAAAACTTTTTATAATGATGACAGTCCTTAAAATTCATAAATCTATTAATTTTGATCCTAGTTTACTTACAAAAAGGCGAAAAGATATCGTGGCTCCGTTAGTTAGAACCAAAACTACATTTGCTTGCAGACAATTTAAATCTCGTGCCTCTCATTTATATAATAAATTAAACAAAGAAATATATATATATGATAAAACATTCTTCGAGTGTAAAAAACTTCTAAAAAAATGGCTTCAAAACAAATCATATGGTGATATAGAAAATTTATTAGATAAAATTTAAATTTTAATATTTATTTAAAATTTTGATATACATACACATATATTACACATATATTATATTATAAACATATACTATACTCGCACACACTCGCACACACACACACATGGAGCTGTTGACTGGTTAGTGGACAATACCACACAATACATGCAATAGTAACGTATTGTATATTAAAACCCAATCCCGAGACGTAAGAGTCGTAGGGCTAACCACTCAACAGTTCCTCCTCTCCTCCATCTACACGCGCACGCACACACGCACACACACACACACACACACACACACACACACACACACACACACACACACACACACACACACACACACACACACACACACACACACACACACACACACACACACACACACACGCGCATACGCACACACACAGAGGAGCTGTTGACTGGTTAGTGGACAATACATACAATAGTAACGTACTGTTTATAAAACCCGACCCCGAGACGTAAGTCGTAGGGCTAACCACTCAACAGTTCCTCTCCTCCTCCATCCACACGCACACACATAGGTACACACTTATTTCTTACCTTAATTTTTCAGTGCTTTTGTTCACCCAGCTCCCGTGATGTTTTAGACGTTTTAGTGTTATTTGTACTAACGTTACTACTAAGCAGGAATATAGACAGCCTTCTTATTGTTATGGAAGAGCGGGGCCTCCAAACACAGGCAATGTTTTGCTTAAATGGAGACCCCATCTTACTAGTAATTTAAGACTTTTTTAAAAATAAATTATCTTTTATCTTATCTTTTTTTTATTACTGTCAGTTAGAAACTGTAACAGCCTCCGTGGTCGAGTGGTCGAGATTTCGCCGCCCATTACAGAGGTCGGTACCTCGACTCGATTCCCGGTGGGGACATTGTCAAGCAAAAATCTCTTTGTGAGACTTTCCCCAGTTTGGTTAGGACTTTGCAGGCTGAATCACCTGATTTTCCGAAAAGAATGATGATTCCGTGCCGAGGCAACGGCCGCAAGCGGCAAGCGGCAAGCGGCAGCGGCAGTGCCTTCCGAAGAATCCCAGCTACTATCTAGTCGTTACACGAGTCATGTATGTGGCCTTTGGTAGCTCTATAACACTGAAACTAGGGTTTGTGAGGTCGGTTGTTGACCTTACAATCCACACGATGAAGAAGAAGAAACTAATTAAGGACCACGCATCAATCGTATCGAGTTAATTATTGAAGCGCTTTTATTCCGTAACAAGGGGCGCTTCTCAATAGCTGTTTACTGTACGCAGTTTCGAGAGAGATTGCTACACAATTAGGGTAACCATTTATACAAAGCTGGGCATATCTATTAGAGTCCGGACATTTTTGTCACAACGAGCACATAACGTAGTACAGACGTGTAAAGAGGGGAGGAACTGATTTGACACGCATCGCTTTAAGCTAGTTTTTCCCGTGAGAATAAGACTTTTTGTCGTAAAACGTATTGTATGTGTTAATCCAAAGTATAATCTATCTCCATTCCAAATTTCATCCAAATCCGTTCAGTAGTTTATGCGTGAAAGCAGAACAAACATCCAAACATCTTCATATATTTTTACACTTATATATAATAGGTATTAGTTTGATTCTATCTAACTAAGCTAAGAAATCCGGACAAATTTAAAAGCCGAACAAAAGTCTTAAAGATCCGGACATTACCGGATAAATTTGGACGGATGGTATGCCTTTGCGCCATGCACATAGGTTATTATGCAATAATTAAGCAGAAGCATGCTTTGAATAACAAGGAGATGATGTACAAAGCGACAATATTGGATACCGGATCAACCGTTTGATCGCCGAATTAATTAATTAGCGATACACGTGTTCCGATAGCGAATTTAGCCGAGATAGCGCGGACGAAGGGCGGTGTTTGATTGAAGCACATCTTAAGCAAGATTCCCGTCTAATCTTGGGAGCACCTGGGGGCCGTTTCACGAAGCTACAAGTAACAAATTACAAGTACAATTCGATGTACATTGCGTAGACAATGAGATAAAACGTTAAGAGCTTACAGTTTAGTTAGACAATTGGCTACGCAATGAATATCAAATTGTAACTTGTTGCTTCGTGAAACGGGGCCCTGTTCGTTATTAGACCTTCTTCTTCATCTTGCCTTTTTCCACGCTATACTGGGTGTTATAAAAATACCCGTAAAGCGGAAAAGGGACACAAGTTATTAAATGAAAAAAAAGTAGATGTAGAAAGAAGAGTAGATTCTTCAATAGTGAAAAAACTGCGAGAACATCAAACAGAAGGTGTATTCAAGAAACTGCCTGCTGCGCTGATTGGTTGCTTCAAAGTGGGGAGCTTTACTTCAAGTACTGCGGACTACTGGCTTAGCGCTTTCTTTCTCTGCGGGCGAACACACCAATCCAGTTTGGAGCCGCTCAGCCCATGCGAAGTTGATGGATACAGCATTAAATGAAACCTGCCGTATTATCACTGGTTGCCTTAAACCGACCCCGGTACCAATGCTGTATTCACTTGCTGGAATAGCGTCCGCAGGGTTGCGGCAGGCTCTTCAGAAAAGAGCAAAATGCTAGACGACACCAGACACCCACTGTCCGATTACGACCCTGTGCCACAAAGGCTAAAAAGCCGTAAAAACTTCATGAAGTGTGTTTCAGCATTTCACGACGACAACCGGTCAAAAAAGCAGTAACTTTCGTCGACCTTTCACAGAGTTTGGTGGCATAATTTGATTGGTAATGCACCTGTTTTTGGCCCGGATAGCCAAGGAGATGCAGGTTCGAGTCTTGTCCAGGCTCGTCAAAAATATTCATTTTCTGCTTTATAATTATTACTCTGTATAAGGCGGGAACGAGAACGAGAACGAGAATTTTGAACGAGAGTTCGAAAAAATTTTCTTATAGTACAGTACACAGCACATCTTGCATTAAAACTATAGCCACAGTATAGCATATAATAATTAAAATAATAATTAGTACCGCCCCTCCCTACTGCTACGGTCGAGATAAGATGCTCTTAAAGTCAAACCGCATGTGCTGGCTACTGTACGTACAATATTATTTATTGTAGCTATATATATTTATTTATTTTTCAATTATTTGTAGAGGTTTTTCAATTTGGTACAAAAACAATAGTGGGTGTTTTTTTAAACTATATAAGTAAAAACCGATAAGTCAGAATATTTTAAAGAACTTGAATAAACAGGGAATATGGACAATGTATAGGTATACTTTTTTTGGCGTCAAATCTCGTACGATTTATTGATTGTTGACTTGCGCGCGCATATCTATCTGGTTGTAAAATATCGTAATATCTCGTCGAACCGGTCGGTGAAAGTGCTCTGGTTTCAGTTGCATGCAACTGACCAAAGTGAGTGCGAATTTCGCCGCTTCGTCCACAGCTTCGACAGCCGTGATCGTCTAGTGGTTAGGACCCTACGTTGTGGCCGTAGTAACCCAGGTTCGAATCCTGGTCACGGCAGTGATCTCACTGTCACGGCGGAGCATATTTTTATTTGTTTCAAATATCATGTGACCTAAATTTGTTAACGCTACCGCTTTTAATCGATGCGCTAAAAATAACAATATTTTAAAAATTATAATTGTAAAAAATACATGACAGTAACGTAATGAACAGAACTTCGTGGCCTAACCACCATTGCACCAACGGTCTTGTATCCCCAAATATTATGACAAAAAATCTAAATAAGAAAAAGGGAAGTCTTATGAAAATAATGAGCAAGAAACAAAGTTGAGCACGTATTTAAATTAATCCTAAACTCAACGAACTGTACATGATTTGGTAGTCTTAGAACATACTTAGTCTCGTAGCAGTTGGAGTACTGAAACAGGATGCGACGTAGATAACGAGGTGGTTCACCAGGCTTCTGCTACCGATGTTTGGAAGCGATCTAATTAACCGCTTGCGCAGGCGGTGTTATACCAGACCTGCTAGTTAAAACCACCGTTGAATATCCACTCTTCATATTTTTGAAAAAATGTAAGAAAAAAAGAATAGAATGAAAAATATATTTGTTAGGTATTAAAAAACAACAATACTATATTGTTATTTTGTTTGTGTTTTGTTGTTGGTTTTTGAAGAATATATTATCACAAAAATTACATATTATGTTTAAAAAATGTATTCAACTCAAAACAATAATTAATTATACGAGTAACATTGGTCAAAATTCTCATAAGTTACGTCATTGTCAATGAACAAACACCTGCCTACCCCTTGTCTACATACCCGCCGGATAGCCAACGGATAACTTTTACACTAGGAAAGACCCGGAGAGGACGTCATAACATTTTTTCTAAAAGCATTTCTATTGATACACTGAAGATGAGAACATCTCCATCTTCTTGAGTGTATCAAAACTCAACACCAGATCCGAGTAATGCTTTCCATCAAGTGAGATTAAAGTCAAACGTAATCGTTAATTTAACACAGTTTTATTTATCTACTTTATTTTAAGATTGTGTATACGAAGAAATTCTAACTTAAGCATAGAATAAATAATACTTATAACTTACTAAAGTAGCTTGAGAATTGAAATATATTGGCATATCAAACTAAATCCCAAGCTATTGTAGCTATCGGACCCTCAGAAATGCAGAATAGCAACAATACGCCTAATCTGGCAACATTATATGTACTTACACTTGCACAGACAGGCGACTAGGTTTTGAACTACAAATAACATGGTAGTTTCGGAATCCAAGACGCAAAGCAAATTACATCGTGGTTGCAACTGATTGCAGAGAGGAGCAGGAACTATTGAAGTAGGAGATGTCGTAACGACGTATCTGCAAGTAGACAGTTTGAACAAATGAATAGTTACATACTAACAAATGAATAGTTTTCTCGGGGTCGATTGTGAGCATCCGTCAATGGCGGTCGTGCTTTCGTTTTAATTTCCATTTTTTAGTTTATTTGAGTGTGTTTAGTGTATAATTTCGATAATTTATTATCCAGTGAATAACTCGGAACAATAATCTTGAATATGACAATTGAAACGCTTGCATTTAACTGTCATTTATTGATGACTTGCAGCGGCCACGTGGTGGCTTCAGTAATGCTGCTATCATATTACTGGAGTCCTTCACCGTACACAGCACCCTAGTCTTAGGATTACGGCTAACTCTTGAAGAAGTTGGTAATTTGCACCACGACTTGTTCTTTTAGCTTTCCAATCTTGTTGCCATTTTCGTTGTGGTCTAGCCTTTTCTTGTGCTACTTCTTCTCCGATATGCTCTACAACAATCAAAATGTAAACCGGGCTGAGATGTAACCACATCTTTATGGAAAATGCACGTTTTAATTTACATGTTACGCGCCACGATGTAGGTAATACGCACATTTTGGTATATTTTCGATGTTTTTATTTTTATTTTCGTTATTTTGAATCTTGTATAAAGTAAAGAGAAAGATAAGAATTTTTATCTAATAACTATAGTAAGTTATATTAAGTACTAGCTTTTCTACCCGGCTACGCCCGGGACTGAAATAAATGAAAAATAAATTAAATTGGATCCAAATATAATAATATGATTAAACTAAAATAACATTTAACATTTTTTTTTATTTCACAAATATAGTAGCCTATAACCTGGTCAGTATTCTCTTCTATCGATTGGTACAAACCCCATCGAAATCGGTGCAGCCGTTCTCTAGTTATAAAAGGACAAACATTCAGTTTTATTATATTA
Organism: Carpatolechia fugitivella; assembly: GCA_951230895.1. NCBI lineage: Eukaryota > Metazoa > Arthropoda > Insecta > Lepidoptera > Gelechiidae > Carpatolechia > Carpatolechia fugitivella. The sequence goes on from OX579646.1 coordinate 3,506,576, forward strand.
ATAGATAATATTCTTTGTATAACCTCAGAATCAACAGAGTCATCAAGTTAAGTGTTACTTCTGCCTAATTAAATAGGTTGGGAAGACATTGCTATGCTACCCTAGCAATAAGATAGATAGATAGATAAATCGTTTATTTGTAAATGCAATACACAGTTTTTGCAGCATGCTAAAAACATTAAATATAACGAAATACTTAAGCGAGTGTACCACATCACATCCACAAAACGGCCCTAACTCAGCATGTTGCAGTGACACGCTTAGCACAGTGCCACTGCGCTGTTATTCTGTTATTGATTGATTGATTGATATATACTTTATTGCACCAAAAAAGGGGTGTACAAAGGCGAACTTAATGCTATATAGCATTTTCTACCAGCTAACCTTTGGTGGTTAAGAGCAGGTTATTCATGTAAATAAGGCTTTTGCCTCCTCTGTTCTGTCTTGTTTTCTGCTTGATTATTTTTTATTGTCAATTAAAAATAGTATTGAATCGTACACGTTCACGTTCAGTGATTGGTCAAATATTGGCATGGGAATGGGAGTGCAATTCCATTTTCAAAATTAAGTTACTTTAATCAACACATATTACCATGGAACGAAATAGGGTGGTATGATAACTAGGTTTAACGCCTTCTGGACTGAAATAAAGTAAATAACCCTGGCGAAGGAAAAGATTGTTGTGTTCTATTTGATTATTTTTCTACAGAAGCACATTATTAGACTACTATAAGTCAATCGTAATGAAACAGACTCTTAGCGGAGGCCAGGGCGCGGCCTATTGGCTCGCTGGCTAAGCTGTCGTTATAGAGCAACCATGTCGAACAGAGAAAATATTTAAAAAAAAAGGTGTTTTTTTTTTCTTAATGTCTCTCGGCAATCATCATTAAGGAAATGGAAGCACTGTAAACAAGAATATTATTATTAATAATAATAATAAAATTTACCATATTCAAATACAATGCCAGTAAAGATATTACAAAATATACCAAATTAAAATTTGGGCTAGTAAATGACGCATACAATAAACCTTGCTTCTTCTTACATGTCAAAGGTACATAATTAATTAAAGAATAAATATATTTCATATATAACCTTAATGGCTCAATAGATACCTTCGAAGACCGATCCAAGAATCTACATTAAACCTAGATAGTCCAATTTTATAAAGCAAATTCATACATTTTATTGCTTCCATAATAGTATTGTTACGGCTGGGTGTGGTGGACTGTACCAGAGAATTGTCCAGAAAACGCCAGACGTCAGTGATCCTTGACAACTGATCAGAAAGTTACTCGAAACAGCTGACTGTCAAAATTGTATGGAACACTCTAGAAGCTCTGTTCGATAAAGGTCACTACTCAAAAAAATTGAATAACGAAAAGAAGATCGTAATAAGAACATTCTTGAACTGTCGTAGGGGTATATAAGGACCGCGACCGCCTAGTCGGGGAGTTCAGTGTGAGTTCAGTGCAGCAGACCAAGAGCCGAAGAAAATAAAAGCGCAAGTTAAAGTGTCAGTGACAAAGTGCAGTGAAAGTGTTAATTTTGGTGTAGTGCTTGCTACCCGTGCGCGATCAAGAACAGTTTGTGACGTTAGCTTGTGTACTATAATACGTGAGTAATAAAGTACATTTTCCTCGTAAACAAATTTTTCAATCCCTGAACCCCGCTCGCTCGTAACAGTATGCACAATTAGGTCTTAAAGTATATATAGACCCTGGTAGGGCATTGCAATTTACGGCAAGCACATAAAATTACATTTAAAGGGAACTACATGCTTTTTTTATTTATAACGAAAACACTTCCGTAAAAAATTAAAAAATAAAATACAATGGAATGGAATAATAAAATACATGCATTTAATAATATAATTATACCAATAGTAATTATGCTAAAACATAAATAATAATAATAATAACAATAATTTAGGAAATAAATTAAGTAGGTTTGTTTTGTTGCAAGTTTCTACCGCGATTGCAAGTAGGTAGAGAGGGTAGAGAATTTAATCATAATAATTTGAATAATATTAGATTTCATGTCATTATAAAACTCCTCTAGATTATAGAAGCAGTTTTCGACGAGGTAGTTTTTGAGTGTATTCATTATTTTCACTCTCCTCTTCTTTTATATTGACAGGAATATGATTGTATATTTGAACAGACATCGCATATGGACCAGCCCTGAAAAGATGTAATTTTGAGAAGGTTTATTTTAATTTCTTGCCGTTTTTAACATGTCTGGGATTTAGTTTCATGAACGTAAATAAAATAATGTATGTTTTTCCGTACGAATGGCCTGCAGCTTGTTCTTAATATTAGTCCTTATCTCTTAAATTGGTCTTGTCTATTTATAGAGGTGATTCTAAATCTCGACATTACCGAAATCATACATTCCAGAATCATACAGCCATTACTTTAAATTGATTCATTTAGGAAGTCAATCAATTGAGATTAAGAATCACAGTTTGTTCTATTTTGTATTCAGAAAATGTACTTGTAGTGTTACATTTTGACAAAATAATATTTAAGTTGTCTGTTTGTAGACGTGATGAAAGTGACTGTACATTTTTATGGTTCATCTTTCTTGTCTCAATAAGAAACAACGGACGTTATGTAGCGTAGAAATTAGAGCAATGTCCTTGTGACGCGCCACTCTGTCTGACTCACTACTCTGTGCGTCGCGCCCTAATCTAAGCTGCCAGTATTTTGTGGCGTTCGCCGCAACAGGCTGCTTTCCCCACTTTTTTTTCTAATTTCAAAAAACGAATACAAAATTTTCTTTTTAATTTGAGCGTTACAAACGGCCAGCTAGAATGGGCAACAAAATAGTGACATTTACTGAACAGCAGCTTGAGGATTATCAGGTGAGTTGAAAGTGTATTTTTATTTATATTCTTATCAATATGGCCGACAGTTCTAAACTTTTGTGTATGAATAAAAATATTGTATGAGATTATTGAATAATAGATAACGATAGGGAAAGCAATAATTAACCGACTTTCAGGTGTACACCTGTGGCGTTTTCTCTCTGATAGAACTAGTGAATAATGTTGACATTTTAGGAACGTTCCCAATTACGAGTAATCCTAATCTCATGTATATTTTAGTATGTTCACCTTTCCTCTGACCATCAATGTCGCTTCTGTTTGCATTTCGTAACATGACTTTTTACTACATGTTTCCTTTTATTAAATTGCGCGTTAGATTTTCATACAATTAAAAACTGTCGGCACAGAAAACATCAAATTCTAACTCAGATCCTAGGCAGGGATCTAAGTGTTAGTGAACTCACCCAAAAAAATGTAATGACGGATCTAAGTGATGTAATAACATCCTATGGAAATAAATAATTTTGACTTTGACTTTAATTGGTATGTGATACAAAAATGGTCTCAGTCACACAAGTTATTAAAGCTTTGCTAATGCATTTAATGAATGCAACTTTTATAATATTTGGCGCCCAAAAATGGACTTTCCAAAAACTGGCGCCCAATTCGGGTTTGCATTGTACCTACCTTTTTCAAAAATAATTTCTGATTGACAGACAACCCATTGCGTAAATTTCCAGTAACACAAAAGTAATACTATTCAGTTTAGTAGATAACATTTTAGGCCTTTTTTTTGGTACAGTGAACAGCAGCACATCAAGCTGTACATTTTTGTTGCAAACTAGACGTTATTACCAACGCGTAAGATACTCCGTTGCATAGCTTGATGAGCTGTTTACTGTACCTCAAGCTATCTATCTATGGCTATATTATCTAAATAAATAATAAATACATATGTGGGGACAGCTCACACACGGCCATCTGATCCCAAACTAAGTATTATGGGTACCAGACAGCTGATATACATTACTTAATTAGATAAATACATACTTATATAAATATACAACAACCAGACACAAGGCAAACACAAGTGCTCATCACAGGAATGTTTGCCCTGGGCGGGAATCGAACCCGCGACCCTGTGCGTCGGAGACAGATACACTACCACCTGGGCTACGGAGCCGTAAAGCTCTAGCTGTTTATAGATCCTTATCAAAATCTATGATTACTATGTTTACTTACTGTCTAGTTTAATCATGGCATGAGTCAGCACTCTACCTACATTCAAATAGATAACTCGATTCTAGGAATACTTCGTCATCCCTCTATTCAATAGAAAGCTTAGAATATGTAAATTACCTATATAGTTCCCGTATTCACAAACACAAATTCGATTTAGAAAATATCTACATTTCAGTCTACGCAGTACAGGTTAAAGGAGACAGGTATATACAACGTATTAGCACAAAATAAAAAGTTTACAGAAGGGCTACTTCCGCCTTCTTTAAAAATAATTACGTCATCTTGCCAGACTCACTCTCTCACTTACGTTTTCCATGAAGTCATGACGTCACCCACAATGGGCAACCGCTTGGCACGATACAGCGTGCATAGCGACATCTGTGGTAGTCGTTACGAACTATTCCCACTCCAACCCTCTTAACTATGTAAGCACAAGATCGAACGATGCCGCCTACCTGTGATTTTTAAAAACTTCCGTTTTTACGGTATATTTCACTTGTTGTTTATATTCGAACAATAGAAAGATATTAAATATTTTTTAGATTCATAGAAAACAACCAAAAACGTAAACCTTCTGGCGGGACTTGAACCCACGACCTTCGGCCTATACGAAACCAACGTGCTTGCTTACCAACTACACCACGGAGGGTATAGTGGCAGCGCCGAAATCCGTTCTTGCTTGTTTTCTACGAAGTCATGACGTCACCCACAATGGGCAACCGCTTGGCACGTTACACTGTGATAGTCGTTACGAACTAACTTTTTCCAATAAATTCGTTTTATAAACTCAATTTTCTTCAATATCTTCTTTGAATACTATATGTCTTATCTATGTCTTTAATAATATTTACTCAAACCTACTCTTAAAAATCCATTAAAACTAACAGGACTGTACATTTTTTACAAGGAAGGAGATACTCAGGTAAGGAAACCCTATAACATACTCACGTAGGTTTATCCATCTCGCATTTCACTAAATATGTACGACTACTGAGTCTCTAGCCTTTCAGCTTGGTTGTTAACTGTAAGTTAACGTCAGTCGCACGTCACACGCGTCATCTTGTGCTTTGCTTGTTTAGTATTTGAATGGACTTTAGTAATATTTGTTTGTGATGGGTCTTGTCACGTTAACTTTGATTGGCGTGTTTGGTTTGGGGTACGTAGTGCTGAAGAAACTAGCGAAAGGTAAGTTTGGTTAATTAAAATAAAGGTTTTTTTCTTTTTGACCCAAAAAATATATATGTATAATAATGCAGTTTTAGTCTATTTACCATTTTTTGAAAATGCTGTTTCATTGACAACGTCTGAAATTCAAAGCTAAACTAACTTGAATTACGATTTATAATCGACTAGATCTCTGCTACGCCGTAGCTGTCGTAGCAAAGTGCTACGATTCCTTCACACTCGCTACACTCATACTTTTATTCGACGCTCTTACGGTTGAGGAAAATTTTCTATGAGTTGGTTGGTGTTGATTCGTCATTTAATTGATCACAATATGCTTTATCGTAAAACTAAAATTCTGTTTTGATCACAATTTTGACGTATTTTTTTATTTGTTTTATTGCAGTTTAAAAGTTCTATTGAATACCGCACCTAAAGATTCAATGCTATATTACAAGCAAGCTTAAGTTAGTTAGCTATTCTTATATTATTGCGAGCTTTGACAAGGTTAACGACTCTTACTGTGCAGGTATATGACTAAGCCAATTTTGATGAGTCGAAATGACGCACAAGGATAGATTACCGGCAGTCACGTGCGTGGATTTAGACTAATCTCCTTTAATGAAACCACTTTAACCTATCGTGACCACTGTATATGAACTAGAGCGATTTATGTGTTTCGAATGCCACGGTATATCGTTCCTAGGCACTCTGATAGAGAGTGGTTGCTAAGCGTGTTGTGGTTTGAAAATTAGTCGAGACTCGGGACATTATAGGTAGTACAGTCGGCCAAGAAAGTTTACTACTTTTGATTTAGACTTATCTGGCAGGTCAATCAGCAAACAAAAATGGTTTTTGTTGTTATATAATTTTCACATTTCATTCAACCTCAGGGTGGTAAACCAATTTTTTGACTGACTGTACTTAAAATCTTTAACTGTCTTAATAGAGCCAGTCAGAACCGACTACCGACATTTTATTTATATATAGAGAAGCGTAACCAGTTCATGGTCGATTAACATAGAACTACCCTCATTTGTTATAATGAGATGGTTGTGTTTGTACGTCATTCAGTAATGGTTGGGTAGATAGGTAGATATACCGAATTATTTTTTTTAGAATTTAATATATTTTTCAATGTCAACGTCAAAAGTGGTTTTGACCTTGTTCCTAGGTTTTGACTGTAACCAATGACTTGACACTGGCACAAAGCCAACTAGTGCCAAAACCTAAAAAAAATACATCGAGTAAGTACAGCCAACAACACGTCTAGCCTAACACATTGTAAATACCGCTGCCGCTGCTCCCAACCGCGCTCCTACGAAACAAAGGTCGTGCTTGGCGTGTTATCTTCTGTACCTGACCGTGTTATTATTTAGTCCATGAATAATTTATCTAACTTCTTTGTAGGATATTCATCAAAATGTATCAAAGAATGTCGGACGTTGTTGTTATTCCACTTTTCTTTGACAAATAAACAGGCTTGCATATTCAAAGGGTTGCGACTTCACAAAGAGGTCACCGTATAAGTTTATTATTTGAACGACACCTCGTTTCGTAAACATAACTTGCTGCTTTTTTGTCAGTATATCACTCACGACAAATAAGATTTCTTCATAACACAAAAAAAAAACATGCATTCCAGAGTATTCAAACGCTTCAGAGAAGTGAACCCTGAGCTGGTGCCGAAGCGCATGACGGAGAACCAGGCCCACACCATAGCGGTACCCGTCGAGGAGATGGAGAAGCTGCCTGAGCTTAAAGTAAGATTCTCAGCTTCTTCATTAGCCCATCACCATTATATAGTTAGATAAGATAAGATAAAAACTTTATTGTTACATTTAACACAGACAGCACAAATATTACAAAATTAAAATAACATCACGAAATACAAATAAACAACAATATACAAAATGAGAATTTACTAACAAAAACAAAAACAAGATGAAAAAAAAAAAAAAAAAAAATAGTTTTAGTCAGTGGTGTAGTGGCGATAACCGCTGATGAATTATTTTTAAAATATAGATTAGTAGCAGACGACTCGTGAAGACAAAAACAAAATCGGTTGAAAAACGAATTTACAGTGATTTTTTAAAGTTTCAATATGTGTGTCTCTTTCAAAAACGATTTTTTGTATGGAGATTATTATGGCGTTACTAACAAATGACGTCACAAGTGGGTATGTGCCTCTCTGTACAATCTTGAATTTCAAACCTTTATAAATCGGTCTATTTTAGAGCAACAATTATTTTAGTGTTCGATAGCAGAAGAAGTTTGGTTTTATAAAATAAAATAAAAGTAGTCCGATCCCCTATTTAGGATAGAATTGAGCCCCTTGGTGGGGACGCGTATGAGCTGTTGATGATGTATAAGAGCGACGAATGACCTCACGAACCCTGGTGAGTTGTTGAGTCGTCAAAAGCCTATAACATGACTCAGCGGAACCAACAGCTTAATACGAGTCTACAGGTGAGTAAGAGTAAGTAAGTAAGTAAATAAGTAAGGGATGTCACGCTCTAATCCTTAATTTAAGTTAGTACATCCTTTTTACCTTTTAAAGATTGAAAAGGGACAGGAGATGGCCATTCTAATATTAGAGCTGTCAAACATCGAATTTGAACCTTATGGCCGTGTCAATTGCACAATTTTAGAGAGCACTTAAAACATGTGACTTAAGAGTCTCTTAAACTGACAGCGATGCCCTTATTTTACGTTATCATTCGTTCAAATGAATATCATTCGTTCATCACCTCTCTTTCATTGGTCACAAAAACGAAAAGGATAGCTGGATTTAAAATTAGAATTAGAGCACGACATCCCGAATCGAGGCCACTCTCTACTTCTACACCATTTTAACAAAATGACGCAAACCCACACGGGTGCCCAGCCCATGACACTGAATTAAAAAATAAAGCATCATTATAAATGTGAAAATATATTTGAATGTTTAGATGTTTGGATGTTTGTTCCGCTTTCACGCCTAAACTACTGGACGGATTTGGATGAAATTTAGAATAGAGATAGTTTGTAACTTGGAATAACACATAGGATACATAGGATTATTACCGGGAAAAGTCTTATTCCCTCGGTAAAATCTTACATAACGCGAGCGTAGCCGCGGGCGGACCGCTAGTATATTCATGAAAACTTTGTCAGCTGACATTTGCACAGTTATCGTTTTGGGGAACAAAAGTTCACTTTAATTTCTAACTTTAATATCTAATATTCTTCTATTGTTATAGCTATGTCTGTAGTTGTGTACGGTGGTACGAGGGCGTCGCGTCGGTATTCGAACGATGTTGGCAAGCTCGAGCGCCGCCGTTTGGTACACTACGGTGTTTGGTTTTCCACTCACCTATTTAGGTCGAGGCCAGGTTTGCAGCGAAGTACTTATGGAATTAAATGGAATGGTACCATATGGCCGCAAGGATACCTATATCAGACAGTCAACGAACTGAAAGAAGTATAACTAGGGTGCCTTTTTGCTAAGTGAGCAGGTTCTGCGATTTTGAACTTTCGCTATTTTTACACATCTCAATGATCGCGATATTTACCTACTTCATCAACAGCTCACATACATCCCCGCCAACGGGCTCGAGCCTACCCTGATTTAGAGTGATTAGGCCTGAGCCGACCACGCTGGCCCAGTGCGGGTTGGTCGACTTCACACACAATCACACAACCTTTGAATTTGTTCGCAGGATTGTGCAGGCACGTGCAGGTTTCATCGCAATGTTTCCCTTCACCGTAAGAGCGTCGAATAAACGTATTTACTTATGAATTCGAAATTCGAAAACACATTGGTACGTGGTGGGGATTGAACTCGCCTATCTTATTTACCTACTTAGTGAAACCAAATATATTGTTTATCCTGAACACCGCGAGACTTTTCGAGTTGCGCTCGCGCATGACTCGTCATTGGCCCCGATTCGGGAAGTCATGCACTAATTCTATTTTTTAAATCCAGCTATCCTTTTTCTTCTTATGACCAATGAAAGAGGTGATGAACTCAGATGAACGAATGTTACTATTTAGGTACTAAATTAAAAAAAAAAAAAATTATTACAATCACAGACAAATGATATCCTCTCGCGCGTCTCCCCGCGGCAGAGTTCCCACAAGACTGGCAGCATTCCCTCTCTGTATGGCTATTGCTATTTTTTGGGCAAAGAAGCTACCAGCTCTTGGCTCCAGCTCTATTTTGAATTAATGATTATCTAAAGAAGCCCTTGCCTAGCTGTCAGATAAAGATATTTTAAGTCGGATGTTTTACGTGCTGTCTAAAATTATGCAATCGATGCGTCTATAAGGTTCAAATTCGATTTTGTTTGACGTAGCTCTAATATTAGGATGGCCATCTCCTGTCCCTTATTAATCTATAGAAGGTGCAAACTACTCACGAATATTAAGGATTAGAGTGTCATTGTGCGAATCGCTACCATGTTGTCGTGTGTGGGTGGATATTAAGTTTATTTTTTCTTTTTTAGCAGTTGAGTGAATTTGAAACTCCAAACGTGGCGATCTGCGCCTCCAATACGCTTTCACATTACAGCTTAGATTAATAAATAAATGATGGTTGCAGTTCATACTCCACTCAACCGCCAAAAAGATAAATTCGTTGCGTCTTATTTTAGGAAAACCCTATCGTTTTAGGAAAACCCGTTCAAGCGGCGCATCTGCCAGGTGTTCTCCCACGACGGGTCCGGCGACCTGACCTTCGAGGACTTCCTCGACATGATGTCCGTGTTCAGCGAGGCCGCTCCCAGAGACATCAAGGCCTGGTGAGTGTAATCATCGCGCGGGTTGTAGGGCGATAACCCTCAGAGTAACAAATTGTATAAAAAAGGTTACTATAAGATATCTGATTACTTAGAGGACAGATGTCCATGGGAATAGATTGCTTGAGTGGCAGGCCATTTCGATATTTAATTAGCATTAATTTTGTAATATTGTTTTTTTATCTGTTCCACTTTCTACACAATGGCCCCGATTCCCACTGTCACGCTCTAATCCTTAGTTTAAGTTAGTCTGTCCTTTTTACCTTTTAAAGATTGAAAAGGGACAGGAGAAGGCCATTCTAATATTAGAGCTGTCAAACATCGAATTTGAACCTTATGTCCGTGTCGATTGCACAATTTTAGAGAGCACTTAAATCATGCGACTTAAAAATCTCTTAAAACTGACAGCTATGCCCTTATTTTAGGTTATCATTCGTTCAAATTAATGTCATTCGTTCATCACCTCTCTTTCATTGGACATAAAAACGAAAAGGGGTGGATTTTAAAATTAGAATTAGAGCATGACATCCCGAATCGAGGCCAATATAAATTATTGTTTATTCGTTGTTATTTATTAAAATGCAACATCTACACTAATTAATTAATTAATAACGCTTAATGCTCATACGTCAATCAATACGCCAACGCCCAATAAACTCTATAGCAAAAAAGTATAGCTGATTTAATTAATTTGGTTTGCGGTTCAACCATTCCCTTTGTTGGACGTGAACTGTGATCGGTACCTACCTAAATATAATAAATATCTCAATCAGCTATTTCTGTTGGAAATAGTTTAGGCAGATTAATTAATCAAATAGGTGAGCGAAATGGTAAATAATAATATGCTCTGAGCCTCGATTAGTTACATTTAGCAAACCACGCGAACCCACTATCAGTGGAATAGTTTAGAAACTTCGCCAAAAGTTAACCAAAATTCCTAGCTATGATCTGATAATGTTGCCAAAAGTTTGCGAACTGCTACGGGTCGTGTTTATTAATTTACTAGCGGCCCGCCCCGGCTTCGCGCGGGTAGATCAACGTCAAAAATAAAAATCATAATGATTCTTAACATTAGGGACTCTTTAACTTACATACTACCTAATCAAATCAAATTAAAAATATTGTCCTGCCATTTTTCCTACCTCTACCCTACTCTACACCTAACCAACATCTACCCTACACCTACCTTACACCTACCCTACACCTACCCTACACTTACCTTACACCTACCCTACACTTACCTTACACCTACCCTATGCCTAATTTTTTCTGGTAATAAAATATAGCCAATGTTACTCAGGGATAATGTAGCATTCTAATGGTGAAATAATTTTTAAAATCGGTTCAGTAGTTTTGAGTTTATTCGTTACAAACATACAAAAATACAAACCTTTCCTCTTTGTAATATTAGTACATATATAGAAGAATAGATAAACAGAACCGCGCAAATTTTTAATTAATATTGAATTTTAAGTAAGTTTTTTAGTAAACGATGAAAGTTTTGTAATAATAGGTATTATTTTCTCTATAGGATGTCCTGCGAAAATAAAGCAAAAAAATACTTTCCATTGCATGCTGCTAGCCATACCATATATTTAAGAATATACGAAGCAAATGATAATAATAATTTTATTGTGCAATTAAGGAATTGCATCGTACCGTAGTTTTAAATTAGTCTTGGGGCAGAGGTAGGAAAAATGGCAGGACAATATTTTTAATTTGATTTGATTAGGTAGTATGTTCCTATTCTACTTTGCTTATGAAGTATTGGAACCTATCCTATCAGGACAGGAGGCCCTAAAACCCTGTTTTCAAAGCTATGGAGTATACTTTCATTTTATCACCCGGGAGGACACGGAGTAGCCCAGTACTGTCACCACAATTTGAATCTTTTGACACTTACTTTTGGTCCCCTAACAAATAAAATGCTCTATTAACAGCCAAACAACGTGATGGCATACGTGGGGATAAGTTTTTTAACAGATTTACTCCCTTTCTGGTCGATTTATTTGTTCAGGTGGAATCATTATTTATTTTTTTAACGGACCTAGTCGCTATTTCTACGAAGGTAGTGTAGTAGCTGTAGCCACTTTAGCTACAGCTCGCTACTTAATAAAAACGCACTGTTTATAAATATTTCTATTATATTTGATTCTACATCATCCGCACACGACGGCGGACGGCAGGTAAGAACGTCAAAACTCCACGGCCAAGCTCGTATGAAGTTTCTATCGCTCTCTTTCTAAACCAGGTAGTTAAAAAGAGAACGAATATATTCTAAAAAAATTACATCGCCAGCACCAAACTACATGGCACATAGACCAACGAGGCCCGATAATACAGTAGTTATTTAATATAGGGGGCGCGGGCTTATGCGGTTGGAATCTAGCAAACCATTTTTCCAGCACTTGCTTCCATCTGAACCTTTGTTTTTTTATTGCAGGTACGCCTTCCGCATCTACGACCTCGACGACGACATGTACATCGGCCGCGAAGACTTGCTTGAAGCGACCCGTCTGCTCACCAAAGGAGAGCTACATCCGGCGGAGAGAGACGAGATCGTGTGCAGTGTTTTGGACGAAGCAGACGTGGACGGTGATGGCAGACTGTCCTTCATGGACTTCGAACACGTGGTCGTCAGAGCGCCAGACTTCTTGTCCACTTTTCATATACGCGTTTGAACTAATGTAATAAAATTATTTCTCTTTTTGAACTGATGTTTCAATTAAAAATAAAGACGGGGTCAAAAAAAAACAATCAAAACTTTTTTTTAATATCCTAGTCTTTACAAATCATTTTTGGATGTCAAGCTTTCATGGAATTCACTACTAGTGAACGCACGTTGTGGAGAAGAACGACCAGAAGAAACTCCACAGGAATCGTGTCTTAGGTTTTATGATAGTCCTACAAATAAGTTCTCTATCGTCCCATTTAATTGGCTAATGTAGTCCTGATGGCCCTGGTCTTTTAGAGCCAGAGCTGGAAAAATCTGAAAATAGACCTTACACAGTTTTATTGAAGGTGAAAAACATTCAACACAAAATGCCATTAAATTATTCTGAGGACATATTATCTCAAATTTATTTAATTAAATGAAAAACCAGACTCATTTATTTAATTTGTTTGTTATAAAAGCATCATTTTTAATCTGTCACTAGCGCCATCTATTGTCGAGTAGCAAAAGTGTCAAAGTAGTTTTGAGGTAATACAGACGGGCGTTTTTTAAACGCTTGCAAGTCCTTATTTTTAATTGTGATCGCATCCAAATCTATATTGCACGTGTTCTCTGTGAAATTCCTCTATAGTCTATGGTTTTAAAAAATTGAAGTCCCTTCGCTTTTGTACCTAGTCGCGTTTTCAGTATTCATCATGGGAAAAATGCTGTTATAATCCGCTAACTCAGAAGACGTGCCTCAGAAATCGTCGGAAACACGTGCAGTGAAAAGACAATTAGATATTTTATACAATTATATGATAAGTTGCTTTCATTTGACAAATTGCGCTAGACCGCATATATAAAATGGCAGCCCTACCACGTAGAATAATCAAAGAGACACAGCGACTGATGCAGGAGCCCGTGCCGGGGATCAGCGCAGTACCCAGCGACACTAACGCGCGTTACTTTCACGTAATCGTCACTGGCCCCGAAGACTCGCCCTTCGAGGGGGGGCTGTTCAAATTAGAATTATTTCTACCGGAGGATTATCCCATGTCAGCGCCTAAGGTTAGGTTTATAACGAAAATATACCACCCGAACATAGATCGGCTCGGTCGTATATGCTTGGACATACTGAAGGACAAGTGGAGTCCGGCGCTGCAAATCCGCACTGTGTTGCTGTCGATCCAGGCTTTACTGTCGGCGCCGAACCCTGACGATCCCCTGGCCAACGACGTGGCCGAGCTGTGGAAGGTGAACGAAAGTGAGGCGATCCGGAACGCGAAGGAGTGGACGCGGAGATACGCCATGGACAACTGAGCGGCGCGGCGGCCACAAATGCCCTCTGCCCAGTGCCTCGCGTCACGCGAACAACTGATATATCATTAAGAGTGCAAGTTATGTTACACACCCTAGACCGAGTAACTTGTGAAGAGACAATTGTGGATAAGATTATATGGGGCGGTGGGCACCTGCCTGAAGCCGCTGCGCCCACGCCCCAGGCCGGGCTGCCCCCGGCTGCACTACAGATCATTGTTTACCCGTTCACATGTTAGCTTCGTTATGATATTAGGTATGCATATTTTTTTACTATCATTAATAGCAAATAAAATTACCTGGAGACTTAAATGTATATATTTCATGTTTACAAATTTGGTTAATTTTATACAAGGATAGCTACTGTCACAAAGTTGAGTATATCTTTGTAATTGTCGCCTGAACACTAGCTCCTGACTGCAAATAATTATGCTTAAATATCAGTTAACTGATCTCTAGGAATACTGAATATTTAATTTAATTTTTTACTAGAAAGTGAATGCATTTTAGGTACTTTAATTTCACTTGTAAGCTGCATCAACATGATTTCACTGTGAATCTTTATGTGTACTATTTACGTCTTGTATAAAAAGTTATCATTAAATTGTATTTATGTAAATTTAATTTGGCTTTGTGAGCAACTTCAAAATACATAATATACAAAAGCTGACCAATATTTTATTTATAGAATGTACCATTAGTGATTGATTATAAAAAATTATAACGATTCATATTGTTTAAATATCTCAGTTCAGATTTTATACTAAGTAATTCAATGTAATGTTTGTTGTAAATGTCAAATGCATTTTAAGAAGTCTTATTGTAGTATCAATTTAGAATTTGCTTGATTGGCATCCAGCCATCTCTAAATTGGTTGTATGGTCAACATTGAAAGTAAATAAATGGTCTGTTGACTTCTAATTATGTTGTTTATGTGTAAGATAAAGAAAACTTGGTAATATATTATGTACAACTTCTACAAACACATTTTTCATACAGCCAGCACAAAAACAAAGTAAATTATTTGTGTTTGGTGTTGACCATACATACAACCAACATAATAATATTTTTTTATCTTTATTTCCTCTTTTTGTCTAAATTTGTATACTAGAATAAAATTTCTTTGTTTTCTTATCAGCTTTGGTGTCAATAACCTTGTTATCATCACAGCTATACATCTCTGATTGTGGCGTAGTAAACAAAGGACAAATTATTCAATGCCCTTTTTACTGTAAGTCAAGGTAGATAGGGTAAAAATTAACAGCATAATCTTATTTTAGGATCATCATAATCAAATAAACCTGCATTTTACAGTCATCCCCTAGCTACAAGCATGATATTAGTATCTATTTTCTCAAACAGTTTCTACTTTTTTCAGCTATCTGTTTTCTAAAACAGTTTAGTAATTATTTACTATAATCACCACAAGATTGATGAGTACGGAAGGAACTAGGTGGAAATTAGAATTGTGCATATTATGCAAAATGAGTGTAAGGAAGATCTGGTGGATTCATGGTCTTGATGCACTTCCTACAAAATAAACGGGATCCAAATGCAGTACAAGAAACTACTACTGCCATTCACTCTTCTTCATTGTGTGGGTTGTAAAGTCAACAACTGACCTTGCAAACCCAGGTGTCATCGTCATCGAGCCCTCAAAGGCCACTGAAATGGATCGTGTAGCATATTCAATAGTAACTGGGACCAACAGCCTAACATTCTTCTGATGCACAGAATCATCTTTTCGTGATCCAAACTAGGGGTCTTAAAAGGAGATTTCCGGGACTCTAACCTGGTACCTTTGTAATGATGAGAATCAAACTGTCATCCACCTGCACAGGATCTTAGTTTTGTTCTCAGTGTCCTCCAATGACTACCCAATATTAATAAAAGAATGAGAGTATGTATTTGGAATAGTGTAAGTACAATTTTTTATTTTTTTATGTAATCTTAACCTGGTCAACCCTTTATTTCAAAAAAGGAAATGCCTGTCCTATATCTTTATTTATTTTATTCATATAGGACCAGATACAATAAAAGCTGTTCTAAATTCAAATAAAAGCTGTTCTAAATTCACATTATTGACCAACTCCTTTTTCCAGAATGGTGTCACCATCACATCACTGCCAGTGATCATCAATCACTAAATAAAATAAAAACTTGGGTACAGCCTAATGCAAGTCTTGACTTGGCTGGGTTGTCCATTGGAGCGTCTTCAGTTCGTAGCAGTAGAGGTGTCGCAACGCAAGCAGCTTCGCTATGTATGTGCTACATGTACCCACACTGTGTGATACTATAGTCAAATTAGAGCTTAAAAAGATGAGATGACGACGCTGCGCTACTAAGATTCTACTAGGGAAGAGGCGTGAACGTGACTTACAAATGTAAGTCGTTTTTTTAACCAAAAAAAACGACGATGGCAAATACGGCTCCGTAGCCTAGTTGGTCGGCTTGCCTTCGAAGCACAGGGTAGCGGATTTGAATCCCGCCCAGGGCAAACATTCGTGTGACGAGCACTTGTGTTTGCCTTATGGCTGGATGTTGTTTATCTATATAAGTATGTAGGTATTTATCTATTTAGGTAAAGTAGACAGCTCATCAAACTACATATTTGTTGCAAACTAGGCCGTATTACCAACGCGCATTCACTGTACCTAATTACTTATATCAGCTTTCTGATACCCATAGTAGTACAAGCTTTGCTTAGTTTGGGATTAGATGGCTGTGTGTGAGATGTCCCCACATGTTTATTAAGATTATTATTGATCATAACTGAGACAGGGCCGGGTAAAATGCAAGTGTTAGGTACACTTGACTGTACTGAAGTAGGTATGTGGAAGTTTGTGATGATGTTGGACTGAAGCATAATAGATAATACAATGACGGGTTTAGCGGTCTTTTTTATTGTTTTCTTTTTCCCTCTGTTTCCTCCTCCCACACCACTTGGCTGGCATTTGGGGTGATTTTGATTTGGATCTAATCTACCTACAAATTCTCACAGTGAGAACGACATACCTACATGGTAAAACGCTAGTTTATTCCATTCTCTTTGCTACATGGCGTTGTTACACCAGATGTTTTTATGTTTAGCCTGAGAACAACCAAAGAGAGAACAACGCGCAATGTATAATGGCCGCGTTCCGAAACGCGCATTACTTTCGAATCAAATTACTGTCAGCGATCAGATTGTTTGTATGGTTTTAGCCTGCTGACAGTACAGCTTGGCAAGAAAGAAGAGTTTGGAGCGGTCGAACTAAATATTTAGTTTGCCGCCCACCATTCATGCTGGGTTGCTTTTATTATCCCATTGATAGAATTCCCATTCTATGCCATGTTGATTCTTATTCGTTAATTTCACAATATTTTTTAAATTAAAAAATTTTTTCTCTCCTATTTGACTACGAGGTGGCCACAATTGCGAAGGAAGCGCCCTCATTTTTTCCACTCTTTTGCCAAGCTGTAATTTGGTACGCGCTTTGAGTGCGCTAAGTCGATTTCAGCGCGTCTCGGAACGCAGCGTATATTACAAGGTACTCTGTGGAACGCAGGGAATATAAAGGGCATCACACACGCCAGCTATAATGTATATTATAGCACGAGGCAGCCAGCACTCTCGTCGCCATTCACTTTCACGCAAAGCGGGGGTCAAACAAAATGGCGAATCAAGCAGAATGGCCGGTCACTGCGGCCATTCTGCTTGACCCCCACTTTGCACACAAAGTGAATGGTGATGAGAAAGCTGGCTGCTCGTGCTATAATATATACTATAGCTCCGTCTGTGATGCCCTCAAGGCGTTCTCACCCGAGATTGTAGAGGGCGGTTGCGTGCATATTGACTTACACCAGTAAAGATTGCCAGACATATAAAAAAATCTGAAAGCTACTGAATTCAGGCCCTGCGTTCTGAGACGCGCTGAAATCGAACCCTTTACCGCATACAAACCCATATTTGGTACACGTCACTTACTAATTGAAATATTCGGATCCACTCCACCTTTCTTGCCTTTCATTATTTGTATAGTGTATCCGAACACATATCACAAAAGATTTTCCCATCCTTACCCTCACATTGTTTATTTTTCAATCCAAAGTTGAAAGGGATAAAGTGCGTTTTTCGAATCGAAAAAAAAAAGCATTTCTGTTAAATTCACGAAGTATTAAATCTAATTATTAGTGAATTTTGATGAAGAAAACCAGAAAAAATTTAAGTATACTCAACTAAAAGACAGATTTTTATCCATCCAAACATTGTTCCAAATTTGGGACACCATGCACTTATGGTAAATTTTCCTTGGCAAATTTGGAACAGTATGCAGTAAGATAGTTTTTTGTGTTTGGTCAAATTTGTAACAATATGCCGTAAGATAAACTACACATTTTGGGTGTTCAATCACTCGTGAAAAGCAAATGCCGAGTTCATTTGTGTTTAAATAAAGATAGAAACTGTTTTCATACACTATGATGCATAAATTTTCAGGCATTTTTAAATTTCGTATCTCATGATATGTGTAGTCCCTAAGTCGCCTCTTACGACACCTGAAGAGTAGGGGTTGGTGACAAATGTATTCTACTTTGCCATCACCACACGGCTAACGGGCAGCGAACGGGCATTGAACAGGGAATGGGCAGCAGCGCTCTCAGATACAGTAACCTTTTAATCTGCGACCTCCAACTCGCCTGCGAAGTGTGGAGATTATGGAGGCTCATAGTCCAGCAGTGGACTGTAACGGGCCGTTGATGTTGATGGATCTCATGATATTATACTCATCAACAGCTCATACACGTCCCCACCGAGGGGCTCGAGCTTACCCTGAATTAGGGCGATTAGGCCTTAGTCAACCACGCTGGCCCAGTGCGGGTTGGTTGACTTCACTCACATACAACCTTTGAATTTCTTCACAGGAGTGTGCAGGTTTCATCACGATGTTTTCCTTCATCGTAAGAGCGAGATACATATACTCATTATCAGGTAATATACGGCATTTTTCAATATTTTAGGAATTTCTATGAAGGGTTCTTATTTATAATAAAGTTGATTTCTTTAAAAAAATATTGTATTTCTGTTATTTCAAACAAATACTTTGCAAAAACAGTGGAAAGTTAATGCAAGAGACATACATAGGTACATTTTTATTACGAAATTGATGTTATTGGATTTTTTTTAATTTTTTCTTATTTTTCCTATATTCAAAAATATATATTTAACCTTTATAAATAAATTGATTATAAATTGATTTGAGCTTAAATAAAAAAATCCATGCGGTAAAGGCACCCGTCGTAATCGCGTACCGAATCACTGTCAGCAGGCAAAACTCGTACGTTTTTTTCTTTTGTGATTGCTGACTGCGCTGAAAGTCTGATTCGGAATATGCCCTGAGTCTCAACTAAATCCGATATAAAATATAGGCACAGATATAGGTCTACTGAAAGTACTGAAAATTATGCTGAAACTTTAAAAAGACGCCGTTTCACGAAAATGAAAGTTACAAATTACAAGTACAATTTGATGGTTGAATCAAACGAAAGGCATAGGTAGATTTTATTAAACAAGGATAGATAGGGTCCAGAAGCGCTGCTGCCGCGGCGGCCGGCAGTGCCGCCTCTAGTCGTTCTAACTATGCAAAATTTCATAGCTCTACGTACTGAAGTAGTGTAGCTGCGTAAGGCAGTTTTTATAACAATCGGTTTGATTCGCCCTGCGTTCGGAGACGCGCTGAAATCGATTAAAGTACCTGTAATCGCGTTCCGAATCACTGTCAGCCATACATTTTTTTGCTTTTCTGATCGCTGACAGCGCTGAAAGTCTGATTCGCCTCGCTCACTGATTTTTTTTCTTTGCAAACTGTATGTATGTTTGTAATTTGTTGCATGAGTCTGGCAGCACCAGTTGGTTGTACGTTCGGTTTGAGTAGGTGTTTGAGTTGAGTTATGCGTCTCTTGTTGTAGTGAAAAATATAACGGAAACAAATTATCACAATGTCGACCCCATCAAATGGTAGTGGGAACCTTGTCGAAGAGTTCGAAGAATCTTTTCAGGTGAGAAATCCCTAATAAGTTTAGTTAAAATACTGTTTAACCTCCAAATATAATATTTACAGAGTTGTCAATAATATCAATGCTACCAACATAACGCTATAGACACAGGGCGCATTCCGAGTCAGACTTTCAGCGCTGTCGGTGATCAGAAAAGCAAAAAAAATGTATGGCTGACAGTGATTCGGAACGCGATTACGGGTACTTTAATCGATTTCAGCGCGTCTCAGAACGCAGGGTTAGAAAGCCTAAAGGTCTATCCACACAGCTCAGTGCCGTGTCAGCACAGACTACTTAGAAGAACCAGGTTCAGACTACCAACTCTCAAACAAAAATACTCGCCGTAGAAATGACATTTCTGATCTCAGATGACATTCCTTTTTTTTATATTTTTTTTTTATTTGCCTTGTTGGCAAAGTGAAACTCTGCATACAGCCACGCAGGATACCTACGCGGTCGGTTCTACTAAGTAAAATTGAAATTTTGGTAAGAATTGGACGTTTTTCCGACAAGTTTAAATATGTTCGCACAAAACCTTCGAATCTTTAGTATACAGGTTATTGAACATATTTAATTTGTCATAAAAATGTCCAGCATCAAAAATGAAACAAGGAAAGACTATTTATTAAAAGATTTATTTATGTTAATACATGGTCTGCGAATCTCCTTTCCCTTTCAAGTGTACAAAGCCAAAAGCCAGAGTGTGGTCTTTTTTGACATCATACGAGAGCCCCATGCCAAGTGACATTTTGTCAAATATGACTGAGCTATGTTTTTTAGAATCCGGCCAAGTGTCAACCTAGAAAGAAATTCCATGTTATTCTAGAAATATGAATACTTGTTATACCTGTTAAATATGAATACCTGTTTGGTTACCAAAGAAATATTTAAAACAAAAAAAGCAACTTGTGTAAAATAAATATTTACCTTTTTCTTGACGAGACAAAGGAATTGTTTATTGATTCCAGCCTCTACATTTAAATTTGAGACCATTTTATTCAAAGTAGAAGTTGACAGCAGAATAAAATCTCTGTGTAAAAATCTACTTGCTTCTTTGCTCTCTCATATTCCTTATAAATATTTCTGCATGTAGGGGTAAGTTTTTTTTATTTTTTCAATGGCTTCGCGTCTAGGGGTAAGTTTACTCAAATTTTGAATTATTTTTCTCTGGCATGATTGTTTTGCCGTTGGAAAAGTTGGGGTTCTGGTTATGCCATGGTCAGTAGTGGCAGATGTTGTGTCAGCTGTAAGATATAAAAAAATGTATAATAATTATAAAAATAATTAGGTTAGCAATACAAGTGAGCTCTATTTAACTGACCTGAAGTGGAAACTGTTTCGACTTTACTACTACTTCCCGGCAGAGGAAGCTCCTCTTCAAGAACAAGTTTGTTTCCTGAAATTTTAAATTTAATTATTGTGAATTTATGCAAATCATAGAACAGTTAGCAATACAAGTGTGCTCAATTTAACTGACCTGAAGTGGAAGCTGCTTCATCTTTACAATAAGTGTGATCAAAATGTCTCTGCTTAAAGTAAGTGTGGTCGATGACAGTGACTGCTGCATCTATGAAATTGAAAAAAAAAATAGGTTTATAATTTTACACATGCCAGCCACATCTACATACCTGCTGACTCAAAAGAAAATATAAAATAGGTACCTACCATGCCATGATAATGAATCAAATTTTACGATGAAGACCCGCCGACTATCTAACAGCTTGGAAATATGATCTGTTAGGTACATAAGTGCTCCGTTGGGTTTCCACTTGAAATTTTATCTGGCAAACAAAGATGGGTGAGCGCCGCATAGGAGCTTTGAGCCCGCTGCACCTTTGAATCTTTTTTCGAAACGTTTTGAGCAGACAAAAAGATTTTTCAGACGATCTTTGAAGCGTATCATCTTTCAGGCACTCTAGCCACTTTGCGAGTCTTTTCTCATCTGTTGGGAACTTGTGTAACCTAGCGTCCTGTCGCGAACTATTAAATTTTTAACACAACACTTAAAATACATGATAAAGCGTCCAATTCACACAGAATTAACCAAAAGTATTTCAAAAGTCAACAGGAGAAAGGCTTCGGCTTCGAACTTCGATTACAAGCAAGATTTTGAGGTTAGGACTCACAGCCTACATGCACGCACTGCACGCACACACACAAGTATGGCGGCAGTCTGACAGACAGATGGAGTCTTTTTGCTGTCCATAACAGTGTCTTTTCTTCTTGTTTCAGGAAATATCTATCGCGTCCGTTTAATTTAGTATATAATATATATTTTTTAATATATTTTTTTCTTTTTTTTATCTACCCGTGATAAGCTGATTACTCGACACTGGCTAAATTGCTATATGCAGAAGCCATAAATAAAAAAATAAAAAAAAGACCTTTTTTTTTTTCAATATGGCGGCATGAGAAATGTCATATGACTTCGGAAATGTCAGTCATCGCTATTGCCAGTAAATTCTCTATGAAGATTATAGGCCGTGCGTGTCAGGGACGGGGCCGGAACGTGGTAAATGTCATAGAAAATGTATGTACCGATATTTTTTTAGACTTGTGACGATGACGATTTTCTATGACATTTGCCACGTTCGCGGGCCGGCTTAGTGCTAATAGTCGAACCAGGATCTTTTGGCGCGTGGATGACATTGACAGGGGGGCGTTGGTGGTGAACAACAAATGACGAATGTCGTCAGTTCCGATCTTCGCCACCGCCACGCGCCAAAAGATCCTGGTTCGTTTGTAGAATAGAAAGCTCTCTTTCTAACTTTCTACATACATACACAATGGGCCATTATTATTATTGATAAAATGCGTTTTGCATTTATCTAAAATTCATTTCAGCTAGCTGAATCGTACAAAACCTTTGCTATAATTTATTATAAAGTAAATACAACAAAGTAAGCAGACTCGAACGCATCCAAAACCCTTTGGAGTCGGGTGGGCCTATAGAGCTGTCAAGGGGGCTGTTGTTCATTTATATTTCTTTATGTTGCTATATTTGTGTTGGCTTGGCGGTAGCATTTAAAAATTCTTTCAATCTACACTTCTATTTTAATCGCATTGTAACTTCGCCTATAATATCTAGTGCCACAATATAAAAATAATAACAATAACTTCGCCTCTATTTGTATAAAAATAAAGTGTAATGAAAAAAAAATTCCAGGCATGTTTGAACGTCCTGACGAAGCAGGAACCGTCGCCGTGTGCGGAGAAGGAAGAAGTGAAGGCTGAGGTGGAAAGATTCATTGACCTCGCCAGGCAGATGGAAGCGTTCTTCTTACAAAAACGGTGACTATTCCGGCTTTGGAAGAATATAACTAACAACCACCATAGCCGAGCGGTAGATTGATTGGAGTTTCTGGGTTTGAACCTTGGTGCGGATTTTGTTTTATATCATGTACATTACTTTTTATTTCACTTCAATACATGCAATATTGCCAAAGTTATGACCGCGAGACGTTCCGAGCACAAAATAAAAAAAGTGGCTGTGACATACGGACGGACAGACAGACAGACAGACATGACGAATCCATAAGGGTTCCGTTTTTTGCCATTTGGCTACGGAACCCTAATAAGGTTGCAGAAGGACCACTCTCGCCTTCTTCAAAAATAATTACGTCATCTTGCCAGACCCACTAGGGTTGGTTGCTACCACAAAATAAATAAGTTTCGTTTCCAGAAAGTCCACTCCCGCCGTTCTCGAAAATAACTACCTAAACTTGGTTGACTCCCTAGGGTTGCTACTGTACTAATTCTGAAATAGATCAGTTTAGGTGCTTTACATTTACACCGATACATCAATTCATTTACACATTCATCTTATCGTACGTGCATTCCTAAATGGGTAGACAGAGCATCATTTATCTAAAAGCATGAGTACATAGGTAGGTATACAAAACATCTCGACGTCTCACACGACGACGACGGCAACTATGCTTGCCGCCATTTTACCTGCATTGTGCTATTGTGTTATATTTAGTTATCCCGCCAAAATAAAAAGGCGCCAAGTTCGGTTAAAAAGAGTTGAGATCTACAAGAGAAACTTGATCCATAGCTGTTCGTTAAATAAACGAAGTGATACTAAAAGAGTTCCTTTTTTCTTTTTGAGGTACAGTAGACAGCTCATCAAGCTATACATTTTTATTGCAAACTAGACACTATTACCAAAGCGCAAGATACCCCGGTGTATAACTTGATGTGCTGTTCACTGTACATAATTCTAAAGAATAACCTATTTTTAACACGTTTTTTGTAGGTATACTATTGCGTCTGGCTGCTTTAGCTGCCAAGGACGGTCGAGTCGATAAGTAGTTAGAAAAAACGAAAACAAGTAAAATATGATGATAATAATTAAATAATAATTCGAATTCGAATAATAATTCGTAATAAAAAATGTGCCAGTTTTTACAAATTAGTGACGGAAAAATATTTTCTTCGATTTCTATATTGCTTAAAAGCACGATTATTGTATTTTAATGTGTAAAAAATTCGCATTCTCAGATATATTTTTTTAAAATAATCGATGGGGAAACATGTGCACGGCACGAGCGACGACCCGACTGCACGTAGTCCGAGATGGGCCGACCACGGCCTGTAAACGCGAATGATCAATGTGTGCGTAAGAATATGGCGTTCAGTTCCGAGTGTACCATCTGTCTCGGCGCGCGCCGCGGCTTTACGTAATTTGTGTTCCGAGTGTGTGACGTCATATGCAGGCGGTTGCGGGCGGGCGGTGTAATAGGTACGATGCGTGCATATGACGTCAATATGACGTCACAGCTACCACTCGCATCGTGCGGAAGTGTGCACAACCAACCGCCCGCCCGTCCTTCCCAAGTGGCATACCGTTTGTTTATAAAAAAATTGGACTTGGAGCTGGTACTAACTATAAATAAGCCACTTAACATGTAACTCATATTAACTTTATTTTAGTAAAATTATAACGAAAATATTAAATTATAAGTGGGCGTTCCGAATTATATTTTATGTTTGTTTGGAATATTAATATATAATATGCTTTAATGTTAAATAGCGATCTATATAATAAGTATAATACATTCCAGTTTCCTCCTCTCGGCCATGAAGCCGGAGCTGCTGGTGAAGGAGGATAACAACGAGCTGAAGTGTGAGCTGCAGCGGAAGGAGGAACTCCTGAGACGACACTACGAGAAGATCAGCCAGTGGCAGAATCTACTCGCTGATTTGCAGGTGAAAATCTAGCAGATAGAATGTCATGCAAAACACCAAAATAAAAAAAAATACCTCTATTCTAAAGCTGACATGTACAGTCAGCTGACGAATTAGCTGACCCCTTCCCCCCGCTCGAAACCGATGAAGTTTTCTTGGGTAATAGTTTTTTGCTTTATCATGAAATTTCTTATAATTGTGCAGGTTAATAAATTGTACGAGTATATAAAATGTTATGTAAACATGTAAATAATCGCCTGAGAAAATCTCATTGGTTTTCAGCGGGGGGGGGGGGGGGGGTCAGCTAATTTGTCAGCTGACTGTATCTAGAGACTCGGCCAGTAACTTTTTTTATATTTTTAATTCTTTCTCAAGTTTATAATATAAAGAGTTGTGATTTTTATCATTCCTTTCCCACGAGTTTGGGTGTCTGTCAAACTATCTTTGTGCCAAATTTCCAAAATCAGTACAGTAGATTAGCCGTGAAAGCCCAACACACATGGAAAATGAAACAAGTTTCACATTCATAAATATTAGTATGGATATTTAAGAATCACGGAAGTTTATTGAATCATTAATTATTTTTCTTTTTGAATCCTGCTACATTAAAGCGTTGAAATTAAATAACGATGCAGAACTTAATTTTATACTAATGGCAACACCAGATAAACGGGCGGTGATTGGTTGCCAACCATTGGTAGGCTTCATTTTTTTTTTTTTTTATAATAATCTTTAACGGCTCTGGGTTCGGAGCCCTTTTGAGCCAGTAGTAATATCTATGTCCGTTTTTTCTATCTCAATGGTCCGTTTCTATGTCACAGAAAACAGCTGTCTGTTTTCTTTTCGTTCAGTTCACTTGAGTTCACTACACTCCACTTCACTTTATAGTTTTTCAACGGTGTTTGAAATAAAATTCATTACAGGTTTATAAAAAGCAGGTTCAGCAAGTAATTGTTGTAGTTTAGTTGGAGGTGTTTTCTTTAATTCATTACTAATTTCAACCAAATCAGCAGTTAAGACAATACGATGCAAACCATAGTGTGGACATTTGAAGAATATGTGGTCGAGGTCTTCTTCTTCATTACAGTAGGGACATTTTGAATCACGAACAATGTTCAGTCTTTTGAGATGGGATTTAACCCTACAATGGCCAAATCTCAGTCTGTTTATAATGGTTATAAATGTTCTGTCAACTTTCCACTTGTGGTACCAGGGTTGGGCGGGCGGGCACTTCGAGAATCATCTGCAAAAATATTTTACGAGCAGCCTCTGATGGATATTACCGCGATCGATCTCTGCATCAGCACATATGAGGTTAGGCGTAACTATAAAATCAATAGTGTTGCCAGTTTCCGTACAGCGCCCTAAATTTTTGTCTACACTTTATTATGCAAAGTCCGCGCCCGCTATATTACCACTTAGGGAGAAATAGCGATTACGGGAAAAATAACTTTTCATGCAACTTGCATTATCTTGGCCAGGGCCACACAGTGTACAACAAATGTCAGCAGCCGCCTGCGCCGGCGCCGCCCGCCATCCAGCAGGCCGCCTCGCCGATGCCACAACAATGTGTACAACAAAACATGCAGGTTAGATTCTAGTCTTGAGCAGTGATGTAAGGTACTTTCATCATCAACAGCTCTTGGGGCTTGAGCCTACCCTGAGTTGGGGCGATTAGGCCTTAGTAGATCACGCTGGCCCAGTGCGGGTTGGTTGACTTCACACACAACCTTTGAATGTCTTCGCAGGAGTAGTGTGCACGTGCAATCCTCACTATGTTTTCTTCCACCGTACCTTCGAACAAACTAATAGAAAAACACATTGGGAGACACGAGTCCCCGGACGGAAGGCAGGTGCCCTATACTAGCCAACAGAACCGATGCTCTTAAATTATAATTAAATAATCATTACTAATGAACTTGTCCGTCTCAGGCGCAGCAAATAGCAGCAGCTGCCGCGGCGCAGCAGGCCGCTCTGCAGCAGCAAGCAGTAATGCAGCAGCAACAGGTACCGCGCCCCCCGCTCCCGCCCTACCCCTCCTCCGTGCCGAGACGGTGACGTCATTGTTATGACATTCGACGAAAAGTGATTGTAGAGTTTAAGAAAGGAATGTCTTTGACTGAGAGTTTGGCTATGCGCGACCATGAACTTACGTGGTTCTTGAATATAAGATTTTTTTAAGAATGGGGATTTTTCCGACAGCCAATTAAAAAAGAAATTGATCATAAATCTTCGATAGATGGCGTTACGATTCATGGATGAAGAAATTCGGTGAGTCACCTAGGGCCATAAAGGGATAAAAAAAAAGAATCCACGAAGTACACCTGGCGCCATCTATCGTCTTAATTAGAACTATTATTTTTTATTTTTTAAAGAGCTGTCAGAAAATCCCCCATTAATATTTGATTGATTCGAAATTAAGAATCAAAATATACACAACAGTACGTATTTTTTTATTTAAAAAACGGTTTTATGAATAAAAAAATATGTCGCTACTGTAACGTCA
This sequence comes from Carpatolechia fugitivella, assembly GCA_951230895.1. Lineage (NCBI taxonomy): Eukaryota > Metazoa > Arthropoda > Insecta > Lepidoptera > Gelechiidae > Carpatolechia > Carpatolechia fugitivella. The sequence goes on from OX579646.1 coordinate 3,534,292, forward strand.
GTTTGGTACTGTGACGTGAGTGAGTGCCTCTCTTACTAATCTTGAATTTCAAACCGTTATAACTAGGTCAATTTTAATTAATAATTTTACCGTTCGATAAAAAGGTTAGAATTTATAACATAAACAATTAAAATTAAGAAGCAGGTATATTGAGTTTTAGAAAATATTATACCTCTAAGAGATGTAAGGTCGACAACCAAGAGGAAATAATAATAGTGCTATAATAGTACAATAATAGTAAATATAGAAATTATCATGTGGGGCAAGTGAGACGGTGGGGTATTGGTATGGTATTGGCCCCGATTGACACTGTCACGCTCTAATCCTTAATTTAAGTTAGTCCGTCCTTTTTACCTTTTAAAGATTGAAAAGGGACAGGAGATGGCCATTCTAATATTAGAGCTGTCAAACATCGAATTTGAACCTTATGGCCGTGTCGCTTGCACAATTTTAGAGAGCACTTAAAACATGCGACTTAAACCAAACCTAAACTGACAGCTATGCCCTTATTTTAGGTTATCATTCGTTCAAATTAATATCATTCGTTCATCACCTCTCTTTCAATGGTCATAAAAACGAAAAGGATAGCTGGATTTTAAAATTAGAATTAGAGCATGACACCCCGAATCGAGGCCATTGACACTTGTTTCTGAAATGTACAATTGATTTAAAAATACCATAATACCTATATTTTCTACCAGAATCGTTTCATACAAAATACTCTTAAAAAATACTAAAATTCAATGTAAAAAATATGAAAACAAATAAGTTGGACAAATAGAGTTCATCGTCGCACTTCCCCCTACTGTTCGTAAACTAATTTTGTTAATGTAAAAAAAAAGTATTGAATCATCCAGTAAACGTAAGATTTATTATTTAAGGTAGATAGCTTAACTCTTTTGTTTTTTTCTGTAGTAGTTTGTATTATTTAGTAAATTTTAATGTAAGTATTTGATTTAAATTTGGTTTTATTTTACATTGTAAATGTATCTTCCTTGCACTTCTGCAATCTTTTAAGTAGTAAGTATTTTTTTTTATTAAATATTCATGTTTTAAAATTATTACATATTCTTTTGGAGAATAAAAAAAATATTTTCTGACAAATCTGGAAAGTTATAATTTTATTTTTTGTTTGATCACAGTTTACGTTTAATATTTTATTTTTATAACATTTTATACTTTCATTGCAAGATTCTTCTACTCTGAAGTGAAAGAATTGGCTAATCAGTTTTCAAAAATATATAAATTGTTTGGGTTTGTGGCTGAAATATCAACGGGTTAGTACTTTTTATTTTATTATGTTTGTTTGTTTTATTTTGCAATAGACCTTTTGTTGCGTCGTGAAATTAAGTTCATTTTGATCCCATAGCACTTATAAAATATATGCCTAGTTGTTTTTTTTGGGGTCGCGGGTTCGAATCCCGCCCAGGGCAAACATTCGTGTGATGAGGACTTGTGTTTGCCTTGTGTCTGTTTGTTATTTATCTATACACCGTGAAATTTACATCGTTTTGTTCCCGCCGTGTAGTGATAGTACCCGTCAAACTGAACAACTTTCCACGAAAAAAAAATTTTTTGTCTCAGGAATTTTTTTTTCGTGAAAAGTTGTTCAATTTGACGGGTACTATCACTACACGGCGGGAACAAAACGATGTAAATTTCATGCTATAAGTATGTATTTATCTATTTAAGTAATGTATATCAGCTGTCTGTACCCATAGTACAAGCTCTGCTCTTAGTTTGGGATCAGATGGCCATGTGTGATGATGTCCCCACATATTTACTATTATTATTAAACTTAAATGTTAATAAGAAGTACTGTGTATAGATGCAGAATAGTCTGGCGCAGGGCATGTTCCTGGCTGGAGGCCGCGGCTACAGCGCTGCTTTGCAGGGGCCCCTGGCTTATCTCGAGAAAACTGCCACGAACATAGGTCAGTAACCGATTTATCATGGTTTTATTTAGAGCTAACTAAATGTCTTTTTAAAAACATCAGTATTTTTTACGGTATATTTCACTTGAATGAATGAATGGAATATACTTCACTTGTTGTTTTGCTGCAGACTGTTGCGGCGAGACTGGACGTGGACGTGGACAGTGCTATTATGCAGCATTGGACACGTTCCCAGCTCGCCAAAGACACAAAAATTTCATATAGTAATTTCATATGATAATAATTTTAATTTATCTAGTAACATAGCATAAGCCTTCTTTGCTACTAACTATGTATGGGCAATGCCTGAAATAAAACAATTTTATTTATATTCAACCACTAGAAAGATATTCGGCGCTGCCACTATACCCTCCTATAGTTGGTAAGCACGTTGGCTGTGTATAGGCCGAAGGTCGTGGGTTCAAGTCCCGCCGGAAGGTTTACGTTTTTGTTTGTTTTCTATCTAAAATTTTTTAATGTCTTTTTCTTTAGTATCACAAAGAAGTCCATTATTTAATTAATCTAATTAAAAAATAACCTCATTATGTCTTCTATAATCTAACCACCTAATATTTAAAAAATATAACCTACAATATTTTTAAATAATAGTCACAAAGAGATCGCCATCATTGTCTGGTTAAACATCAGCTGCAGTGGCGCCACCAATTGAAATAAATTATTTACTTATTGTGCCAAAAGTGGCCACTTTTAACAGTTACGACTTTACATAACTTATTTATTAAATTTAGGACTATAAAGTAATAACTTAAATATATTTAAAACCCTTCTATTGTAGTTAAACACATAATAATTTCGGTCGAAGTCACTGACATTATGTAAATAATGAATTTCAATAGGGGATTGGACTGTTTCTAAATTTACCATATTTTATGAATTATTCTTAAAATATAGATTAGTAGCAGACGATTCGCGAAGAAAAGAACAGAATCGGTTGAAAAACGAATTTACAGTGATTTTTTAGAGTTTCAATATGTCTGTCTCTTTCAAAAACGATTTTTTGTATGGAGACTATATTATGGCGTTACTAACAAATGATGTCACAAGTGGGTATGTGCCTCTGTCTAATCTTGAATTTCAAACCATTATAACTCGGTCAATTTTAAAGATAGAGCAAAAAATCTTTTAGTGTTCGATAGCAGAAACTAAGAAGTTTAGATTAATGAAATTTAAAAAAAGTAGTCCGATCCCCTATTGGTAGTGCTACTGGCTACTGCAGCTGATGTTTAACGTTGACATAATTATTACCAATACAAATATATCCCCACCGAGGTTCCCGAGCCTATTCCGAATACGGCACAAAACTCCATACAGCGCCATAATTTTTTAGTTCACCTACTCTTTTTAACCCCCGATGCAAAAAAGAGGGGTGTTATAAGTTTGACCGCTATGTGTGTCTGTGTGTCTGTCTGTGGAACTGTAGCTCTTAAACGGCTCAACCGATTTGGATGCGGTTTTTTTTATTTGAAAGCACGTTTCATAGCGATGGTTCTTAGACATGTTTCATCAAAATCGGTTCAGCCGTTTCAAGGTCATCAGCTCTTTTGTTAGCTGTGGTAGGGTTCTTAGACCCATAATGTGTATTTACTTTTTACTTTTAAACATACGTGTGATCTAAAATTTGAAACACCCATGTATGCTTTATAACTTTGCATGATAATGGAATTATTGGTCTGATGCTGCAGCCAGGATATCCAGCACTCTAGTAAACTCTTGAAAAAATAATAGCAGATATGTCGTGTTTGGATTCATTTTGATCAGTATTTGATTCTACATACAATGCAATGGTGGCAACAGGATAAGCTGATGCTGCAGCCAGGATATCCAGCACTTCAGTACACTCTTGAAAAAATAATATCAAATATGTCGTGTTTGGATTCGTTTTGATCAGTATTTGATTCTACATACAATGCAATGGTGGCAACACAATGAGCTGATGCTGCAGCCAGGATATCCAGTACACTAGTGCTCTCTAGAAAACGCGACATTATAACGCCATTTCAACGAGCAAACCGTATCGTGCCATCCATCAATTTCTATAATAAAATTCAAATACGAGTATATAGGTGTTACTCAATCGAATTTGATGGCTCAACGATAGGTATTATTTTAGACTTTTTAAATGTTTGCTTCGGGGGTTTTTAATGTGTAAACTTAACGTGTTTGCAAAAAAAAAATGTTGTTTGCCCCTTTTTTATTAGTTTATGACATTAATTTATTATTAAATTCGCAGTTACACCTAATGAAAAGTACCTACCTGATAGATAGCATAGGTACAGGCGTACTTGTAAGACATTATTTACGGGCTTCCTAAGGGCACACACAGATGCTACTATTAGTAGCATTTTTTTTTTATTGTCGAGCATATACTCGTAAAGCAGAAATATCGGGGCTGGGCCCCGTTTCACGAAGCAACAAGTTACAATTTGATATTCATTGCGTAGCTAATTCGCCTAAACTGTATACCCTTATCGTTTTATCTTTTTGTCTACGCAATGTATATCGAATTGTACTTGTAACTTGTAGCTTCGTGAAACGGCTCCGTGCTCGGCAATAAAAATATTATCGTGGAAAGCACGTAAATAAATGTCTTAAGTATGATATTATGATAGTGACCGCGAAAGTTTAAAAATATTTGTTTTTCCAGACATGGTGGGTCTGGGCGACGGGAGGAGGTGACGCGGCCGCGGGAGGGGCAGGGGTCGGGGCCGCGGCAGAGGCCGAGGTGAGACCTTATCTCCATCAAATAACAACTAGTTTCTAAATATGCAGTAGTGACATTTTTTAATTAATGTTGATCTCTACAGGTTATGTTGGCCAAGGTCAACGCAGGAGGCGTATATATAGATGACTAGATTCCCGTAAAAAATATCCTTTGTGTTAATTCAAGGTACAAACTATCTCCATTCCAAATTGTATCCAAATCCGTTAAGTACTTTAGGCGTGGAAGCGGAACAAACATCCAAACACTCCGTTTCCGTTCACTTACAATACAATATGGATCTTACACATTGAACAACAATCAAATTAAAGTCGACTCTAAGTTCCTAAACTAGGTGTTACCCTGTATCTTAGGAATTAGTGCCCTGTATGCGGTATCACTGTTTTCTGTAAAAGATCGCTAATAGCGATAAGGCCGCCTTTACGCACATGTTATCATAATATTTTCTGTGTATGTCCCACATGTGTAATGCAATAAAGAGTTACTTACTACAAGTGGAACATGACGGTGAAGCTGGCCCACCGGCTACGTCATGTCACTCAGCGAGCCATAGAAAGATCTATGCTTGGTATTTCGCTACGGGATAAAATCCGAAACGAAATCATCCGGCAGAGGACCAAGGTAGTTGATATCGTCCAGAAGTGTAGCAAGCTGAAGTGGCAGTGGGCTGGCCACGTCTGTCGCAGAACCGACGAGCGTTGGAGCAGACGGGTTCTCGAATGGAGACCGCGTCTCGGGAAACGCAGTGTGGGACGCCCCCCTGCCAGGTGGACTGATGACCTGAGGAAAGTTGCTGGTGGTGGCTGGATGAGGAAAGCGGGTGATCGTGCGCTTTGGTGTGCCCTTGGGGAGGCAGCAGTCCAGCAGTGGTGATTGATACTATTTTATAAATTTCAGGTCGTGGCGCATCCCCTGAATACGGCGGCAGCATGACGCCGCCATAGCACGCCCCCCTCCCGGCGTGGCCACGAGACACCGACGCACACCCCGCACACGATTACAATATGCATTTTGAGTAAACAAGAGAATATAGTACTGAGAACAGATTAAGCAAGATACAGTACAGAGAAAACAGACTATTTGGTCGACATTGCCCATAATTCCGGAATTCTATCATTTTAAATACTCATTGGTTTAGAGCCGTGTGGTGACGGCAGAGTAGAATACATTTGACACCAACCCCTACTCTTCCCGTGGGTGTCGTAAGAGGCGACTTCGGGACTACACATTGAACAGGGAACGGGCAGGAGCGCTCTCTGATACAGTAACCTTTTAATCTGCGATCTCCAACCCCCTGCCAAGCGTGGAGATTATGGCAAAACCAAACACTTAAGTGGAGGAGGCTCATAGCCCAGCAGTGGACTGTAACGGGGCGTTGATAATTGGTTTAGAGCACGATAACGCGAATTAAGGGCATTACCAAACCCCATAAACGAACGATGCAAGTCAAACATATCTACTTAATCTGTTCTCCACTGTACAATCCGTCAGAAATATCTGTGGCTTTCATACAATCACGTTCATAAGTATAGTCATAACAAGTACATATATTCTTCTTTGAAAAATATTAGGTACTATTGTACTTTTTTATTCTTGTAAACGTCCAATACACTGCAAAGGCATGGCTCCACTTATGAACTTGCTTTTCTGTCTCCACCGAAGGGCTCGAGCCTACCCTAAATTAAACAAACAATATTATGGTTTAATTTAAATTTATTTGCCTTGACAGGTCCACAGATATTTCTGACGGGTATAATTCAGATACCTACATAATAAAGACTATATTGCCAATCTCGTTGGCACACTGGTTTTTAAGCTAGGCTACTGGCATCTTATCCACTGGCGTGTAATGATGGAAACCAGAAGCCTGAGATTGTGCCAATGACCAGGCGAAGATGGCTTAGTGAAATGGTAAGGACCATTAATGGGGCACTAGTTAAAAGAAAATCTATTTTGAAAAAATATAATTATCCCAGATTTTTATACAAAAGAAAAGATTCAAGACTCTTAACGCACTTGCCGGTTTTGGACTCACTTATACGCAGAAATTAATTATCAAGCAAGAAACAGAAGGAAATATAATTATCAAAAAACTAATAACAAATAAATAAATTATAAGAAAAGAGACAAATCTAACACCTACACTGCTTCCAATCTATATGGTTATCTATAATATCTCGTGAGAAAATATTATATTTTTTTAAATTGTCCTAGGAAATAGTAGTGTAGTTTTGTTATTTCAATGGTTATTAATGAATAAATATTTTAAGATTCCCACTAAGTGCTTGTTCGTTATTGAATGGCTGGCATCTATCACTGTTTTAAGGAGGCTTATTCCAACAATGCCCTGCGTAAAATCCCCTTAAGGGAATTTTTGGAATTTTTATCCAGAAATCCCTTTAATTATGGGGATTTCTGGACTTTTTTCCTTTTTTTATGTAAATTGTTTTTATTAAAATAAAATACTGAAACTATAATTACGTATAATCAGTCTAGCTAGGTTTTTTTTATAAACTGACGATAATTTACGTAGCAAGTAAGGAAATCTTGAGTTCTTTTAGTGAAGTTTTTCTAAATGTACCTACTGTTTTTGTTATTAATTATTTTATTTTAATATTGTATTTATTATTTTACTTCTGTATATCAAACTTTTACTATTAAGCAGAGTAGTTGTATCTCGCTAATTGTATTATAAATATTGTAGAAAGTATACATATACATAAGTATACAGTACATGATTGGGGCAAATGGGATTGTAATTTAAATGTATAAATATAAAAACAACTTTGACGTCACGGTATGCCACATTCACCGCAAAAATGCTCGTTTCATATCTTAAGATTTTTCAAAATGTAACTTGGGTAACAAATTCGAATATTTCCAGTATGTAATTGTTTGTCTATCCTACTGATATAAGTACACGTATTCATCTTGAGATACTAATATTTGTATTTACACCACTCTTGTAGTTACCCCGATTCGTTTTAAATACTATTCGGATTAGATGGAACAAATTGTCTATGTCTAGATGGAACATCTCGTATTATTTGATCCATCAAACTATGTACGTATAAGTAATCAATATCGATATTCTTAAATACCATGTAACTCAAATTTTAGTGTACTATGCTAAAGGTGCATACATTTTTATATGGTTAATAACGGCAGTTTTTCAAAGACTGCGTTTTTAGCTATGTGTATTTGAAAATATTGAAAACATTTAATCCACTATTTACCCACACATGAAATAAATTATTTTAGTATTCAATGATAGCAAGAAATAAAAACAGTGATAAAAATACATCATTCACGCCCATTTTAACACTTAAAGGTTGAGCAGAACTGAAACCGCAGTGAAAAGTGTTGCCGGGTTGTCGGTTATGTATGTAGGAGGCACAGCAACGCTATTATATAATATATAAAGCTTGAGAGAAAGCTAATAAAAAAAGCTAAAAGCTAATATATTAATAAATAACTATACTATATTATACTAATATATTATATTTATTAGCTTTCTCTCAAGCATGATAAATAGGGAATATGCACATTTTTTTAAATTCATTAATCGAAATATTTCAAGTTCCAGATAAACACACAAAAAATATTTTTTCAAATATCTTGCTCATAAACAAAGTTATAAGGCTTCAAAGTTGACGGTTAGACAGAGAGGTCCGACATGACCATTGACGTCATTGGTCACGCGGGCCATTCATCCGACATAGAAAATGTTGTTTTCGTTGATGATAAAAAGAGGGACAGATATATTTGTTTAATAATGTTGTATCTAGTTTGTTTTTCGATCAATTTCGATTCTGTTTTAACTGTCTGTATCCTATTTTTGTATACTTTCAGAACTATGAAAAAAACTAATATTTATGTATGCATATTCCCTATTGGAATATATTATTGTGATCTGCACAACAATTTTTGATAATAGCATTAAATAAACTCATAATATTCACTTCTCATTTTTTTATTAATTATTATAATTCACCAGCAGCCAGCTGTCGCAACACTCGAAAAACATTTAATTTTGAATATCAATGTGTGCGTGCGGTCTCTGAAACCATGGATTAGATTTTAATAAGATCACACGCAAACCTTAGAAAGCAATCACTTTGGACCAAGATCCATAGACGACGCGGAACAAAGTAAAATGGCTTCTCTTTTGTAATAATCATCTAAAAATTAAAAACACGACTGCGCCGACAAAAAATATACAGCCAGTATCACTCGGGCTGATGTAAGGATTCTAACGATACCCCACTCATCTAAATCTGATCAGGCATTTGCAAGTTATGGTGGTACAAAGAAACTCGCATACATACATACATACGTACATGCATCCTGAACACATAGCACTCCTTTTCTTGGGCAGTCGTGTAAAAATACGCCTCATTGTTGCGTCATCGCTTACGCCGACCTAGGAACGAACAACCTTAAGGTCTATCCACAGAGCTCAGTGCCGTGTCAGGGACGGGGCCGGAACGTGGCAAATGTCATAGAAAATCGTCATCGTCACGAGTCTAAAAAATATCGGTACATACATTTTCTATGACATTTGCCACGTTCCGGCCCCGTCCCTGACACGGCACTGAGCTGTGTGGATAGATGTAGGGGATTTTCTGACAGCTCTTTAAAAAATAAAAATAATAGTTCTAATTAAGACGATAGACGGCGCCAGGTGCACTTCGTGGATTCTTTTTTTTTAATCCTTTTATGGCCCTGGCAGGGACCGGACTACCCGTTGAAAAACCCCTTCAGTCGTTTGGGTTTTAAGTATTTACAGAACGATAATTAAAATAAATATATGTTAATAAATATATGTTTATATATGTTTTAATAAATATATGTTTGTATGTCTGGATCGTAGCAAGTGGAAGGAAGTGGTCTCTGCCTACCCCTCCGGGAAAAAGGCGTGACTTTATGTATGTATGTATGTATATGTTTATCAGATCCCTTAATAGGGTTACCCTGTTGGATTTGCTAACGTTATAATTATAGCATAATAAGAGTACGAGATATCGGGGATCGTAAGGGTTCCAGTCCTGGGTGACTTCGGATCCACGAATCGTCAACGCCATCTATCGAAGTTTTATGAACTATTTTGTTTTTAATTGATTGTCGGAAAAATCCCCTATTTTTAGGACATCTTTTTTGTTTTTCTTAGATTAAGTTTAGTCAAGAGAAAAAAGAAACAAATCAATTACTTTGTTCAGTTTATTCTTAACTTTAATGCAGACTAGAATAATACTCTTAGAAATGAGAACAACAATAGTTATTTCACATGTTACAGTGTATCTACTATACCAGCTTTCACAATTAAAGGCTATAATAATATGCTTATTATCTGTGTTTCACAATGTAAATAAATCTTATTCACAACAGCTAGCAATATAAAATTACGTCAGACTGTATGTCTTCATATTTATTTGAGTAATAGTGTATTTATTGAAAGTTAGAGCATGGCCAGTGTTCAACAAGTTGTTATACTCGGATTATTTATACGATATGACAATCGTGAGCTTGACAGCAGGCTTGATAGTTTGGCGTCAAGCTAATAGTCAGGCATCAGGTTTGATAGCCACACTATAGTGCACGTGTAATGCAATATTTTTGCGTCCATTCATTTGAGTTTTTCTGGTCAACTTTATCTTCTGATCAGGTTCAATGCTGAGGAAAGTCGAGTTAAAAACAGCAGAACAACACTAAATTTTAGTACACTACTCGTGTCCATCCTTCGTAGTCTTTAAGACGTCATGATATTCGAACCCATGCATGTGATCCATGATGTCAACTCGTAAGACAATCATTCTCATGCAAATCATTTATTATTTAAGTAGAACACTGACCATATTAGCAAAGAAAAACCTAACGTGAACAGACTTGAACAGACTGGAAAGATATTTTAGGTAAGGATAGTAAACAATCGAGCTATAAGAGGGTAGTTCCAATGGATAATGTTGATGTCTTTTATACATAAATATAAATTATAAGAGATATTTCCAAAACCACTAGCATTTAAGACGGTTATATTATAATTTTAACATCAATATTTCTTAGTAAAATGCTAGAAGGAATCTACGGGAAACGTACAATTAGGTATCTATATTTTTGGTAGTGATTTTGAAAATATATCCGAAACTCGTCTTCAGAGCGCTAAGCTAAGTAACGTAAGACATACATAATATAGGTTACATAGAGCTATATAGCAACACTATAAAATTTACAAAATATGATATATCTTTTGAAATGCTACACGAAATAATGCTTTATCATAATATCCACTAATCAATTCTTTATTTAATTTTAAGATACGGTATTTAGTCGAGTTGGTGAATCGACCGAGCTATTTTAATTTAGATAAATAAGAATCAAATGAATAATTGAAGATACGTATTCATTTCCTTGTTACGTCTCACAAAATAATTTTAAACTGATAGGTACTTACTTTATTCTTATTACACGTGTTCCTACGAGTCCAAATCAACAATCAGTAGATGCAATCTTCTGTATCAATACTTTCAATATAAGTTAAGTTTAATATTGCAACACTTGGTGGTACATGTTTGCAGAATAGTTAGCATTTACTCATTATACTATGGAACATTTTCAAGACCTATATTTGCTATCTAAGCTATACATTATCGAAACTGAATGATTAAAATTTCATTTATAGTGCAATATGAATATGACTTATAAATAAAACGACGTTTGTAAAAGACATAGAAAAAATAAAAACTTAACAAAAATATAATATTTCACGGCAATAAATAAATACTTAATATTAACTGTGGAATGATTTCAGGGAAATGATTAGATGTAGGTACTAAAAAAACGTAATGATGATACAAAATTTGATATAAGAGGAATAAAATCAACTATTCTAAAAACTCGTTCGAAGGACAAAAGGTGGTTATTTTATGTATTTTTTGTAGATACAGCTACGAATCATACAATCATAATAATACTAATAATCATGTAAACACATTGTCATGACAATCAAAATATTTCTATGTTTTGTACTTACTACCAGATCAATGCAGTTCCATATATATGGTATAATAATTAAACCATTGACTTATATTTTCATAATATTTTAAGCGAAGGTGGAGGTGGTGTTTTAACTTAAAGATAGATATTACGAGAGATGCTTTTTTATTTACTTTTTCAAATATCTTTTCACACGCGCAGTCTAACCTAGAATCAGCTCTTTTTTCTCATGTCAAAACTTATCTTCCTAATTCAAATAAACCCAAATGTTTACGGCCAGCAACAGCCAAAGAGGCAAAGAGGTATAGGTATGTACACATACCTAACATATTTCCAATGACTAGATATACTGTTGTTTGATCAGGATTAAAACAGTCAAATAAAGAAAAAGAAAACGAAAATGTGAAATTACCCCAATACAAATGTTTAAAACCTGTCTTATAGAGGATTGTCTTTTTTTATAAAGACTTGATAATAAATACAAAACACAGTTTGAATTAGATATACAACTTACCCTACCTTTTTTAACCACATAAGCATAATAAGCATTCAAACTCTGACTTTATACTTATCATCGGAGTGTTTTGAGTATTATTCGACAGCTAAGCTACTAGTTGAGATCTATCCTCGATTACGAAATTATTAATGTACGAGTAATGTAAAAAGTATGTAAAAAAAGATCTGATCAAGGAGTTTTGGCAAGTAAAGGCAGGGAACATAAATATAAACGGCTCTGGCATAGTTTTTTTATGGCTAAGAAATATCAGGCCACATACGTCCCCACCGAGGGGCTCGAGCCTACTCTGAATTATGGCGGTCAGGCCTTAGTCGCACGCTGACCTAGTGCGGTTTGGTCGACTTTAAACACACAACCATTGATTTTCGTCGCAGGAGTGTGCAGGTTTAATCGAGGTGTTTTCCGTAAGAGCGTCGAACAACCGTACATATAGATTCGAAAACGCATTGGTACGTGGTGGGAGACGAATCGGCGGCGCCCCGGACAGGACGCAGCGACGTTCTTATTTTCTTGGATTTCAATAATTAAAAACTAATAAAATCTGTTTAAAAACGAGGATAGCTATCAACAGTATGGCGATGGTAGCATGTGCAGGCACGCAAGTCGGCAACGGATCTTTACGGGCACGTTGCAAGAATAGTAATGGAATGTTGTAATAACGGTAATGGAGTACTTGTAACGATATGTTGCTTCAGCAATAACGACTTGTTACAGCAACGTCTATGACACGTCACGTTACTGCAAAAATGTCGATCCGTTGCAAGAAAAGCTGACGGAAACTCACATTAGTAACTGCAACGGCACAGCAGCAACGCCACGGCACAGCAGCAACGCCACGTTACAAAATTAGCGAGAACGTCACTGCGACGATAGTTTATAGAAACAGCAACGTTCCGTTACAGCAACACTAAAGTTCCATTACAGCAACACCATTATTCCGTTATAGCAACGCCGACGTCACGCGGCAGCAACGGCTCGGCAGCAGGCACTTTAGATGAACACCGGGTTCTCTTGCCCGGTCAACAGCCGGAACATCGACGTCGGCATCGTCTTCATCAGAATCTGTAGAAATGTATAAAATAATGAGTAATAAGCTATTAATTATTACATACAAAAAATGATTAAACTGTAGAATCTTTCAAAGCGTTTTTCCTAGAGTCTACTCCTTAATACTGTCATCTATTTCCTTCTAATATAGTAAATACTAGCTGTTGCCCGCAACTTCGTTCGCGTGGAAATAGTTTTTGCCCGCGACGACCGAACTAAGGCAACTAACATACCCTGCTCACGCATGCTGCCCTAGTACCTTCTTAACATAACCTCATGTAAAAGCACTCGAACCATTTCGAAGCACCTTGAACTGTGCTAATTCTTTAAGTACTATTAGTTATTCTGTGGTATTGTAGTAATGCAGAAAGTTTTCCTCCGTCCCGCCGCCGCGCCGCCTCCGCCGCCCGCGCTCGCCTAGGTACCGATTAACGACGATGATCGAGATGGCACCAAATACCCTACCCTATTAAGATAACGCGGGTCTCAATCCATACTTCAAAAGAAAAAAAATGGAACCCTCAATTGTATGTGGCTGTCCGTACGTCTGTTACAGCCGATTTGCTCCGAAACTACGGAACTGATTGAATGCAATCAATTCAAATATACTTTATTGCACATCAACAAACATTCGTACAAATATAAATTAAGGAAAGGCAACAGGCGGCCTTATCGATCTAAGCGATTACTTCCAAGCAACCATTGGGCAAAAGAAAATCATTAAATTAAGAATAAAAGGCGGGTATAAAAAATTTACATTATTATAGTATAATTATTTAATAGTTTATTTAAGTATACACCGTGAAACTTGAATTGCAATTTGGCCCACATACTTTCAAAAATTTTCATGTCAACTGTATTAGATTTCAAAAGCGATGCCATTTTCGTAATTAACGTCCCCTAAAAAGTGCGGTACCGCGACGACGCTTTGCGAGTTGATCTCGATGATGCGGTGTCCCACTCGCACCTATAGAGTTATGACATTACCTCTCCAACAGAAGTAGCGAGCAGGTTGACTATACGCTCGTGCGGTACCGCGACGACGCTTTGCGAGTTGATCTCGATGATGCGGTGTCCCACTCGCACCTATAGAGTTATGACATTACCTCTCCAACAGAAGTAGCGAGCAGGTTGACTATACGCTCGTGCGGTACCGCGACGACGCTTTGCGAGTTGATCTCGATGATGCGGTGTCCCACTCGCACCTATAGAGTTATGACATTACCTCTCCAACAGAAGTAGCGAGCAGGTTGACTATACGCTCGTGCGGTACCGCGACGACGCTTTGCGAGTTGATCTCGATGATGCGGTGTCCCACTCGCACCTATAGAGTTATGACATTACCTCTCCAACAGAAGTAGCGAGCAGGTTGACTATACGCTCGTGCGGTACCGCGACGACGCTTTGCGAGTTGATCTCGATGATGCGGTGTCCCACTCGCACCTATAGAGTTATGACATTACCTCTCCAACAGAAGTAGCGAGCAGGTTGACTATACGCTCGTGCGGTACCGCGACGACGCTTTGCGAGTTGATCTCGATGATGCGGTGTCCCACTCGCACCTATAGAGTTATGACATTACCTCTCCAACAGAAGTAGCGAGCAGGTTGACTATACGCTCGTGCGGTACCGCGACGACGCTTTGCGAGTTGATCTCGATGATGCGGTGTCCCACTCGCACCTATAGAGTTATGACATTACCTCTCCAACAGAAGTAGCGAGCAGGTTGACTATACGCTCGTGCGGTACCGCGACGACGCTTTGCGAGTTGATCTCGATGATGCGGTGTCCCACTCGCACCTATAGAGTTATGACATTACCTCTCCAACAGAAGTAGCGAGCAGGTTGACTATACGCTCGTGCGGTACCGCGACGACGCTTTGCGAGTTGATCTCGATGATGCGGTGTCCCACTCGCACGCCGCCGCGCTCCGCTATGCCGCCACGAAGCAAACTGCAGATCTGAAACGGAGCATTATCATATCAACTGTTCTTCTTATCGAGTTGACTAGGTGACTATGGGTGCGTTCCGAATCTGACTGTCAGCGATCAGAAAAGCTAAAAATTGACTTTCGCCCGTTGACAGTAATTCGGTACGCGCTTTGAGTGTGCTGTAATCGAATACAGCGTGTCTCGGAACGCAGGGTTAGAAGACCAGACATGGCAACTATTGCTTGCTCAGTCGTCAAGTGTGTTAGAGGCTAGTGAACTGTCTGGTGTAGTTTGGTCAGTGCTGCTCAGCAGGAAAAGGACTTCGTATTATACTTCACTGAATATTTATTACACACAGAACACACAATTTGGTACATAGCAGCATGACAACGTAGAGTCAAGAGGAAGTACAATATTGACATCATTAAAAATATTTATTACTTGTGTTGCCATAAACAAAGTGAGCTTCCTTTTAAAATGTTAGGACAATTTACTTTATACTCATAATAAAGAATCGCTTATTCTTGGCTAAAAACTAGAAGTAAAGCTAGACTATAGTTGTAAATAAACCGTTTAAAACCGCAGTCACGTGGGTTGGTGTTGACAATTATTTATGTAGATTATTATCGTTACAGATTACATCCGTTAACGAAATATCTAATAATTATAAAGCGAAAAACGAAAAATTTTTACGATATCGGACAGGACTCGAGCCTGCATCTCCTTGGTTATCCGGGCCAGAAACAGGCGAATTACCAGTTATGCCATCAAGCTAATGATAATTGGTAATATGCCAAGATCATCAAAATTTTTCGTTTTTCGCTTTATAATAATTATTAATTATTTATGTATTTTAAAATTTAAAAATCTCTAAGGAAAAAAAAAAATCTCTCTTTCTTCCTAAGCGTGACTTTTATGTAAGTAATATATGTATTTCCTGACTAAATAAGGTAATCATGGGCTCGTTACAGTCCACTGCTGGACTATGAGCCTCCTCCACTCAAGAGTTTGGTTTTGCCATAATCTCCACGCTTGGCAGGCGGGTTGGAGATCGCAGATTAAAAGGTTACTGTATCACAGAGCGCTGCTGCCCGTTCCCTGTTCAATGTGTGGTCCCTAAGTCACCTCTTACGACACCCACGGGAAGAGTACTCCTACTCTACACAATAACACTCGTGTTAAAGGAAAGTAGTGTTGTAACCAACGAATTAGTTGTAACTAAAAATCTGTGATTTTAGAGTTGACTTAAACCTTTTACGTACTTGACAATTTTATAGCATAATGATATATTCTCATTCTTAATAATGACTCGAATGAACAAGATTGTTATGTTAGTTTAATCAATACGTACGTAATTAATTCCATAAAAAAAATGCAACGCAACATTTACAGAGTTCCCTAAGGCACTGTATTGAGCCCAGTCTTATTTATAATTTGACACAAGACTTACCACACCATTCTGAACGCTAAATCCAAGCTGATATTTCGTGTCTGGCCGCTTTATCTTGACCTCCACAACGGGCGCGCACGGCACTACCGTAAGTTTCACCACAGTTTGGTTTTTCGAGTTCTTTATGTACGTCTGGCAGGTAGAGAGAGGCAGACCGACCAAGCTCACTCCATTGATGGCTATTATTTGATCACCTGTAAGATTAAAGCGGCAAATGCTGAATTTCTTATTTTTACACTTATCGAGTTCATCATACAAAATAACCCAATCCCAAGATTTAGTCGTAGGGCCAACCACTCAACAGTTTCTCTACCTTGTTCCATACACACAAACACAGACACCCCCACATGATGGAGGGGAGAGAGGCTAGTGGACTTCCCTCTCTTCCATCCTTACACTCACTACACAATCACCCTCCACATACACAACACATTTACTTATGTACTACTACTTATGTATTACTATGTATATATTACTGTCAATTTTATATAGAATCAATTTTATAAGGGTCGCCCTTTTTTACAAGCTTTTATTTAACTTGCACTGTATTTGGGTGTGTATGTTCGGGCGAAATCTTTCAACTCAATTTTGAAGCACTTGCTGCCATTGGATTTTGCTGAAATTTGGTACACTTATGTAACCGCGATGACAATGCAATATCATGGTACCATGGAGCTGGTCTGATGATGGAGACGGAAGGTGACCATAGGAACTCCTCTAATACACAACATAACCTAGTCGTGTTTGGGCTCGTTGGATTTGTCTTGTGAAGGATACTCCACTCCACGGCTTTAAAAGCTTATTTAAAAAGTATTTTTATTTGTAATGATTCAAAAAAGCTTTCTCCCTACTCTTGATAAAATGTAATATGTGATCTTCGTTATTGGCTAGGTATAATTTTAATGTCACTTATTTAAGATATTATGTTTATGTGCTGTGAAGTGTTACTAATAATAAATAAATAAATAAAAATCATTCTATTACGTTCAAGAAAGGCCTTATCTTAATATTGTTTCTGTTTTTGTGTGTTTCTGTAGTATACCTGCCTGACGACGCAGGGAATTTTATTGGGGAAATGTTCATGTAGCTGAACTTACTATCAGTTAGACGACAAAGTTAAACCAATGTCTTTCTTTGTTTGTGTATATTTTGTTGTCTCTTTCTTGCCTTCTTCTTTTTTCTGTTCAGTTTCATTATTAGTAAAAAATTACTCTACTCACAGATAAGCTACATTTATGTTCGACAGTTACCTATATTGAGCTGGCCACATCTGGCGGCGGCCCCCGCGGGCGCCAGGTTGGCAATGACGACGGTTGGTAGCATTGAGCCCCAGCCCGACTCCACGACTACCACTCCAAGGATTTCGCCTTTTGTTTTCGGTACTACCACCTGTAAGTGAGGAAAAAAATTTTCAACTTAGGGCGCGTGCCGGCCAGGGGCGTACCGGAATGGGTGCCCTGATACTGCAAACTCTGGTTGGGTTATCTATTTCACTCAAGTATTGGAGCGTAACTGAACTATCTGTGATTAGTGAAATTCACCATTTCGTTTTCTCTTTATAATTGAGCTTGATTTTCCTACAAATCATACCACTACTCAAAGCATTTGATCATGTTAATCATAAATTGCTACTTAAAAAACTTAACACTTACGGAATACGGGGTAATGCTTTAAATTTAATACAGTCTTATTTATTTAACAGGGAACAATTAATAGAACTTACACAGATATCTACAGAGACTGGTGAGGAAAAGGTATACAGATCAAAAACACGATTAGTGAAATGCGGCGTGCCACAAGGCAGTGTCCTAGGGCCATTATTATTTTTAATATATTGTTACGGTCTAGCAGTAGCAACTAGCGCCATCTATCCACGGAGCCGGGAACTATCTAGATATCTCAAGACGCTCGAGAGCTGTTTACGTAATGCGTCTACTCGATGCTAGATGGCGGCTTTGTTCCGGAATGTTCGTCGTAGTGTGGGACTGCACTGGTAGTTTCTGGAAGATTCTAGACCCGATTTCGGCGCATATATAAGGCGACAAGGCTCTGCGCGAGTTCAGTTCAGTTTCGAGTGAGCTATCAGAGTGAAAACTTCAAAGCGATCAAGAGCGAAGAAACCTGCGACCTAAGCGATACCTACGGATTACGAGTGACTCTGTGAATTGGATTATAGTGTGATTTGCCCTGGAACCAGTTGTTCATCGTCGAATAAACCCTCGAATTACGTCATTGGTGTTTTAATCCAAATTATCGAACCCTTGTACGTAACATTTGGTGTTGGAAGTGGAATTTGGAGATGCCAGTGACTCCGACAGACGATACTACCGGCGTTAGAACGAGGGCGCAACTTGCTGCGGAAGCCACGCCTACTCCCCGTGGGGCCACGCCCACTGACCACCAAGCCCCGCCCACCGGACCTCAGGCCACGCCCCCTAGCCCCGCCTACCAAGCCACGCCCACCAGGCCACGCCCATTATGGAGGCCATGCCCACCATGGAAGCCCCGCCCACTGGCTTGACCCACCGGGCCACGCCCACAGCTCAAGCTCCGGTTAGCAGGCGCATTCAAGAAGCAAGGGCATCTGCGTTCGACTATAGCAGATTCATCCTGATGATGGAATGCATGTTCGAGAAACAGGAGGAAATGAAGGAGGTGATGCGCGAGAAACAGGAAGAAATAAAGGAGGTAATGCGCGAGAAACAGGAGGAAATAAGCGAGAAACAGGATAAAATGCTGCTTGCCGTGAATTCGGTTACTGATGTGGTTAAAAAATTGCAGCAAAATGTAAACCTGGTGGAAGAGCGAGTATTTAACCTGGAGACCGATGTAAACAACTTTAAAACGAATCTCACTGGACTACAGAAAGAAGTTTTGCGACTCAGGACTGCAGGACCCGCCGCGTCGAGTGAAGTTGCTTACACTGTCCAGGCACCGAGGGTGAAAGTACCCGCCTACGACGGCACTACGTCCTGGGCTGCGTACCACCAACAATTTCAGACCGTCGCCGCTGCAAACGGGTGGACAGAGGAACAGAGCCTGACTGCTCTCACCGTCGCACTTCGGGGCTCGGCCCTCTCCGTCTTGGAGGCGCTGCCCAGCTCAGGCAGTACATTTAAAGACCTGATGGAGGCACTCGAGTCTCGTTATGGAGAGCGTCATCTGGAGCACGTCTTCCGCGCCCAACTACGTGACCAAGTCCAGCGCGCAGGAGAAGGACTGCAGCAGTGGGCTCTGGAAATAGAAAAGCTCGTCCGCAAGGCGTATCCATCTGCCGATGCGAAGATGGTAGACTGTAATACACTGCAAGCATTCGTCGACGGGATCCGAGATCTGGAGATTAGGGCTGCAGTGAGACTTCGCCATCATGCCTCGCTGAAGGAAGCCCTCGCGCACGCTCTTAAAGTTGAAGCCGTGCGGAGCGATGTAAAGCCAGCTCACGAATTGCGGGAGGTAATAGAAAAATCGCAGGGGGTCAAGACGTGGCCACCACCCAAGAACAAGATGACTGGACCAATGTGCTACAGATGTGGAGGAAGGGGTCATCTTCAGTTCGCCTGCCCCAAAAAGGAGACTCAAACGACAAAGCTTGCTGAAGAGATTAGTAAGCTAAAGGAGCGCGTCGAGGAGGTGGCAAAGAGGCAGGAGACCCTATCTCCTGCTGTTTGTCAGGGAAACGAGCAACAGCCAGGACCAAGGGGCGGGTACTGGCTGGCATGGAGAAAGCCCCGGCAATAAATATTTCGCAAGCACGTAGTGGGAAGGCCCATGGAAATGCTGATGCGCTCTCTAGGAGGCCGTGTCCGGAAGATTGTAAGCACTGTGTCAAGCACGAGTCGAAAGAGCTGTTGGTTAGGCTTACGAGGACGAGCCCTTCGGGACCTTGGAAAGATGAGGTTTTCAAGGAAGCCCAAGAAGATGACGAAGATATAAGGCTTATAAGCGCTTGGAAGAAGCGAAGTACAGATAAACCAGAATGGGTAGAGGTAGCCCCTACAAGCCCCACTACTAAGGCATACTGGGCTCAGTGGGACAGTTTCATCTTACAGGATGGAATACTTTACCGGAAATGGGAAAAACCTAATGGCAAAGAGTTTCATCTTCAGGTAGTAGTTCCGAGGGCCAAGGTGAAGGATGTACTGCGTGAAGTTCATGATGGTGTGTCGGGTGGACATCTAGGCGTCAAGAGGACATTAACGAAAATAAGAGAGAGGTTTTACTGGCTTCATTGTCGGGATGACGTGCAGGATTGGTGCCGTAAGTGTTCCGTCTGCGCTGCTGTGAAAGGCCCACCAACAAGAAGTCGCGGAAGCCTTCAACTCTACAACGTTGGTGCACCCTGGGAACGGATCGCAGTGGACGTGGTAGGACCATTCCCTGTAACTGAATCCGGAAATAAATACTTCATGGTCGTCATGGACTACTTCACTAAGTGGCCAGAAGTGTTCGCTATCCCTAACCAGGAAGCTGCAACAGTAGCCTCAAAGTTGGTAGAGGAAGTAATATGCCGGTTCGGTGTACCTTTAGAAATCCACTCTGATCAAGGAAGGAACTTCGAGTCACAGATATTTCAGGAAGTTTGTAAGATATTGGGAATGCACAAAACAAGGACCACTCCGTATCATCCACAGTCTGATGGCATGGTGGAAAGATTTAATCAGACTCTAGAGAGGCATTTAGCGAAACTGGTCGACAACCACCAGAGAGACTGGGACAAATATATTCCTCTATTCCTGCTGGCGTATAGGACCTCGGAACAGGAAAGCACTAAGGTGACTCCGGCATATGTGAATTTTGGTAGAGAACTACGCTTACCAGTGGATCTGCTGACAGGAAGACCTCTAGACGATCCCCAAACTGAGCAAGACTATGTCTCCGAGCTACGAGAAAGGATGCAGGGTATTTATGCCATAGTTCGAGAAAATGGTTTGCAGTCGAGCAAGAACATGAAAACGAGATACGATAGAAGGACGAATACAAGTGGCTTTGAGGAAGGAGCATTAGTCTGGCTACACAACCCGACTCGCCGTAAAGGAAAATCTCCAAAATTGCAAGCGAGGTGGGAAGGTCCCTACAAGGTCGTCACCAGAATAAATGATGTTACATACCGGATTCAACGGCAACCGAGAGGAGCATTTAAGGTGGTGCATATAGACCGCTTGGCACGGTATCACGGCAACAACAGTAACGCTCGGGACGAGCGTAACTAAGGAGGGGGTAGTGTTACGGTCTAGCAGTAGCAACTAGCGCCATCTATCCACGGAGCCGGGAACTATCTAGATATCTCAAGACGCTCGAGAGCTGTTTACGTAATGCGTCTACTCGATGCTAGATGGCGGCTTTGTTCCGGAATGTTCGTCGTAGTGTGGGACTGCACTGGTAGTTTCTGGAAGATTCTAGACCCGATTTCGGCGCATATATAAGGGGGCCGGCTCTGCGCGAGTTCAGTTCAGTTTCGAGTGAGCTATCAGAGTGAAAACTTCAAAGCGATCAAGAGCGAAGAAACCTGCGACCTAAGCGATACCTACGGATTACGAGTGACTCTGTGAGTTGGATTATAGTGTGATTTGCCCTGGAACCAGTTGTTCATCGTCGAATAAACCCTCGAATTACGTCATTGGTGTTTTAATCCAAATTATCGAACCCTTGTACGTAACAATATATAAATTATATGCCACAACAAAGTCAATATCCCACAATCTTATTTGCTGATGATAGTACTGTTATTATAGAATGTAAAAATATATGTACTTATGAATATGAGTTAAAGTTAATTTTCAAAAATATGATTTCTTGGATGAATAACAATAACCTAAAAATAAATCTTGAAAAAACAAAAATAGTCCACTTTAGTCAAAGAAAAGATATACCTAACTTGAACATTAATTATGAAGGAACTGCAATAGAAAAAGTAGACAGTACAAAATTTTTAGGAATAAATATAGATAAAAATATGTCCTCGGAAACACATTCCCTAGTAATAAATTGTACAAATTATCTTACGTACTGTACAAACTCAGAAAAAATGTTGAACGTGCAATTGTACTAATGGCATATTTCGGTTTCGTAACTTCAGTACTAAGGTACGGGATAATTTTTTGGGGTAACTCTACATGATATAATTTTTAGAGCACAAAAACGATGCCTACGCGCTATTTGTAATTTGAAAACAACAGAATCTTGCCGCCCTCATTTCAAATCTCTTAAACTGTTAACTTTTCCATGTTTATATATCTTAGAATGTTCACTATACATCAAAGCAAATCCCAATTTATTCAAAAAGAGAATAACAACAGATAAATTTAATTTGAGACCCAGGAGTATTGTTATCGAAACCTATATGTGTAAATCAGCACTAATGAAAAAAAGCGTGTTAGAGATGGCCCCAAATATTTATAGCAAATTACCTGATAAAATTAAGAACTTAGATTTAAATAGGTTTAAAATAGTTTTAACTCGTATCCTAACAGAGAAGTGCTACTACCAGTCTTGTAGAATTTTTTGAAGACAACAACATTTCTGCAACCTAAATTTACACTCTAGGATAGGTTAGCCTTAATATTTTAATTTTTATGTACCTAATAAATAGTTCATAATTTTCGTATGCCGAGAGTGGCTAATCATATGTACATATTTAATTAAGAACATCTTATATTACCTATGGTTACGAATAAATATATTTGAATTTGAATTTGAACATTGACCTTTGTTGTTGCAGACAAAGCAATTTTTTCATGGCTTTATACTACCTCCAACTACCAATTTTCTTCTAACCTCAACCCTTTTGCCGATCTAGATCATCGTTTGAGAAACATTGCTTATAAGTTGAAAAACCTTGCAGCAGTATAATGAATGCCTACCTCTTTTTGAAGTTCCTTCTTAGCGAACATCTGCAGCTCGTCACCGAAGATCTCCTGGCTGTTCAGCACCTCCTGATAGTCCATCTCCTTCACGAAGCTGTGGTCTTCGATGCCGTTAGCTTTGAGGAACTCCATGTACGCCACTTGGAACGCTTGGCCGATCGACTGGGCTATAAATTGCGCCTGTGAATGGACGATGAATTCGTACTTGTATACTCGTATATACGGTAAAAATAACAATCAGCTTACTTTAACTTACTATGGTCTAAACTAAATCAATAATAAGTTAAGAGTTATTTCTTCGTGAATAAAGAGAACTTCAAATTCAACACACGAGTCATTAAAACTTTTTCGATAATATTGTATTTAACTGTTCACGCTTAAAGTACTATACGGATTCGGATGCAAATCTTACACAACGCGAGCATGGCCGCGGGCGGACCGCTAGTACTCATATAAATTTTGTTCTTCTATAATTTTTTTGATTAGTTAACTGCATTAAAATTTTCGATAGATTGGAAGTTGATCTTGACAGCTGGATAAGAAGAGCCGACGATTGGTTGAGGTCTAATTTTGAAAAAAATTGTGAATCTCGAGTCCTGCACCAGGAGGCGCTGCTGGCGAATTATATTTAAAGACTGACCTCTTCGCTCTCAAAAACATGGCATATCATCTTCGGCGTCCTGTTCAGTTTCGGCTGGTCGGAATCCGTCTCGTGTGGGACGAATCTTCTCCTCGCCATCAGCACCACTAGATCCCCAATATCGGCTATGTAAGATATTGTTCTTAACGCGTGATCCATCATGATTTCTTTCAGCTCAGTATTCAGGACCATGATCTTCTCAGTAGATATGAAGAGGTCGACTTCAGTGCTAGGCTGGTTTTCGCCTTCAGGTGCCTACGGACAATGAAGAAGAGATTATTGGTTATAAAAGCCTCGTTTGGCTCCAGAATATGATGTAGCCGCGAATGTCGAATTCATATATAAGGAATAGAGGGTGGGTAAATTTAACAACTTTCCCAAAATATTGTCAAAAAAAAAGAACTTCCCATTCAATGTGTCTAATCAGCGTAGAAATAACGCCGCTAAAAGATAAAACGTTCTCTTCATACACTTGGTATGGGAAGTTTTTTTTTTATATTTTGACGCGTGTCTAGGGACAAGGCGTTCAGCTTCATCCACTTTAATAGACAGCATAACCTCACCGCACACCTTGAAAGAGGAGAGAGGTAAGGATACTAGCGTAAATAGTTAAGTTAGAAGCGTCAACTTCAGAGCATACTAGAGGTATTGAAATTCGCGTCGTTAATGGCTATGTAGTTGCAAGTCTAACTTCACTTTTCGATTTATACACTGATTGCAGGTACGTAGTTTGAAAAAGGGACTGACAAACTCATTTACTACGGAAATATAACAGAGCATTATAGACGTATAGGATGGAAGTGATGGCACGAAATACTCACCAATGCCTGATGACATCCAAAGCAGCAAAATGAGAGAATGAAAGCAATATTAATTTCTTGGATAATTTCAAACATCGAAATAACTTTATAGGTATGAATCGATTAGAAGTAAAAAGTAAAGTTTGTCAAAAAATTAAGTTATAAACTTTGTGTGTTGCTATTTTCAATTTCAACGGCTAACATTTTAAACTACGAAAGCCTTAAAAATTCCATTACAAAGTATGTATACGTTCAAAAACCGAATACGAAAAAAAAAACTAAAATCTGCCTGCCAAACCACCTTGATCTTAGTGACGGCTTCCTCAACCATGTTCTTTTTGAGCCTCTTCTTCCTCCGTCTTCCGTCTTCGTCGACTTCCACCGAGCCAAGGAAAGCGAGGCGGAAGACGGCCGCAGGTGCCGCGTACACTCCGGAGTACGGACCTTCGCACCACTGGCCGAGTCGGCTAGCCTCCTCGAATAAAGCACGCTCACTCACATATACAGCTCATTCCGAGGTTTAGTCAAGTATTAAGTGCTATTTTCTGTCTCTTCCTAACTTCTTTTTCAATAAGGCAATGTTGATTAAGTACGCTCGTATCCAAAGCAGTAAAAAGGTATTAGGTAGGTAGATATTAACGTATTTATAAATCGAAAAAAGGAAGAAATATAACCCTTTTAAAACATAGGATAGTGCTCCGTGGGATAGGTTTACAAATCTCTATCCTCGTACACATTTAAAGTAACTTAGATAATTTTGGAAAAATAAGTCAACTATTATTTTCCTTTGTAAATGTCTCTAGTTGAGCTTTGTGCCTGTGACAAGTTGTCTGCAGCTCTACATGTCAGAATTGTTAGCACATTGTCAGGAAAAGAAATGTTAATAAAAGAAACCCTTTAATAAAATGAGACGGCTAAAACTCGACTCGACTCGATTCGATAAAACTTGATATAAACTCGAAATAGCTTTGCCTAGTGTGAGTTGTATTAACAAGCGTTTTGCTGACTTGTGTTTGTATTAACTTAGACCAAAACATGAATTCTATCAGATTTTAATAAAACAACATAGGTAGTGTAAATCAAATTTTACTATTTTCTTCGAATTTTCGTTAATGAAATGGCTGACGATAAAAGTGCAAAATGTAAATTTACATTCATTGCTTGCATTTTGAAAGACTTTTTTTTCTTATCTGTCTGTAAAGTTTTTATTTTATTTTTCTAAAAGCCAATTGAAGTGGAGTACTTCGCGCGCAAAAGCAAGCAAAACAATTCCAATACAACACACTCAACAATGATATGTGAGAAGCGAGCGAAACCTTCATTAGTATGGAAGCAGACTTTTCATACCGAGTCGATTCTGTGCTTATGCGGAAAGCTATGCGCCGTGATGGGCGCATCGTGTGAATCGGGTTTTATGTCTCATGCTGTATCGTGCTGTGATTAGTGCGTTGAGAAGCGTTCTTTGACGAGTTTCAAATTAGAATGCGATTGACGTTAGTGTTGCGTTTACGAAGAACGTCTTTTTGATTTTTTTGTAATTTGTGCAAAGCGATGTGATTAGTTTGTAAGCATGCATGTTATTCATTTGTTTTCATTTGATGTTATTCTTTAATCCTTTTATCCTTCTCCAAAACCTCTCAAGCAATAAGATTGTTTCAATATATCAAACATTTTCTGCAAATAATGATAATGCCAATATTATCTGCTATAAGTAGTCAATCTGATAAGTTACTTATTTATTACATACAATATACTTAATTATTAGCCTAACAATGAAATGAATGGTCTGAATCACAGCACATTAACATCATACACTGTTGATATAAAAGTAAATAGCGTTAAGTAGCGTTCTTCGTAAACTTAACATATTTTTTATTTTATTATATAATTCGCTTTATTTTTATTTGGTTCCGCTACTTTTCATAATAATACACGTTATAATACCTATAAAATGAACATGCCAAAATGGTTAAAAGGCCAAAATCTTAGTATCACACGCTTACCTTGACAAAATGGTCTACTGTAGGTAGATTTAAAAAAAATGTGGTTCAAAGCATAGCATAAAGCGGACAGCAAGCGACAAAACACAATCCAGAGGAGGCTAGCCGGCCTAGGCGACACGCGCCTGGGGTGAGGAGCACACTGAAAAAAATACTCTAGTGCCAAGTCAATAAGAGCGAGAACGGTTTGGCGGGCAGGTCCGTAGACACTCACAGGGTTGCGGATTGCTCCATGATTTTCAACTATAAATTCTATAAAATAAGGTTTATTAGGTAGGGATCGGGCGGGATGAGGACAACCCACTAGCATTCTCAAAACACTAATCCTAATGAGCATGAAATTACGTATTTACAGAATGTTATGAGTGAAAAGAGGGTGTGAGGGTGTCCTATACTTTTTATAAGAGTGAAAGAGAAAGCATCTCACTGACAGTTGAAGATCAAAAATAAGTAAGTCAATAAGAGACACGCTTTCGTCAGTGAGGTTTCCTATTGGCTAGTAAAAAGGTAAAGAGGAAAGTATTGGCCAATAGAGTGCTACAGGACACAACAGTGAAGGGTAAAAATAGAATAGAAGTAACTTCATGCTCTTATTTAAAACATCTACGTAAGATACAACATGTTACATTTACCGATTCACACTAGCAAATGTTGGAACTATAGAGTCATTATTTCTTAAAATAAGGGCTTGTATAATTCATGAGAATGCATAATATTTAGAATTTTGGGTAAATTACGTAATGAAAATTATCCTGGAACCAACGATGTAAAAGAATGTAAAATATGGTAAAGAAATGTATAACTTAAGTAAAATTAATTGTTATGTTTGAAGAAATGTTTTAAGTTCACGTCTAACTAGGCATTATATTCACAGATGCTCAGATTCATAATATTTCTTTTGAAAATCCGAAACTAAATATTGTTGTTAAAATCATTGCACCTGGTAACGTTTTTAGAGTACTCAAATATAGACCCTGCTAACACTGAATAGCATCTATTTTTAGGTGCAACAATAATAGTAATTTTTTCTAGTTCTGAGCATTTGCTGCAACATGCCAGCTCGCTCTAACTCTCGTATAACCCAACCGAATGCAAATGTGTTTGACATACCTTGATTCTGGAGACAGCTTCTTCGGCTTGCAGCATCCTCGTCGCTTTGGTCGGTTGTCCTTCACACGCCAGCTGCGTCGAACCCAGATATCTCGCTCGGAATAAGACACCTTCTATCAGTACTGAAGGATCTGGAATTTAAATTATACCTATATTTATTAACGTGGCTGGCGGCCCCTATGTTATCATTATGGCCATGAGAAATAAATTTATGGATCGGTATAAAAAAAATGTTTACTTACGTTACAAAAAAAGCAAAGGGTTGAAAAGAAAATTAACGATTTTCTTAGTTACAAAGAAATTTAAAATCCTGCAAATAATTAAAATATTTTCTTAATTATATTTTCTATTTTCCTCTATGACAAAACCGCAAAGCCACCACATTTTGGTAGTTCCCTATATTGTTTGTTACTTTCTTTAGTAACAGCTTAATAAAACAACAAATAGGACACTACAATTTGCTTTACTTGGTAACCCTGTAGGTAATATTAATAATAATAATAATAATAATAAAATCTTTATTTTGTTCACAAATCAATTTTTCACAATAAACTGGTGGCTCCTTTTAAGCTTAACAAAGCCTGTGCCAGGAGTCACCGCTCTTCCAAAAATTTAAATATAAAGATGTTGTTGAAAATAATTATACAAACAAAAAAAGTTAAGAAGTAAAGATAAGAAAAGAAGAACAATAATGACATAATGACTTGGATTTATTACAACTTAAATACTGGCCCCGATTCACACAGTCACACTCCAATCCCAATCTCAAAATCCAGCTATCCTTTTGCTTTTATGACCAATGAAAGAGAGGAGATGAATTCAGATGAAAGAATGATATTATTTTGAATGAATGATAATCTAAAATAAAGGCATAGCTGTCAGATTAAGAGATTTTTAAGTCGCATGTTTTTAGTGTTAAGAATAATTTTTAAGAATATCAACAAACATTAAAAGTAATAAGAATATTTTTAATGTTTGTTGATAAGAAATCGACGCGGCCATAAGGTTCAAACTAGATGTCCGACAGCTCCAACATTAGAATGGCCTTCTCCTATCCCTTTTCAATCTTTTAAAGGTGAATAAGACGGACGAACTTAAATTAAGAAATTAGAGTGCGACAGCGAGATTTAGCCTCACTATGATACTATGAAGGGTACTTTATGTAGTGTGATGAGATGTGTGTATGTGTAGTGTAGTTTAGTGCAGTGAGAATGTGTAAAATGGTGTTGTAGTGTGTGTATGTGTATGTGTGTGTGTGAAGTATGTATGTATACATGTGAATATTGTGCATGACTGCAATACAGGTTATGTAGTTATGCATTACATAATATGTATTGTTTGATTTAAATAATAATAGTGTTTCTAGTATAACTTTAATAATGTATTAATTACTTATATAATATGAGTAGCCCTTCGACATAGTCTTGGGATCAGAAGCTGCAACTTACGCTGCAGCTTCACTAACAAGTGGTTAACAGTCGGTCTACAATGTATCATATACCATTACCTTCAAGAAGTGCCTCTAAGTCATTGTAGTTTTTTTCTTCTAGCCATTCTGGGGTAACAGTTTTGCATTCATAATACAACTTATTATATATTTCAAGCTCTTTATTTATAATGTTATATAGAATAGCAGAACGTTTATAACCACATGGTATGAAATAATTAACGTAGGTAGGTATATAAATTATGTCTTGATGTTGCTATTGGGATATTCAGATGTTTATTACCTACTGTTCAAAACTCAGAGAGTGCGAACAAAATGAAAATTAATTTTGTTGAAAGCTTATATTAACCTAAAATCGTAGTAATAACCCGGATGTTATGAATTTTGGAAAAAGAGTTATTTTTTAAGTGAGAATAACACTTGCAACAAATGTTGATCAAACGAATGATCACTCACCATAGAATGCCATCCAAGGCAAGCGTAAACAAATAAAAATAACATTTATAACAAACCGGGGTTGTTTGTATTAAGTTTAAAAAAATATGCGAGTCAACTTACCTTCCTTATTTTTACTCTTCTTCTTTCCATCCTTCTCCTGAAATTCAAAGAAAATTAATATTAATATAAATATTGAAACACTTTCCAAGGTACGTAAAAAAAGTCTGTGGACAATTAATTTTCACTGGTTTCACTTTGTGTGGGATTAGCGAACAGTTATTTTATTTAAAATGTTCATCACCCAGGTCATACCAGAGCGTTTTCCTTGCTGCGGTAGGCACGTTAGGCCCTTAGTTCCGAATACTGTCATACCATGTGGTTATTAAGCTAAGTCAGAGAATATTGAAATAAAATCTAAATAAGTAATCTATTTACTTTAGTCGTAAAATATTTAATAACGAGATAACAAAAACACAAACATAAACAAAAAACAAAGAAAAAAAAAAACAAACCTTAAATATCTAACAAACCTCTCCGAACCGTTCCCGGAGCAAAGCTTCCCAGAATGCTCGCCGCGTTGCCACGCTGGACTGCCAGGGACAAGCTTTGCGCCAGAAACGACCCGGAGCGGGGGTCGCCACCTCTTTCCCTAAGACGGCAGCCAATCTCCCTGATGAATTTTGTTGCCTCCGCGCCCCAGGGACCCAATGTCTCAACCGCCACCGGTATAAAAATGTATGAGCTGAGCTCTCTGTATTTTTTGTTTTTTTTGGGCTGCTAATTCTGCCGCTATATTAGGCTGCTTAAAAACTACTACAGAATTAGTCGGTACTAGCCACAAGTCTAACAATATTAAATCGATATTTATGCGATACAACATAAAAAATAAAAACTAGCTGTCTGCCTCGGTTACTTTCGCTCTTTTCCCGTAAAAAGTATATTTATTTATAGGATCCTATGTGTATTTCATACAAATCCCTTTAGTAGTTTTTGTGTGATTGAGTAACAACATCCAAACTTTCACATTTATAGTATTAGAAAAGTAGGATAAACAACCTTTCCATTGTGCGCAGATTCATCGTCCCTGTTTTCGTCATGGGCGTGCGGAGAGCGGGCAACACTGGATGCGCTGTTGGCCGGCATGACAGTGCGGGACTTCGGTTTGCGCCATCCCTGCAACCAAAACATTACTTACCATTGAACAAGTGTGCAGGGCAGAAAATAAAATGCCTACAGGAGAAAGTGAGATGGGTATAAAACTCCTTTTTCTCGTTTGGATATTTATTTGTTAATAATTGGCACCTATTTATGTTTCTTAGAAACTAATTTCAGAGTTTTTAAAGGTAGTTTCAGAGTTTGAATTAGGTTTATATAGGTAACTCAACTCGTTAACTTGTAATTTGCTACGGCGCGCGGCGTAGTGAACGTAGCCGTGCTACGAATGTAGCTAAGAGCTGCAAAGATGATACCACGGGGAAAGTGAATGCGGCTTTTCAAATGAAAGTGGCAATTTTAAAGTAATTGAATTAAAATATTCAATGCGTTAGCTTGTAACTTGTTACGGCAGCGGCGCACGAATGAAACTACGAACTGTCTTCTACGATGAAAACAAAGATAAGTGTTTTTTTTTTATGAAAAGAGATAGCGTAGAGTTTTTGAAATGAAAAGTGGAATTATTTCTTATGATGCTAATGATTATGACATAATATATTTAAGTTTAAGAAAATTACAAAATGCAGTTATCAAACAGTAACTTTTTTTCCTTTTAAAAACTGATTACCTGTTTTGGTTATCTACAGGGGCTTTCTCTTTACCAAAATTTGTAGTTTTAACTGTTACATTTAAAAAAAAACGCTCTACAAACAAAACAACATTCGTCTCACGACCCAAATAACATGATTAACCTTATTAACCCATTGTTAAATTTATTTACCGGTCTTTAACCCCAATTCGTATATTTACCATGAGATTAGCTCACAGTCGTGGGATGAACGACCTCTAGTTCTAATCTCAAGTGGAAATTGACTGGGCGCGTTGAATGCACAACAAGGTCGTTGCTCAATCATACGTAGGTACTTTGGATCGATACTAGTAAAGTGATAATTTATGAATGAACGAGATCAGATAAGATAACTGAGAGCAGAGGGAACATTTAAGTATGAGAATATTCATATATTCGTATTAACTAAGTTTACCAGTAGTGTGGTGAAGGCAGAGTAGAATACATTTATCACCAACTCCTACTCTTCCCGTGGGTGTCGTAAGAGGCGACTTAGGGACTACACATTGAACAGGGAACGGGCAGCAGCGCTCTCTGATACAGTAACCTTTTAATCTGCTATCTCCAACCCGCCAGCCAAGCGTGGAGATTATGGCAAAATCCTCCACTTAAGTGGAGGAGGCTCATAGTCCAGCAGTGGACTGTAACGGGCCGTTGATGTTTATGATGTTGAACTAAGTTTTTATTTGAATATACTAAGCGACGCGACAGCTAGAATATCCTTCGTAACTATATCGCCAATTCTTAAGGTTTCTTCAGACTTCATGAAAAAAAATGGAATGAGGATTTGTAAGTACTTGTAGTTGTGCCAAATGTAGTTGACTGACAATTTAAAGCGTAGGTGGGGACGGTGTTTTAACTAAAAACTAGATGTTACACGAAATGCTTTTTTATTTACTTTTTCAAAGATCTTTTCACACGCGCAGCCTAACCTAGAATCTTGCTAGAATCAGCTCTATTTTCTCATGTCAAAACTTATCTTCCTAATTCAAATTAATCTAAATGTTTACGGCCAGCAACAGCCAAAGAGGCAAAGAGGTATAGGTATGTACACATACCTAACACAATTATATGAATCGTAAAAAACTTATTCTACGTCATAACTTCACCTAATCTATCTTTATTGACACGTTAAGTTTCGGTATACGGTAACTGCTTCCCGATCCCAAGGATATGTATCATATCCGTAGGGTGTACCGAAATGTTTTTATCTGATTTTTGCCTAGATGGCACTTTTGTTTGGATGGCATGGTCTCCTAATCTATTTTTATCTTTCTGGTCCTAGTCTACCGATCCCAAGGATCTCCATATCAGTAAGGTATACAGTGAGTAATCGTATGGTATTCCAACTGTGAATATTCTATCTTATACTAACAATACTCAACCTAGGCTCAGGTAACTATCTACCTTCTAAGACGCCTTAACACAAATCGCTCGTCTGCACATTACATATACATGCACTGCGCGCGCACTCACACACCCCAACATACATTCACTCACACACACTCTCCCCTACACACACATACACTTACATAAGTACCCTACACAAACCAACAACATGTATAGATACAGGTATATATATATTTATTTATTTGTATAATTTATGTATCTATCTATTGCCATATTTATTTTATTTTTATTTAGTAGGTAGTATGAGCACCTTCCCGCCGCTAATATAAAAATTCCCACATTGATGGGTTGCCTGGAAGATATTGCTCAAAGCAATAAGGCCGCCTATTGCCTAGCGCCTTTTTCATGTACTATAATATACTATATGTTGTAATAAAGAGTTTGTATTGTATAGAACTCATTAGAACTAAATACAGATTTGTTTTGTAAGATCCCAGATAAACACCAACCTTTTTCTTTCTACGTTTCGACCGTCCTTCCTCAGTTTTGGCATCACTAGTTTCCCCCAAGTTCTCATTTCCTGTTGCCTCACTAAACGCCTCGCTGCTGTTTTGGCTGATTTCACTTCTTGAATCACTATTAATGTCATCTATTTCGTTTACTGATTCATTCGTTGTGTCATTATTATTAAACGAGTCATTAATAACTTCATTCTGTAAATTAGAAGATTTGTCGGTTATTACCCGACTGCTTTTGTTTATATTACTGTCTGTTGTTTCGGTATTTTCATTAATATTGCTTTGACTATTTTGATTTTCATTATCTATAATCTTTGGTTTGTTATTTTCAATACTTTCGTTCACTGGTGTTTTAATATTTGTATCATTGTCATAATTTAAAGGCTCTACATTATTTTCAAGATCTAATTCACAGCCTTTATCACTTATTAACAGTAAATTTTCTCTAATCTTGTTAGCACTAATAAGTTTTTCACTACATGCGATATTATTATCTCCATTTAAAGTCTTTATTTCATCACTGTGATTGTTATGATCTTTTATCTCACTCACTGACTCGTCATTTGACTCATTTGACTCATTTTGTATCTCACTGATTGGTTCATTTGTTTTAATAAGCGCTTCCTCGATGCATTCCTCTGGAACATTGTTCGTATTTATGTTATCATCAACAGTTTCTAAACATGGTCGCTTCTCATCTTCATTCATTTTTGTTATAAACGATCATAAGAATTTCAATAGATTAAAGGTTTGTTTAAAACAAAAATAGTTCTTATAATATAGGTATTTGCTGCTTGAAACACGTTATCACCATTTTACGAAAGAAATATACAACGCTCGGACCAATAATTTATTTGTCATAGTTTGGACAATCACTTTTTATTTATTTTTAACTCTTTAGAAACACTAACACTAAAACAATAAAAAATACACGTTTGATAACAATTTCAAAACCAGTAAAGATAACTATTTCAAACGCGCAGCACTATCACTCCTAAGTCTCACAATATTGCACTTCAATCCATATTTTTTCACCACGTATCGTTTTCTATTGAACGCGCTACCGAGCGTCAATATTCCGTGATAAATACCCCGATACGTTATCAGCGCGCAAACGTGCGCGCGAGACGCTTTCTGTATCTACGTTTGTACTGAGCGCCGATTTGCATTTATAGTTAGTAAACACGCGGGACGGCAAAGATTATGTCATTGTATAAAGTAGATGGACGTCGGATACATTGTTTAACGTTGCTGTGGTATACAGATTTTATCAATGGAATTATGCATTGCGTCATGGCTCTTGATTCAAGGCCGGCGAAGTTCGTTCAACCTTTTACGTGCCAAAACGTAAATGTTTTTTTTTTAACCAATGAACAAGCTGCATTTTTATGCAGTTCAAACTACTTCAACTTTTTTTATTATGGTAAATTACGTCACAAAGCAATTAAAAACGTTTTAAATTTCAAGAAGAGGAGAAGTACTACATACGACAGAAAAGCCATACGTACCTATGAAAAAAATATAAAGTCCCTTTATCCCTCTGTGCCGTCTTGACCTTTTTAAATAGATAAGTACTTCTGGAAGAGATATGACAGGGACTACAGCCTAACGTGATTTTCGTATCACGGACAACGCTCCAGTTCATTTTTAGCTAGCATTCCCTATCTAAGTTTATTTAGTTGGTATCGAAAAATATTTTAGTACATCGTCAATATAGGACAAGTCAGTATCATCTGACACACCTCTACGAAACAGTAGATATTTAATCTATGATAGTTCTCCGCGCATAATAAGAGAGCAAGGCCGCGCATGCGTCTCGCGAGTAGCGCGCGCGCATAGCTCGAGGCGATGACGTCACAAGCTGACTCAGACCGTATAAACACTGGCTGGAAAAACTGGGTTGCAGATGGTGGAATACAATGATTTCTATGTGTTTCGGTTTTGTATATCTACACCCACCTTCCACCTACTACCGGGTGTCCAAAAAGGGTACATATTTGCACTTTTAAATATCAATAAATCGACTTAATGGTGTCGAATATAATGTCGTAAGTGGAATTAATTGGAAATTTAGTTGAAATGGATTCGTATACCGGAGCTCATCGCGCATTATGTGTACGAGCTTATTATTAAAACAATAATTCGATAAATAACAGCTCGCTGCTTACATCGCGCGCATTTCAATGTACGGGACATTTCTTGATCTCCCAGTGCAAATATCATTAGAAAATGGATTAAGACGTAATGGACGTTATTTGGACAACATATTTTTTTTTGTCGTAAACTTTCCATTGTATGCACTTTTTGCAAATAGTAATAAAATTATGAAATTAAATATTTTTCATATATAATTTTTGGGTCTAAATTGCCAAAACCCTTTTTACTTACATATTGGTAATTAAATATATCATTTAGACATATTATATGTCGGATACCTAGTCTTCCTGACTTTATTATTATATATTTCACTAGCTGTCCGCCCGCGGCTACGCTCGCGTAATGTAAGATTTTCCCGTAAAAAGTATCCTATGTGTTAATCCAGGGTATGATCTATCTCCTTTCCAAATTTCATCCAAATCCGTTCAGTAGTTAAGGCGTGAAAGCGGAACGAACATCCAAACATCTAAACATCCAGATAACCAAACAACCAAACTTTCGCATTTATAATATTAGTAGGATAGTGTGAAGTGTGATCATATTTAGACTAAAAGGTCCCACTGCTGGGCAAACACCTCCATTTTTTTTATTATACAAATTTTCATGTATTTTTTTATCTAACTTTTCTAATCTTTCTTCACAAAGTTGAGCTGTAAACCTGAACGAATTAAACTTTTGCAATCTGACACTTACGACCATCTTACAATTTTTTTTTAGAACAAACAAGATATCGCTGCCTTCTGTGAGAAGCAGTTATTTTATTTGCCATACTACTGCTTCTGTAAAACCACTAAACTAAACCAACCTTATCGTCGAAGAAGCCTTGGTCATCAGTCCTCTGTTGGCCGAGTAGCCTGTCAGTCTCTAGGTCCGTGTCTGCTTCATCTGCAAAAACACATAATTATTATGTCTCATCTTCTTCATTTAAATAAATAAAATGTGCATATTGTTGCGTTGTACTGGCATTTTGTGCATTAACATATCGTCAGTGGAAAGGTAAAAATACTAAAGCGCCAAAGTACAACTTTACAGGAGAGACGATTAACACCAAAAAGGCGTCGCTTTAGTCATCGGCCTAACGATCAGACCCAAAGTTTTGGATGGCTAAAACGCCAAAAGTCCTCAGATTAACAAATCACCTAAACTAATCGACGCAAAAGAAAATGCAAATATATATAACTCATTTTCGCCAATTTGGCGCTTTAATACTTTTACCTTTCCACTGGCGATTAGTTCTTTTGTCTAAATAATCGAAATTTCGTTGTCGTCGTCGTATAACTTCCAAATGTATGAAACCTCTAGAATGAAACCGAATTTAGTACAGTTTCTAGCATGCCTTCAGACAGACAAGGATCGATTTCGGACCCTGACAAGTGAAAAATATGCACTTTCTGAGTAAGTGATTGAACCCACCTTCGTCACCACTAACTGGTTTGATGTCCACTGATTCCTGACTTTGAGCTGATGACGGCCTTTTCCTGTAAAACAAATTTGAAATAAGTTTCTAGATATTGCTAAACAATAAAAAAATTAAACGTAATAAAAATTTAATTATTAGCAAAAAACTTAAACCCGACAATTTAAAAGTAAGAATCAAGAAAATATTTCCTTTGTTTACAAAAGGTCAGATTTTTTCTTGTCTGCAAATATTTATCATTATATTAGTAAACAACTTGTATGCTAAACATTAACACAAAGATGTTGTTGATGTTCGGATGATAGCTGTGCTCGAAAGCCGGCTTGACTTAAGTCAACAACACATTTCGATCACAGACCGTGTGGCGTGTGTTTCCGAGTGGTGGTGGTGCGGGGAGTGCGCGGAGACGGGCGCGGGGGGCGTGACGGGCGCGACCGTCAGCGCGGGCTCCGCCGGCGGCCGGTGCGGCGCAGGCGCGGGCGGCGGAGGCGCCGTGCACGCCGCTGTGAAGATAACACAGTTAAACATCTGTAGTTGTATTCTCCTAATGTTTGTGAGAACATTTGTGGTTGTTTTTTTTGTTTCTGTTTGGTTGTGTATTGTATTCTCCTTTATTAATAAAATAATACCCTGAATTGTGATGGCGATCCGGCTAAGGTCAAGATCTACTTATTTACTTACCTAGTGGGTCTAAGGAATGCAAGTCAGCATCTGACAGCACGAGAGGGTCGGAACCGGTTCCATTCTCCACTATTTCTTCTATGATCACTGACGTGTGCGTCTAAAAACAACATATGACTAATTAAAAACAGCATAGACGTGGCATAGGGTACACTGTTTTATTGTCAACAAAATAATACGTCATATTATGTCACAATGGCTATGAAACGAACAACCTGTAGATTTGATTGACGACAAAGATACGAAATATCATGCTTAAGGTAGGAACCTTATTTCAAACTTAAATCTACCGAATATGTTCGTTCAGGCCTCTGAGAAACAAAAGAAGGTCAGAACGCAAGGCGACGCGTTTAAAAATATATGGTTCAAGCGGATATTTTTAATTTATTCTCAGGTATAGTCCCTTTCAATAGAATCTGGCAATAATATAAACAAACCATTCTAATCATTTTCACTTTTCAAGGAACCATTCATTCTTCTTACGATCATTTCGCCCCCTATTAACTTCTTTATGATAGTTATTTTCTTAGGCGCGAGCCTTTCATTTATCTAAGGTTATTTTATAAAAAAATACTCGGACGACAAAACTTTCAATAATTTGTAAAACTGCCATATTAATTTTTTACTCATCAAAGTCTGGTTTGTCTTTGGTAAGTTAGTGTCAAAAAATTTCTTGTTTATATTATAGTCGGCTTCTATTGAAAGGGACCTTATAAACCGAGACCGATTTAAAATGTGATAATACTTAGTATAAAATTAAATTGTAGTTAGAAATGCAGTAATACGTCGCATAGTTGTTTATTAGCATAATCATTTAGAATGAACTATTTCCTACTACCCAACAACATTTATTTTTAAAACATCAGACACAAATAGAGAATTTACAGATTTCTTCCTCATTGAATAAAATAAAGTATCATTGTTTATTTTAAATAGGGAATATGCATAAAAAATATTAGTTTTTTTCATAGTTCATCTGAAAGTATACACAAATAGAGTATTGACAGTCAAAACAGAATCGAAATTGATCAAAAAACAAACTAGTTACAACATTATTAAACAAATATATCTGTCCTTCCTACGAAAAGAAAATTTTCTATGGCGGATGTATGGCCCGCGTTACATAATGAGGTCACATGTCACGTCGGACCTCTCTGTCTAACCATCAACTTTGAAGCCTTATAACTTCGTTTCTGAGCAAGATATATGAAAAAATATTTTTATGTGTTTATCCGGAACTTAGTATTTCGTTTAATGAATTAGAAAAAAATGTGCATATTCCCTATTGGTTCAAAATTAATTAATAATGTAAAAAAGTGGATAATTTGGGTGCATCTCAGTTATAACCTGCTACAGGTATAATAGGCGCTCTATTTAATTTTCTGAAGATAACTATAAAAGCAATGCTAACTTGTAAAGACGCCATCTGGTTATTATTGTCGGTGTCGGAGGCGTGTCCCGAAGACAGTCCATCCTCCACGATTGGTAGATGCGTCACCACCATTCGGTTTGAGTCCATTTGCACTGAAACAATATAGTAAACTTAATTATTATCCATATCAGTAAACGACGACCTATCACACTATATACTCTTTGAGAAGCTCTAAGGGCGACATTCAGAGGTGGAAACTTAGTTAAGCTTAGGTGTTGGGTTTGAAAGGAATCTTATTCTCACCTCGAACCTTAGAATCCCTCGCAAGCTTCAGGATAGACACCTTCGCATGCTCTGGATTCAATATCAGTTCTCTGAGGAAAAATCAACATTCCTCTCTTACCCAACAAATAACTAAATTCTCTTCTTGAGCGTCATTGTATCGTTTCTTGCTTAGTCCTATTTCTTGGCTATCTTTTAATTCTCTCTTATACATATAACACAACAATGTAAACCAAAACACATTTTAACTTTACACATATTTTACACAGGTATACGAGTAGAACAAATTGCACAAGTGGAAATGTGTAGGCATGCCTACACTACACTACACTACTTTGTACTTGAAAAACAGTACTGATTCAACCTTTGTTGAAGTTACAACGCTATGAGTACAGCGCTATTATTGTGTTAGGCCCAAGTCACACAGAGCCGTGCCGGGGGCGGTCCGGGGCCGGTAAAGCGGGATGATGCTATGGCGCGGCATAGCGCCGTCCCGCTTGTCCCGGCCCCGGACCGCGCCGCTCCCGCTCTGTGTGACTTGGGCTTTATTCTCGAAACAAACCACTGCACACAAAAATCACAAATATGGCTATTATTTTCTTAAATAAAAAGTGGGTAGGTGCATTTATTTCAAAATCAAAACTGGCCATCATTTGTAAAACTCATTCTATAGCAAATAAAGATATTTCTACTACTCTTGAGAGCTCATTCTTCGTCGCTGGTATCGACCGACAGTGCGACGGCCCTAACTCTTCACGACGACACTGAAAGCTCCTATATCTTGCCTGTTCTTTCTCTCTTATCTTACCTTTCATCTCAGAGAGCTCGTTCTCCATGGGTATGAGTGAGAGGTCAGATCCGTCGTTGCTGGTGCGAACAGCCCTTGTTGTCGCAAATCTTCGACGACGCTTATTCGTTTCATGCTTAGTCCTATATCTTGCGCATTCATTCTCTTACCTTTCATCTCGGAGAGTTCGTTCTCCATGAGTATAAGCGAGAGGTCCGAGCCGTCGTCGCTGGTGTCGGGCGACAGGGCAAACGGTCCGCGTTGATCACGACGGGGCGGCGCAGGCGACGCTGATCCGCTCCACGCTGCGCCCACGCTTAGCTCTGACACGTTCGGGTCGGGGTAGCGCTCGCGTTGTTGCTGCAAATAACAGATAGAAATCATAATAATAACTGACTGATTGTAATAGAATATAATTCAAGAAAAAATATATCAGGGGTTTTAAAGAAAAGGGGGGGGGGGATCTTAGGGGTGTAATAGAAAATTTATGTTTGTCTGTCTGTATGATTGTACGCGCATTACGCAAAAACTACTGCACGAAATTGGATGCGGTTTTCACAGTGGTACTCGTATTGATGGAGTTTTAACTTTAAAACGTATTTAATATTGATTTCGTAGATTGTGCAAGTCATTTGAAAATTACTATGCAATCAACTAGGTACCATAATAATGTTTAAGTAAACATAATCATTCGATGTTCGTAATTCATTCTACTTATTTGTTTTTATTTGCAACTAATAATACTTTCTACTGTAATTTGTGTAAATTCAAACTTCACACTTATTTCTACATAAAATAGTATTAAATGTTCCAGACAGTCAACCTTCTTTCCTTAACAAACACAAATCACAATTAAAAACAATCCTTTAAACACAGATAACCTCTTGAACTTTTCCCAGAACTTCGGGGACACTCGTTTTTAATGCTACAACCTGGCGTCCAGCCAAGTCCGGTGCTAATTTTGTGGATTGCAAGCGAACAGACGTTTAGAAGTTCTGCGACTCAGGAACAACTCTTTGGTCCAGGTTTAATCAGTGCCTGCGATGCCCAGTTCTTTATTGTATTAGCTATTATTTCGTTAGTACAGCTACCATAGCCTTTGTTGCTGGTTGGCAAGGATACAAGATTAAAGTGCCAGTGATACATACGAGATGAACTTTTTTAGTACGCAGACCGGAGGCTTTGTAAGAACGAACTGAGGATGGCTTTTTCGTGATATTGTCATGTGTTCCTTGTACGGAAAATGATACAATGGTTTTTGAATGGGTTTTGTTAGAGAAAAGGTGAAAAAAAACTGTTTATCAGCAGGATTCGTACAGACAGATGAGTATAAGGGCTGAGGATGTCTTTTTCGTGATATTGTCATGTGTTCCTTGTACGGAAAATGATACAATGGTTTTTGAATGGGTTTTGTTTGGGGAAGGTGAATAAAAACTGTTTATCAGCAGGATTCGTACAGACAGATGAGTATAATGCAATGGCATCATCTTGGTATGGATATGTGCTTTCAGATATTCGATCATTCAAGAGGGAATATGCACTTTTTTTTTTTAATTTATTAATCGAAATATTTCAAGTACCAGATAAACAAAAAA
Source organism: Carpatolechia fugitivella (assembly GCA_951230895.1). Classification (NCBI taxonomy): domain Eukaryota; kingdom Metazoa; phylum Arthropoda; class Insecta; order Lepidoptera; family Gelechiidae; genus Carpatolechia; species Carpatolechia fugitivella. The sequence continues at coordinate 3,576,141 of OX579646.1, forward strand.
AAATGTTTTTTTTTTTCAAATATCTTGTTCAGAAACAAAGTCATAAGGCTTCAAAGTTGATGGTTAGACAGACAGAGAGGTCTGACATGACCATTAACGTCATTGGTCACGCGGGCATATATCCGCCATAGAAAATTTTGTTTTCGTTGATGATGAAAAGAGGGACAGATATATTTGTTGCTGAATCTAGTTTGTTTTTCGATCAATTTCGATTCTGTTTTGACTGTCAGTGTTCTATTTTTGTATACTTTCAGATGAACAATGAAAAAAAATTTTTTAATGCATATTCCCTACACCGCTCCACGCCCCGTCGCGTAACACGGAGCAGCAGATTTTAACATACTATGCAAATATGCAAGTTTGTATACAAAACACGCATGGAACAATCTCCGTCTGGGGCCAGTGTGCGAATCTATCTTCTGTCTATCTTGTAGACAGGTAGAAACTGCCTGCCTAATGCAGTACGGAATTACAACAACCATTTAAAATCTCAAGCAAACATCTTAACCATACAGTTTATCCGTGCCGTTCTTAGGCCCGGTTTCCACCAAAGCGGAGAGGAGAGGAGATGCGGTGAGATGTGCTGCGAAGCTGGCAAGCTATTTCCACCAAAGCGCAGAGGAGATGTGAGCTCTGCGTAGCGGCGAAGCGCGGGCAGAAGGCAGCGGGGCGGGGAGTGGGAGCGCGGGCGCCGCTCGCCGCCCGGCTACACACATCTTCGCTCGGCCGCGCCCTGCTTGCTATAGAAAAATTAGACATCTCCTCTCCGCAGGTCTCACTGAAGCTAAGCGGAGAGGAGATGTGGAAATAACGAAATCTGATTGGTTATTCAAACACATCTCCGCTTTGGTGGAAACCTGGCCTTATACAGTTTGGCGTGTAATTATGTATAGGTATTGAAATACCTATGTAATATGTGAAATAAATAATAGGTAATAATACCTGCAGTCCTAAGAAGTTGGTGTGATTGTGAGCTGTGTGCGGCGAGTCCAGAGTATCAGTTACGTGAGGCCACTCCGACTCGCTGCCTCCTTCGAGGCCGTTCTCCGACGGGCAGTCTTGGGTTTGTCTCCTCAGTTCGTAGTCTAAGTCCTGAAATTACAAAGGAAATGTGTGTAATTCAATTTGTTATAAAGTTCATGTAATGCGTCACGCCTTTTCTTTGGAAGGGTGGCAGCTCAGCAGAGACCATTTCCTTCTCCTTGCTATAGCATATCCAGACATATTTCTTCATTTTATTTACATTCATCAATCTCTTAATGCACGTCGGTTTTGGATAGGTACTTCTAACCTTTCCAGAGCAATCCCGATTTCATCGAGGAACTTTCGTCTTCGTCGTCTCTTGCGTTCCGAAACCTCTCGGGTGTTGGTCATCGACAGCTTATACGACCCCACCGAGGAGCTCGAGCCTACCCTGAATTAGGGCGATTAGGTCTTGTAACTGGGCAAAATTTTCAAATGAAAAATTCGAATTTTCATAATTTTTTTTTATCGATTTATATACTCACTGGCACATCTAACCGCCCACTCTTCATTTCAGGGTAGGCTATTTCAATACTCGTGATTCTTTATAATTCTATTAGTTACAGCTGATGTCAGTTAAAAAGTTGTTAATTTAACGTTTGTTTAAGTGTTTAATTTATCGTAAAATTATCAATAAATAAATTGTAATGTATAACAATAAGCGTAGTTAAAAATTAACCCGAAATACAAGGGTGGGCAATTAGATGTGCCGGTGAGTGTACGAGTATATATTTTTTTTTACTCTATAAGTTGTCGCTGATTGAGTTATTCACACAAGTTGTTAATGCTCTTACCTGGAAATTAACGATCTCGTCACTATTGAGCTGCTGGTTGGCCATAGCGGGGCACCTGAAGAACTCCTCAAGCACCTTCCGCGTCTCCGAGAACTCGTACAGGTAGTCGAACGCCGCTGAACTCGGGGGCGGGGAGGGGTCCCTGCTCTCTGTCACCACCCTCTGGAAGGAAAGGGATGGAGATATTGGATTAGATTCGTGTTCATACACGTCCTCATTGAGGGGCTCCAGTAGATTCATCAACACGTTCGATTAGTTTTCACTGAGGAGCTTGACCCTACCCTGAAGTAGGACGATCAGGCCATAGTCGACCACGCTGGCCCAGTTCGGGTTGGGATGCAACCTTTGAATTTCTTCGTAGGAGTGTGAAGGTTTCCTTCCGATGTTTTCCTTCACCGTAAGAGAGTGGAATACACGTACATATTACTTTGAAATTCGAAAACACATTGGTACGTGGTGAGGTTCGAACCCGCTCTTGGATTTGGATGAAATACTGCCCAACGTGGTTAAGGTGTCTCTTTGGAAGGCTAACTAAAAGTACCTCAATTCAACGATTAGATCAGATAAATGTATTATAATTTAGAATTATTCACTTACCTGTGGAAATCCAGGCCTTGGAGATTTAATCGTAGCAGGTTTCTGTCCAATTCCATATCTTCTCGGCGACCCCTCGTACTCAGCTATCGGCAGCTCTCCTATCACCCTGGTTACCCTCCCTTTATCTTCATCCCCAGACAGCCACACCCCCGAAGGACTGGCATCACTCAGTCTCCCATCCCCCCCACGGGACGGCGTCGATTCACTCCCACCATCACAACTTACTTCACTTTTATTGTTCATCACATCGCTATCACCATTTTTAATAGTGTCTAAAGTCCTTTTTACACTCATATCTATCTCATTGTCACTAGCTTCAGGGTCCATCCGAAGACCTAGGGACACAGAATTCAATATCACTGAAAATAAAAGAGAAAGAAAAACGGTCCTGTAAATTACAATGGTTAATGAGATGGAGAATGTTAGCAGTGAGCCCTGACTATCCGAAAAGTGAATGAATGAATCAACATACATAGTATGAACTGTTGAGAAAAAAAAATAAAACATATAGCAAGGGAACACAAGAAATAAATTAATAGGGGATCGGACTGTTCACCATATTTTATGAATTATTTTTAAAATATATGTAGCAGACGATTCGCGAAGAAAAAAACTGAATCGGTTGAAAAACGAATTTACAGTGATTTTTTAAAGTTTCAATATGTCTGTCTCTTTCAAAAACGATTTTTTGTATGGAGATTATATGGCGTTACTAACAAATGACGTCACAAGTGGGTATGTGCCTCTCTGTCTAATCTTGAATTTCAAACCTTTATAACTCGGTCAATTTTAATGATAGAGCAAAAATTATTTTAGTGTGCGATAGCAGAAACTAAGAAATTTGGATTTATAAAATAAAAAAAAGTATTCCGACCCCCTATTAGTGAAAAAGAATGCAGAATTATAAGCAAAATGTGCTCGAGCACACAAACTCGAGCACACAAACTCCAGAAAAACTTCATATTAGCCAGCACATGACTGTGCTTGAACAATCTTATACCTTGAAAGCGCTATATTGTAGCATTCAAAATGTTAGCTGAAAATGCTGGCTAGCTACTGTACATAATTGTCTATGAAAACAAGACTTAAGCAATATAAGGCCCCCTATAACGCGTTCACAATTCCAAAGAAAATTAAACAAAAGAAAATCACCTTTCCAGTCGTCATTGTCGTCAAAAACAACGACTTCGCCGTCAGCAACCACCGCTATGGGACTGCTTTTAGTGCTCACGTCGTTCGTTTTATGGGGGTCCAGTATGGGGGAGCAAGTCCTCGGGATCCCCATGTTCTCTAGAGGCTCTCTGTCCCCGTTCGTGTAAGTGGGGGACGTGTGCCGTGATATCATTTTTTTGGGTTCATTATTCATCATAACGTTGCTTATCCTGTGAAGGGGTATCTGAAACAACGAAAGAGGAGAATCTATTGTAGGATTGATCGATGATAGCTTCAAATAATTTATATTAAATCTCTTTAGCGTTTATTATTACATTGCAGACAGGTCACACCAGATTATTACCAGTGTGATAAGCATGCTGTTTTACTATGTCAAAAACTTGGTTTCTGTATTTAACGGTTGATTCTTCTTTTTTTCGGATCGCTTGCAAAACTACACAGTACAGTTTTTACCCTGTTATAGCACACTTACCTCATTAGAATGGTTCTTGTTCTCTATGGCGTAATCTGTAATAGTATCTTTGTTCAGCGATCTCACTTTGTTCCTCATATTGTGTTTGTGCGTGTTGTTATGCCGAAGCTTGCGCACCGCCTTCGTTCGGCTCTGCGAATAGAGCTCCCGACCTCCTGCTATTTCTATTATCCTGGTAACGAGAAAATATATTTATGGCGCAGTTAACGTAATTGAAGACGTATGTTAGGGCTTGAATAGGGTGAATGGTGTGGCTTATAAATGCCGAGACCTATTTATGCAGTCTATTGGAATGATAGGTTTCCATTTAATTTTATTTATACGAGTATGTCAATGTTTTTATTACTGCCATAAAGAATCAATTTGAACGAGAAAATACTGAAGATTGGAAAATATTTTGTATTCTGTATTTTATTAAACAAATATTCTTACAAGTTAGGTTACAACTTTTATAATTTCTTGTTTCCACAAACTAAATGGTGTGTGTTTCACGCCACAAAAAACATTGTAGAGTCCATGAGCAGACGCACCAAAGCTTCTATAGAGCAGGATAGAATACTGTCTCTATCTGCATGTTACGTTTTTGTTTGCAATACAGAGAAATTCTTTTCTATCTTGATAGATTCTTACCTAGAATCCCTAAGTTTATAAGTGCCCCCCTTGGAGTTGAGTATGACGAGCTGGCTATCATTCCGATCCTCGTCGGAAGACGCATTGTTCACGTTGTTCTCTCGCCCCTCACGCATCTCCAGCGTGGAGCTCAGTCTGAAAAACAAACCAACATTATAGAAACTACCTGTGGTATTGACAGAAACGTCTCAGGGCGAATTTTGGTAATAGATTTAACAGATTTGCAACAAGAGTCAAAAACACAGAAAAGATTGAATACTTGCTACTCACGAACAAACGATTTTCTGACCATTACATCAACTACATTTTGTCGGAAGGTTTTAAGAGATGTTTCTATGCCTCTTTTTATGATTTAAGAGATGTTTCTATGCCTCTTTTGGCCGATTTGGAAAAGAAGTGTTCAGTTCTCCAAAGTTCATCTCGTACTTGTGGCTATCTCATTCGCACTTTTATGGTGTCTCTAGTCTTCCGCACCGTCCGTCTTGCGCGCGCCTGCAGCCGTCTCGCTCTCACCTGTCGTGTGGGTGCTGCATGGTTTTGGGCCGGCACTTGGGGAAGAGTCGCGTGATGCGCTCGGCGACGACGTCGGAGCCGGACGTAAAGTCGTCCGCACCGTCCGTCTTGCGCGCGCCTGCAGCCGTCTCGCTCTCACCTGTCGTGTGGGTGCTGCATGGTTTTGGGCCGGCACTTGGGGAAGAGTCGCGTGATGCGCTCGGCGACGACGTCGGAGCCGGACGTAAAGTCGTCCGCACCGTCCGTCTTGCGCGCGCCTGCAGCCGTCTCGCTCTCACCTGTCGTGTGGGTGCTGCATGGTTTTGGGCCGGCACTTGGGGAAGAGTCGCGTGATGCGCTCGGCGACGACGTCGGAGCCGGACGTAAAGTCGTCCGCACCGTCCGTCTTGCGCGCGCCTGCAGCCGTCTCGCTCTCACCTGTCGTGTGGGTGCTGCATGGTTTTGGGCCGGCACTTGGGGAAGAGTCGCGTGATGCGCTCGGCGACGACGTCGGAGCCGGACGTAAAGTCGCCCGCACCGTCCGTCTCGCTCGCGCCTGCAGCCGTCTCGCTCTCACCTGTCGTGTGGGTGCTTGCATGGTTTTGGGCCGGCACTTGGGGAAGAGTCGCGTGATGCGCTCGGCGACGACGTCGGAGCCGGACGTAGAGTCGCCCGCACCGTCCGTCTCGCTCGCGCCTGCAGCCGTCTCGCTCTCACCTGTCGTGTGGGTGCTGCATGGTTTGGGCCGGCACTTGGGGAAGAGTCGCGTGATGCGCTCGGCGACGACGTCGGAGCCGGACGTAGAGTCGCCCGCACCGTCCGTCTCGCTCGCGCCTGCAGCCGTCTCGATCTCACCTGTCGTGTGGGTGCTGCATGGTTTTGGGCCGGCACTTGGGGAAGAGTCGCGTGATGCGCTCGGCAACGTCGGAGCCGGGCGTGGAGTCGCCCGCACCGTCCGGCCGGAGCGCGCCCGCGCTCATGTCGCCCCCACGGTCACGGTTGTAATGCGCCTGGGGAAGAATGGAGAAGTATTAAAAAAAACTGAAAGTCATAGTAGAGGATAATAATAATTGAAAAAAGAAGAAGTCATAAAAGCTGCCGCATGACAACTCGAACCACGGTGGTATTCGTGTCAATCAAGAGGAATGTCAAGATTTAAAAATCAACCAAGTTCCCGCGTTACCAACTTGTGAATACGATTTGTTTTGAATCAAGGCTTCTGGAGGAAAACGTAGAAAAAGATTAAAAAACGTAGAAGAAAGTTCCCGTTCATTTTTACATTTATCCAGAATACTTCTAGGACTATACAAAAATTCAGCGTGTAACCCAGTGCTGCTCACTGCGTGATTTTCCCGGCCACAAGAGCTTTACGATCTGACGCCTGAAGTGAAAAACTGGTTACAGTATCTTGACCTATTTTGTTTTAATGCCTAGATTATATTCGTTACGTCATACGATTGAAAAACTACGTAGTACGTAGAGCATAAAGACTACCCTTTAGCTGAAAAGCCAGCCGCGATGGCTCGGACTGTAACGGTGCCAAGCCGTGCGATCGATACTACATTGGGAAAGACAGCTAAGAACGCTATGTACTGGGTCTGGTTATGGTCTGGTTGCTATTACTAGTTTATTGAGTCGCTGGTCTAGTGGCTAGGGCCACTGCCTCCCGTTCGGGAGACGCGGGTTCGAACCCCACCAAGTACCAATGTGTTTTCGAATATAAAATGTACGTTTATTCGACGCTCTTTCGGTGAAAACATCGTGATGAAACCTGCACACACCTGCGAAGAAATTGATTGATTGTGGATTGTGTGTTGAAGTCGACCAACCCGCATTGGTCTAGCGTGGTCGACTAAGGCTTAATCATTTCATGTGTGAAAATCGCGAGAGTTTAAAACGTTATTACTAATCGCCCTAATTCAGGGTAGGCTCGAGCCCCTCGGTGGGGACGTATATATGAGCTGTTGATGATACTCTATCGTTATGTACGTCTACGTCTTTCAACTGAAAAACACATTAAATGTGTATTAATTTTAGTTTAGTATTAGCAATTTAACGCAATCACCGATTAAGTATAACTTAACCGCAATACACAACAAAGCCGCCGACCCGGCGGCCTATGACGGAGACTTATTGTCGGCGGGCTAGTTGGCGGCTTCACTCATTGCAAGTCCGAAAACTTTTTCAGCGGCTCGACATGAGGCCGCACGCACTAAAGTAGCAAAATCAAGAAACGGACCTTACCCATCAAGACGTTCAAACTCTCCTATTTGATTACTCAACCCTCACGATACCAAAATGGCCGCTCGTTAGGTATGCCTTCCTACCTCGTTAGTCTAGTTAAGAGTCGTTATATTGAATTATAGGGCATGAAGCATGAAATCATCTCATAACAGTACTGAGAGAAGGCAACTGGTAACTACGTAGAGACGGGTAATAGTTCAAAGGAAGCAAGCAAGGGTAGCGAACCAGAGGCCTTGGGGCCTCAATAGCTTACAGAAATACTTCGTCTTTTCGTGTCGATACTATTAGATCATTCTTAATTAATATCTAAACTAAAAAAAATGCTCGGCACCTTAAAAAAATCCACAGCTAATGGTGTTAATTCCCGCAGCGAAACTTAAATTTAATCTTAGCCTTGTCACTTTCTGACCAACGACCATGAAAAAGGACAGAAGATTGTCGGCTCTTTTGAACGTCAAATTTTATGTCACAAACGTCAATTTTAAGCAGGATCCTAAAGCAAGCCATTTAAAATTACATGGCACACATCAAAACTTGACATTTGCGCTATAAAATTTGGCGCTCCCAATGGTTGACAATCTTCTGTCCTTTTCCATCGTCGTGGGTCAGAAAGTGACAAGACTAAGATAAGTATAAAAATAAGATAAATTTAAATTTAGTTTCGCTGCGGGAATGGACACCATTGTCATCATAATGTATTACATTTACTTGGTTTTGACAGCATACATATTTGTAAGTATAATATTTCGTGCCACTCGACAGGCGATATAAAAAGTATAACATTAATCCAGCCCAACCAATGAATATTTAGACTACTTTTATCTATGACTGTTACGAAGATTCGTTAGTTTCGTCTTGCCTAATCGTATAACCCGAGCTTCCCGATTTGCTTTTGAGGCCCTAGGACACGATTTAGTTAGGGGCCCCAATCGGCCTCATGTGTGATTACGTCACGGTACACCTGTCACGGTTATAACAGTTACGCTTGTCTGACTCCTTTGAAAGGCAGGCAGAGGAATAAGAGACGAGAGTTCTTTGGTGTACTCAAAATGCTTTCTTTTTCTTCAAGATATGATTACCATAATTATATTGGCAACATAAGCCATCTTCTCTTCGGGTGCACAATTTTAATCTACTTGGTAATCATAATATACGTCCCGAACTTTCGAAGAATACTTATGAAATATATTCAGAAAAAAAGAAAGTTTCAAATATTCTAGTAATCACATTTTTTTAAAGCTTAGGTATCTATATCCTACTATCCTACTAATATTATAAATGCGAAAGTTTGGATGTTTGTTGCCGAATCACGTTTGAACCACTGGACGGATCGGGATGAAACTGGGCACACATATAGGTTAGGTTCTGGAATAGGACATAGGCTACTTTTACCGCAGTAAAACACTTCATTCCCACGGGAAAACTCATTGTACGCGGGTGAAACCGCGGGCGGAAAGCTAGTATACTAATATTATAAAGAGGTAAAGTTTGTATTTTTGTGTGTTTGTAACGAATAAATTCAAAAACTACTGAACCGATTTTAATTCTTTCACCATATTAGAACGCTACATTATTCCTGAGTAACATAGGCTATATTTTTTACTAGAAAAAATTAGGGATCCTTGCTAAAACTTCTGTAACGTGTACCAAGGTGTAAAAAAAATTGCTTAAAAATTTCTTTCATCGCATACGCAGCGGAAACTATTGATGACAGAACAAAAAAATGTTCTACTATGGTGTAGGGTAGGGTAGGGTAGGTGTAGGGTAGATGTTGGGTAGGTGTAGGGTAGGTATAGGTTAGGTGTAAGGTAAGTGTAAGATAGGTGTAGGGTAGGTGTAGGGCAGGTGTAGGGTAGGTGTAGGGGAGGCCTAGGGTAGGTGTAAGGTAGGTGTAGGGTAGGTTAGGAGTAGGGTTGGTGTAGGTTAGGTGTAGGTTAGGTGTAGGGTAGGTGTGGGGTAGGTGTAAGATAGGTGTAGGGTAGATGTTGGGTAGGTGTAGAGTAGGGTAGAGGTAGGAAAAATGGCAAGACAATATTTTTTTTTTATTTGATTAGGTAGTATAAGAGTCCATAATGTAAATAATAGGATTGTTGTTTTTGACGTTAATCCACCCGCGCGAAGCCGGGCCGGGCCGCTAGTTTTAGATATAAGTCATAAATGACTCTCCCACTTATCTGACTTCAAAACTAGTTATTCCAGTATTTTTCCTCGACTATACTCAAGACGAACACAGATAGAAAATTACAGAATCAACGTCAACTCAATTTACATTTAGAAACGTTTCGATTTTAATGCAATTCCCGAGTAAAATCCATTCCGAGATCCAATTTAGTACGGAGCGGTTACTTAAATAGAGACTGTGATTACTTTGATGAAATGTCGTTCGGATAATTGGAGGGGTCAGCAGACTTTACCTACAGCAGATCTGAAGTCGTCAAGAATTTAAACGACAAACTTTTATGACCGTGGCCAAATTTGATACTAACAAAAACAGGTGTATTTTGTTCACACATCGGATACGATTGCAGCGACGCTAGCGACGACGTCACCGGTACAGATAAGTTTGTCACTGTACCTATGCGATGTTTCGTTTCAGTGCCCGCAAACGCTACGAGACTACGGATCGTAGCTTTTGTCTACGGCGTAGACATTCGTTTCTATTTTATGTGATACATTTTTTTTGTGCCATTGCGTATGTTTTGTTTTGGGCATTTTATTTATTTAATTAATTAGGTAAACCAACAGCACAAATATTACACACTGTAGGAAATAGGGTTATGAGCCAAAGAAAACTTTATATTATTTTAAATAAATAATTAGTATATTATTTTATAACTTATTTATCACTGGGAAGATATTACACGACCGTTACTAACGCAGTAGAAAATCCGAATGTGAACAGACAGAACTGCCAGACAGAACGAAAGATAATTTGGCGGTTCGTTCACTCATTCACTCACCTTCACTCATTCATACAATAACTGCTATAGTCAAATCAGATTTCATATTTACAACAGTTGAATTATAACTCATTTAAAATAAACATGAGCTAAGATTAATTTTTGTATAAATTAATAACCATAAATTCAACACGCGCCCTCAAAAATGAATCTTAGTTACAAAAATATTTTGATTTGTTTATTATGTTCAAAAATACATAATTCACCTACGATATCCTATACGGTACGTATATATCTTCCAAGTGTATGCTGGGAAAAGTACATTATTATTATGGTCCAACATTTGTTGCAAGGATTAGGGAAAAAACCCAGGAAAAACCTAATCAAACCATATGTATACAAATTGTGTTAACTTCATGATAATCATTTTAAAATATACAACAAAATTAAAAACAATAATTATTGTAAACCCATCTCAGCACGCATTCTTAGAAAAGGTAAGGGTTTCGTCAATGCATCCGCCAACTGTTTACCTGTGGGAATACAGGTTATAACATAATTTTATTACATTTTTCTCAATCTGCTCTCTGGAATAATGATATGTCTTTGGACCTCTTGTGATTAGTTGGGTTATTTGCGATACTTATGCATCCACTGTTATCTTCATAAATCACAATAGGACTAGAATTATTTACATACTACATGCCAGAGACTTTAGCCATAATGCCTCACGAATAGCTTCGAACAGAGCCATATACTCAGTCGATGAGGCTGCAACAGACATTTGCCTCTTTGTACTCCAGGTAGTATAGTACAATTATCAAACAGTTTAAATAAGTACCTTGTAGTACTTTTTCTGTCGTTTGCATCGCTTCCACTCCAATCAGAGTCTACATACCCACATAAAATATTGCTATAATCACATCGTTTATAAATTAATTTTAAGTCAGTTGTTATCTGAGGACCCTTTTTAAACATTGCCATAATTTTTTATTATGTTTGTTTGTATACCTGCTTAATATATTAATACATGTGCTTAAATCTGGACGAGTACATATCATTATGTACGTCAAACATCCTATCACATTTCGACATTCATTTGTCATCAGAATTTAAACTTTCATAATTTAGTTTATTTTCCAGGTGACGGGATTACAATCGTGCATTTAAAACTGTTTTAATGTATGCACTTTGATCTAATGTAATTTTATCATTGAATCGTGTAATTTTTATGCCTAGAAATAATTTTATTTCTTTTAAATCTGTCATTTCAAACTTACTCATTAAATAATTTTTGAAATCATTCATCGTTTGAATTTCAGCAACGCTATGACTAAATCACGAATTTACACTTCCATTATTCGACATATACATACATATATATGAGTTGGTACACCTATCAACAGACGAATTTCGAAAACCTTTTTCTTTTAGAGATTGTTCGAAAACCTCAAGCACCTTGCCGCCTGCTTTAATCTGTATAGCACTTTATTCAAGACTAAACGCGCCTTGTACTAATTGAAAATATCCAACAACAAACAACAACATTTTTATCTGACGGCCTTGGCACTAAAGTCCAAGTGTTGTTGATAGAAAGAGAGTTTTATTCATCCCTAATTACGGCCTCCCACTGAGTTCTATCGTCTCGCGTTTTTATTTCCGCATTTAAGGTTGGTATTTACATAAAATGGACTGAGCACATAGTAAGCAGTCATCATCACTCTCATAATAAGATATAGGGGGACGAGATTCAAGACTATCACTTTTCTTAAGTTCATTATTTGTATCCTGTGTTATTATCATCTTTCTCTCTCAGGAACTCTCAGTTCAAGTATCAACCGTGTTGTTTATTTTGCGATGTTTGTTAGAGCACTCGTGCCCATCAGATTTTTTACGTATCTGATTTATGTACTGTTAGAACACCCGACTTACCCGACTTGCCGGTTTTGAACACCGAGACTTTATTGACACTGATTTAGGCACAATATAGTTATCAGTTTTGTGACACTGATTTAGGCACAACATAGTTATCAGTTTTGTGACACTGGTTTAGGCATAACATAGTTATCAGTTTTGTCATGGGAATTTGGAAAAATATTCCCTTCAGGCTTTAAAAAAAAAAGAGGCCTGAATTGCAAAAAAATAGTCTCGTGTGTGATTTCATCTCTAACAGTAACAAACCTTTCGCATTTAGGATTCCAAACTTTATACCCGTTTGGTTCGTATCCTACCAGTATATCTTTCCATGAATTGTCATCAAATTTTGCCTTACTGGTTTTATCATGCACATAAACAGTTTATGTTGAACCGAACACTTTAAGATACTTTAACTGAAGTTTCCTATTGTGCCACAGCTCGAATGGTGTCTTGGATTGTAATAGGACTCTTGTGGCTGGACTGCTGATAATGCAGCTTCTCCTCTGAAAACTTTTTCTAATTTTGCGCCACTTAACATGGAACGAGCCTTTTCAGTAATGGTCCTAACCATACTTTCTGAAAAACCAATCTGCTGTGTTGTCTTTGTAACTGTCAAATGATATGTTATTTCCTTCTCAACACAGTAATTTTTTATTTCAGTAGATAAGTATTCTCCACTGTTATCAGAATACAAATTGACAAGTTTAAAATTAAATCTAGCTTTAATTTTCACAACGTAATCTTCAAAAGCTGAAAATAAATCTGATTTGTACGTTATTAGGTACACAACACAGTAATGAGTAAATTGATCAACAAATAAAACAAAATAATCCTTATTATCAATAGTTGGAAGAGTAATAGGTCCACAAACGTCGGAGTGAACAACATATAACGGTCGTGTATGGTCTCACTGCCACACATACATTTTGTCAATGCTGCGACTTAATTAGGCCGCACGCGTATGTTTTCGTTATTACTAACTTTATATTATTAAGTACAATTTAGTGCGTCGACTACTGTCACACAGTAAACACTACTCAAGAAAGGAATTGCCATAATTTACCTATTTTATGCTTACATTTGTTTTTTTTTTTAGTTCTTTTTTTTTACATACTTTTACTACTTTGGTGTTCTTTCTCTTTGACGTGCTCCGGTCACATCTGCAAGTACTTACCGGCAGATCAACTACAACTACAGCACTTTTATTAAGTGTATAAGTCTAACTGGGTTTATACAGGTCGGTTAATGAGTTTTAACTTTTAGGCTGATTAAACGGAAGTCGCGCTTGTTTACCACTTATGCACGCTTCACACAAATCGTCACTACTTACAACGTTTTGAATTTGATTTACATCTTCAACCAACTTTTTAATTATTTATTTTATTTTTACTAATATGACCTAACCTTTGATGTCACAATTTATAAGATTTTTTTTTTTTTTACTTTTGCATATTTGGGACATAAAATGAATCACTTTAGCACAGGTTACAAAATCTAACATCATTAAATTGTTCAAAGACTTACCCTTCATCAATGTTTTACCATTTTTACAAATTTGGGCACCTTGTCCGTTTAATATGATCGTCATACCAGTTTTCTGCATCTTAGTAACCGAAAGCAAGTTGTATGGTACTTCCGGGCAATACAACACATCCTCCAGGGTTCCTTGAATGCCCAAGTTGCTTGTAACTTGAATTGCACTCCTTTTTGTAGCTGAAATATAAAAGCACTTTTTTTTCTTAGCAATAGAAATTTTCAATGGAGGATTTTTAAAACGGCGTATGTAATAAAAAGATCGTCCTTTTTTATGATGTGGTCAGATGCTCCAGAATCCAATATAAAAGTCACTTCGTCTTCACGAGCATCTTCTTGGTAATCTCCAGTCAAACAAAACCTGAATACTTTTAGCAATCCAGTTATTTTTCTCCCATGTGTGCATCGTATCACTGGATCTTCGTCAATAACTTTAATCACATCCATTTCGCTTAGCAATGCACGGATTCGAAATTTCCAAACACTGTACTTTTTTTTCGTTGAACGGTTTGACATTTCGTTTGATTTTTGAATTCTCCATTCCGCACTTTTTCGAAAATATAACCGTCTGCCAATTCAAATGTTACGGTGATTATATACGTCAAAAACAACTGAAAAATAATTTCGCGCCACTGGGCCCATAACCTGTAGGAAATAGGGTTATGAGCCAAAGAAAACTTTATATTATTTTAAATAAATAATTAGTATATTATTTTATAACTTATTTATCACTGGGAAGATATTACACGACCGTTACTAACGCAGTAGAAAATCCGAATGTGAACAGACAGAACTGCCAGACAGAACGAAAGATAATTTGGCGGTTCGTTCACTCATTCACTCACCTTCACTCATTCATACAATAACTGCTATAGTCAAATCAGATTTCATATTTACAACAGTTGAATTATAACTCATTTAAAATAAACATGAGCTAAGATTAATTTTTGTATAAATTAATAACCATAAATTCAACACACACTAATGACAAACATTGTATATAAGCTAAGTATCCAATATGTGTGCCTATTACAGGTATACATTAGGCATTATTTATTTTTATTTTATTTTATTGCAATGGGAAACAAACAGCATTAACAACACAAAAAAAAAACGTGTTAAAAAATAAAAACTAAATAAACAAATAAGGCAATAAAGTTTCCACTAAAAAAATTACAATATTAGTCGGTAACGATAACCACTTACTTAGAAATAAAAAATTACAAGAAATAAAAATAAAAAAGTAAATAGTAGTCTATCAACAATAGTATTTATTTTTTGATTGC
The DNA here is from genome assembly GCA_951230895.1 of Carpatolechia fugitivella. NCBI lineage: Eukaryota > Metazoa > Arthropoda > Insecta > Lepidoptera > Gelechiidae > Carpatolechia > Carpatolechia fugitivella. The sequence continues at coordinate 3,591,202 of OX579646.1, forward strand.
ATTCACAAATACATTATATTTATTACAAAATATAGGTATATCGGTATGAGAATAGGATTCATCGTGCCTATTACATGCCCTAACGATAAAGCGATTTCTTGCGTAATTAGTTTAACAAAATGGTGGAGCAAATAAGTTTTTGGAACGGGCGTTTAGTCTTGGACATTTAAAAGTAATATAACTTAATAGAGACTCAATCATTCCATTTAAGATATGTATGACACGGTATTCTAGATAAAGATTATCTTAACAATTGTACTAAAATTGAAGCAAAAAAAAATCTCTTGTATTATGAACAAGTTAGTTATCTTACGTGTTCAGTTCAAATCATAGGCACATCAGACTCCATGGCCGAGCGGTAGAGCATTCCACTCTCATTACGGAGATTTCGGGTTCAAATTCCGGCGGGGACACCGTCAATCAAAAACCTCTTTGTGAGACTTTTCCGAAAATAAAAATGATTTCGTGCTTCGAAAGGTACGTTAAGCCGTTGGTTCCTTCTAGCTACTATCTACGGAAGTACTTGTTACACGATCCATGTCAGTGACCTTTGGCGGCGTTACAACTAACACGATGAAAAACTGGTATACTAAACCACGCGATCTTGTCAAGTTATTATACTACTTAATTAACATAATTGCATTTGGATTCGGAGTAAATTAGTTAAAAAACACATTAAAAAATAAGTACACTTGAAGGAAAATTAATTGTGAAATGTTTTCACTGACATTCTCAAAGAACGTTGCATTATGTCTCATATCTCTCCCGATGAGAGTGAATCACTCAGTCAGCGCACGTACTCTTTTAACGAGGGTCGGAGTCGAGCTGAAGATGTACCTCTCCCACTGACGCGTTTTATGGAATTTTAAGAGAAAGATAACAGCAAGTTCATGTTATCCTGGTACGTTATAGCGTTGATAATAACTAAACATACGTTATAACGGCGACCTCTTGCGTAGGATCAAATCCTACTTAAGTAATCGTTCGCAGGCTGTTGTCCTCAGTGGTTACAGGTCTAATTACGTATCTATCCCCTCCGGTGTCCCACAGGGCTCTCGCCTGGGTCCTCTTTTTTACAACGCCTACATTTTTGATCTTTATAATGTTACTAAAAACGCGAAGCACTTACTCTATGCAGACGATAAAAAATATACTTGCGGGTGCGATCTCGCGCAGACTGCGACTTGTTGTAACGTGATTTGGATGACTTATTTAATTATTACTCCCAAAATAGAAACACAGTCAGCATAAGTAAATGCCAGTGCATCAGCTTCACTCGACGTAATAACCAGTCTGTCCCTAATTGCAAGGACTGATCTGGTGAGGGACCTGGGTGTTTACTTTGATAATTAAATGCTTATGATTTGTCATTTTGAAACGATTGTAAATAAGGCCTATCGTAACTTGGGCTTCGTAATAGGGGATCGGACTAATTTTTTTAATCCAAACTTCTTAGTTTCTGCTAGCGAACACTAAAATAATTTTTGCTCTTAAAGGTTTGAAATTCAAGATTAGACAGAGAGGCACATAAGTAAGTAAGTAGGTACTTATGACGTCATTTGTTAGTAACGCCATATAATTTCCATACAAAAAATCGTTTTTGAAAGAGACAGACATATTGAAACTTTAAAAAATCACTGTAAATTACTTTTTCAACCGATTCTGTTTTTTTCTTCACGAATCGTCTGCTACTAATCTATATTTTAAAAATAATTCATAAAATATGGTAAATTCATAAATAATGGTGAACAGTCCGATCCCCTATTCACACTTGCAAGCCTTTTAAATCTAGTATCACGTTAAAGGTTACCTATTATTCCTACGTGCGTAGTCTACTAGAATATGCCAACCCTGTTTGGTCACTCAATTCTTCTTGGTTGAAATACAAAGTCATTATATAATATCGAATGTATACAAAAGAAATTCCTGAACCACTTAAACTTCAAATGAAAAAAAAACTCATTTCAGCACCGCCTCCTACGGAAACCTTTGTTCAACTTATGCACTCTTGAGGATCGCCGCCTTCTACTTGCCATGGGATTTCTGCATGATATAGTGGGTGGTCGCTTAGATTATCCTTAATTACTGGAAAGCATTAATTTTTTTACCTGTTAACTTTTGATTTTACTTTATTTTTTGCTGTGACAGCACCATTTATGTCGCCTGTGGACAACTGTAATTGGCTTATCATTTATTTTAATTAGTTAATTAAACTCTGCGTTATATTAAGCTGTTGTTGTCCCTAATAAAAAATAAAAAAATTGATAAATCTATCGAAATGAAGATTATGTGTAACATCGTTCCTGTGTTGAGAGCAAAACGATTTCTTTTTTTTTCTTGTGTCCAGAAGTACTGGGCGGACTAAGATGCACCATACAAAAATGTAATGATTAATTCATATTTAAAACGCACTAACGTTAGGGCATCCAATAAGACTAAGTTTATTTAAATAAAAAACAAAGACATTGTATCATTAGTACTGTCCATTAATTAGAAAAAAGAAGGGTTTTTAATTACGAGCTCCGCGTCCGACTTTCGCTCAGCCGACGACAGAGATAAATTGTTACCAACCACAAACCCTATCCAGTAGGCTTTTAAATGAAATCTTAGAGAAATGGCCTGATGGTCTACTGAAATTTAAAACGCGGTCGACTTTTTGCTATCACGAATGTTAAGCAAACACAAAGTACAAACGCTCATCACACAAAATGTATTGCCACCCGGGTGGGATTCGAATCCGTGATCCCGAGTTTTGAAGGCAGGTGTAATACCAACTAGGCTACGGAAGCGACTAAACAAATGTAACCTAAAAATACTACTCCTCCAAACGGGGAACACAACCTAAAAATAAAATACCTGTAGAACCTGTAAATAACTGGCCGACTTATCACTCATAACCTGTAAATAACTGGCCGACTTACCACACATAACCTGTAAATAACTGACCGACTTATTTTTTTTTTCTTTGATTTAATTTGCAGTTAGAAAATTATGTTTTGTATGCCATAATAAAATTGAAAGATATTTTTTCCCTAGTTTAATAAGTACTAGCAGTCCGCACGCGGCTACGCTCGCGTTGTTTAAGATTTTCCCATAAAAAGTATCCTATGTGTTAATCCAGGGTATAAACTATCTCTTTTCCAAATTTCATCCCAAACCGTTCAGCAGTTTTTGCGTGAAAGAGTAACAAACATCCATACATAAAAACTTGCGTATATTTTATACTAGCGGTCCGCCCGCGGCTACGCTCGCGTTGTGTAAGATTTTCCCGTGGAAATAAGACTTTTCCTGGTAAAAAGTATCGTATGTGTTAATCCAGGTTACAAACTATCTTCATTCCAAATTTCGTTCAAATCCGTCCAGTAGTTTAGGCGTGAAAGCGGAACAAACATCCAAACATAACATCCAAATAAATTTCCACATTTATAATATTAGTGTGATGCACAACGATCTGCAGGCTTAGTAATCGATCATATTCCTCAAGAAAACTAAGTATAACATGTACTTTTTATGTAAGTCAAAGCTGTCGTAATGATTCGCTTCAGAATTAAACTACAGGGTGGCCAACTTGGAGGTATACAACTTTTCCCGGTCGATTAATTTCGAGAAACGGTGACATTGATGATTGATTGGCCTCCAAGATCGCCTGATTTAACAGCTCCTGACTTTTTTCTGTGGGGCTATCTAAAGGGACGTGTCTATGCTAACAGGCCAATGAACTTTCAGCAATTAACACAGTCACTGAGATAACGCAGGAAATATGTGAAAATGTGATGAAAAACGCGATGAAAACGCTCAGGTACATAATGTCTACTTTACCAAAATGACCAACTTACCAAAATGACTATATACCGAATTATCTACTTTTCCGAAATGTCTACTTAAAAGGGTTCACATCTGTGATGCTGCTAGAGGTGGACATTTGTCTGACATTATTTTCCATGTTTAACTGCCGGCCCAAGGAATACTTGATATATTTTATATTTCATAGAATAAAATTACAAAACTAAAGTGTATACCTGCTATTTGGCCACCCTGTATAAGTAGACATTCCTACTCAATTATAGAAATATTTACTAAGGAAATGAAAGGGCTAGGTCTTCCTGATGGTGCTCGTTAACGAAGTCCTATAGGAATGCTCTGCACAGTCTCCGGTAATTAAAACCCCATCCGTAGGATAGGCCCGAGGACATCTTGCGATGAGCACAGGTCAGGACTCAGGAGGAATTATTTATCATCAACAGCTCATTAAAACGTGTTGGTTTTTATTTTTAGGTAGCCTTTAATGTGGCCCACTGCCAGGCAAAGGCGAACTTTTTAGTTAAATGACGTAAAACCCCTCGAGTTAGTTTAGCCCATTAAACTGACCATCTTCTGTTTCAAAAATTTTAAACTTGCTACTAACTAATTGCACTGCAATTCAACTGTTCGAATTTAGAAAATTGAAACTGCAACTGACAAAAAATCAGCTGATCAGTTTGTAAGAAAATTATTTTTTCGTCTTCGAGATTTTGGAAAAATTACATAACAGTTATTATAATGTGTTGACGCCATGTTATTTTTGTTGTTGTTCGTGTAATCTCACCCTTTCACCCTTAGGAATAAGTCAAAATCTAAATTTACAAGTAGTATCCATCCATAGTAAGCGTGATTTGTACGAATCAGCGCAAATGATATGTAATTAAGTTACATACATATAAAATCACGACATGCTCCCTTTGTAAAGCGGTGAGCAGAGCTTTGCTATTTTTAAAGTTGCCAGTCTACGTAGCACTTAGCCGTTTATTCTGCGGTTTACATACACGGTTATCCATGGGGTGACCTTATTCTTAAACCACGACCACACGGTAATACTTTTTTTAAACTAATTTAATCTTTGAACGAGCAACGGCCCTGACTTACTTTTTCATCGTCGCGTCGCGAAAAGGAAATAGGGCATATTACATTAAATTTGAATGGGATGGCGAAACCCGCATCTCCTTAATTAAGCATTAAAACAAATGAGCCGAGAAAAATGCAGCCATAACGCAAAAACACAGCACCAACGACTTTATGAAAAAGCATATTTTTTGTTTACAGTTACTTAAAACAAGTGTACTCTTTTAAATCAAGCATATTTACTGAAGTTATCTCCACTCGGCAGCGAATGGTAGATTATGAATGAGCAAAAGTTAAAAATCGTAGAGTAGGCATTTAATTTTTTGCTTTGCTTTAAGGGCGATGGAAAGATATTTTTCATCTATAGAAATGTTTTCATCCCAAACTATACTATAAAACCTGAAAATACAATCTCAATTTGTTACGAAATTATGTTATTTACCTTGACTGAGAATCGAATTCAACACACCATTCTGTGTCTCAGTCAAACGAGAACCACGTACATCAATTTAAAAATGGAAATAGCGCAAGTTTTTCATTTTTCTTTAACCAGTTCCGAGTTTAATGTGAGTAGTTAAATTATAAAGGAGAAAAGAAACCTAAGATTTAAGAGTGAGTTTGCAGTATTTTAAAATAATCGTTTAAGTACGTAGCGATAAAAGATATGCAAATGACCGAAGGCTGTTCGGCCTGTTATTTTTCAGACTTTTCATTTTTCAGAATTATACTTCTTTCAGGACTATTTATGTACAGCCGACTGCACACCATCAAACGTAACAATTTGATCTTTGGAGTGTCTTTTGGAGCGTATGGACAGTATTCGTAAATGCTGTGTTCGACTGTATAAAATCTCTTCAAAAAGACCGAAGTTTTCAGAACTAAGTCCTAATTAGGACGCGAAATTGTTTCAAATTTCCTAATAAGTAAATATTTTAACCCCACCGCGCCCCAATAGGGGATGACGGTATTTCACGTCCGCCATGAAGGATTTTATAATCGTTATTGTTTTCATCAGCGTCCCGATAAGCCATACAAACGATACTCATGTTGATTTTCAGATTTTGTCACCCCATTTCCCCCTTTTAAAGGTTGAATTCTGAAAGAACCTGAAACACGTATTTACTCATTTATTGATAGTACTCCTGTGAAGTTTCGAATAAAATAGTGTAACTAATCTTGTTTCCCCATACAAACTTTGCACCCCCGTTTCACCCCTTTAGGAGGTGAATTTTGAAAAATCCTTTCTTAGTGCACCACTATTGACCTCTTAAGTAACCTACACGTGCCAAATTTGGAATCTTTAGACCCAGCTGGGCTGATTGATTATAAGGTGAAAGATGGACCACGCTCGCCTAGAAGATGTCTATGATTTGTTTATAAAGGGGCTAAATTCTAATCTATAGTTTTTTGAGAAACACGGTTATGCTTCAAAAGCACCCCACGTTTTTCGTTTTAAGTCCTACAAGAGTACTACACCAATAAAAATCTCAATAAAAATTATTTTATACTTTTTAGTGCGATAAAATGTGTTGTTAAAAATATTTTTTACTTTATAATTTATTATTAAAATGATCCTGGCTGAATAATAATTATGGAGACCGTAGAAAAAAAATAAAATTGTATTGAAAATCCCGCACAGTTTACTGCCTTCGTAAGTTCAATTTTCGATGAACGTGTATTGAAAAAAAATATTATCTCATTAGACGAACTTGTTTTCAAGAAGAGACAAATAAATTAAGGCCATGACTAAAATAACATTTAAAACTCTCGCGATTTTTTGTTTTAAATAATAAATCGTGATTATTTATAGACTCCCTAAACCAGTTTTAAAATACGCCCCAGACTTCCATAATAATTTAAAAGGTATTAGCCTCAAACATTTATCAAGGCTACAGGCTACAGCGTTGAAACATGACATTTAAGACTCGTAAATGCCATTCGTTCCATACGAGGGAGTACGCCAACCTTTCTTGAATACAAATCACAAAACGAATTGAATAAGTATTACAACATCAGCGTTTATGTAACCCATCTCCATATCTTTTACTTGTAAATAAAAATAAAATATATTTTATTACCTCTTTCTGTGATATAGTATATGGACTTTGATTAGAGCCTCCTTTTAGGCTTGAACAGTCTGTGTCAGGATTCTCCGCTCTTCCATTACTGAGAAATATTTACAAATTAATATACAATATTAATTTGTAAATATATATATTATATATATATTTATATATATATTATATATTTATATATTTTATATTATATATTTATATATATATATATATTTATATATATATTTACAAATATTTAAAAGTAAACTGTATTCGCTTCTATAATAAAATACCAGATGATATTGTAAATCTGTCCGATAGCCAATTTAAAGCTAAAATTAAAACTATTTTATGTTCTAAGGCCTATTATACGATAAATGATTACTTAGATGATAAAAACGTCTGGTCAACTGTTGTTCCAAATCAACGGAGTAGATTGTAATTATGACTCATGTATGATTCTTTATATATTTAAAAGAAAAGTACAAAAGATACAATTCCTGTGGAGTTTCTTCTGGCCGTTCTTCTCCACAGAGGGCGTACACTGGTAGTGAACGTGCCATCCATGATAGCTTTGACGTCGAAAAATGATTTGTAAAAATCTTAATTCGAATAAAAAAATTTGACTTTGACTTTGACTAACTAAACTAGGCAAATATCATTATTTTTTACAGCTTTTAGTCCAGCAGTGGACTGTAACGGGCCGTTGATACATAGTAATTAAAGCTTCAATTAAAAGTTTAGATCTTAGACAGATAAACGTAGCGTAACGTCTTTTTATTTATTTATTTATTAGATTTAAGTAAATAAAATTATCTTCAAAACTCTTAAATACTGATTAAGACGCCGACTAAACTATCTGCCGATAGAAAGTCTGCAGTTTGCGGGGACTCTTAAGACTTAGGATAAGGCCGCACATGAGCTTTCCAATGCAATGTAGTGTGTGTGTGTGTGTGTGTGTGTGTGTGTTCCTCCTTTTACTAGAGATAATGCTCTAGGGTCGTAAGGTAGATTTCTATGTTTGCTCAGAACAGTGTACGTATAACTTTCTTACTGAAAGGATTTTGCAGATTGTAGAGTTTGCAGATTTGGTAAATACCCGTGAAATTTACATTGTTTTGTTCCCGCCGTGTAGTGATAGTACCCGTCCAACTGAACAATTTTTCACGAAAAAAGAATTTCCTGCGACAAAAAAATTTTTGGCCTCTCCATACAAAGTGAGACTCCCGACCGACCCATTTTGTATGGAGACCAAAAATTTTTTTGTCACAGGAATTTCTTTTTTCGTGAAAAGTGGTTCAGTTTGACGGGTACTATCACCAGGGGCGTGCACTTCATAGAGGCAGAAAAGCACTGCCTACCCTGTCATTTTCAGATAAATACCTTCATAATTATATACATTAATTAACTACACTACACTATCATACTAACTACCATAACACCCATATTAATTTTACACATCCTTATCTTAAACAAATTCCACTCGTCTTTTGTTCACGTTCGCCAAAAGCACTGCCTATTCCAACTGACGTTTACTTACATGTAGTGAGAGAAAATATATGACTGTGTGCTATAAAGGCCCTATGTGCGAACACAAAACTTGTCAATGCGTTAGTGTGCGTGATTTCGCTCCATACAAATCCGAAAAGCCCAGCTTTTTCAACTTGGACTTATACAAGGCGAATCGTCGTCGAAGGAACATTGGTGGCGTAAATAGATCTTAGTACAAGTCATTCCCTTATAACGCACCGATGTAAAGCGTTCCCGAGTTCCAAAAATTGCGCGCCGCGCGAGGCGCATGTCAGCCAGTCACAGCCAATCACAACTCTCAGCCACCTCAGCACCGCGACACTTCGCGAGCTCGCGAGCGGTGGGGGCGTCGGTCGCTTTAAAGCTTTAATAGTCTCAAGACGCATTATGAATAAAGCGCGCAATGCTGAATTGGGTAAAAACAATATTTTAATCACTTTTTTCATTGCAGAATTGGGAATCGCCATATTGTTTACCTTTCTTGTTGTGACGCGCAGTGATTTTTTAAGTTTTTGTGTTTTTCTTTGGTTTTTTGAGCAATTAGTGCTTTTTGTGTTAGTAAATTACTTTAATAACAATGAGTAATAGCTGTGAACTTTGTGCCGACGGGCCGTGTTTGTTTAAACTGAAAAAAGGTGGATTTGCAACGTGTAATTTTGAAGCTAAGGCGAATATCGTTCATAGAGGAAGGTGTGTACTCGAGTTGCATTTAACTCAAAGGAAGGGTAATGCAACTCGTCATTTTCAAATTAAATCTTACGAGACTTTCAACTGGCTAACAGGTTGTGTACACACCAATAGTTTGTTTTGTTTTCCGTGTACTTTATTCTGCACTTCTTTGAACGTTTGGAACGACGCCGGCTATGTCGATTTGAATAACTTTACTAACGCGGCCAAAAAGCACGAAAAGTCGAAAACCAACAGGGGCAACAAAGACTCGCAGCTCTTTCTATGATTTCTATTGAAAAACAGCTCCTAATTGATGTAAAACGATCACCTGCGTTTTACGATGACGTATTGCAAAAATATTTGCTCAAAGATAGGCGCGTAGATTTAATTTATAAATAGAAACAAAGTTGTAGTATCATACCGTTAATTTATTTTGTCAATTGTGCGTTATAACAAAAAAGTTAATAACAAAAAAAACCAAGGCCTTTTTCAAGGCCATTTCGGGTATCTTCTAGTGTGACTTGTTCAAAATATTCAATCACCTGGTTAGATACTTGAGGTGGCCAAACTTACATTACATCACTTTGCATGGAAACACCACACCACGGGTCGCCGGTCAACACGATACAGTAATAACCTAATTCATGAAATTTTTTGGTAAGTGCTTTTTTATCCTTATTATACCTGCCTGCCTACTAGTGCCTACCCTAGCCCTAAACCCTGTGCACGCCCCTGACTATCACTACACGGCGGGAACAAAACGATGTAAATTTCATGCTGTATAATGGGAACATTCTCTTCTTAAAATACATTACAACAAGAGCCTATATCGAGTGACCTTTTTTGTTTTACTTATCTAAAATGGGAAATTAAATAATAAATCTAAAATAATAAGCCTCATAATTTAGCCAAGGTTCGAATCATTTCCTAGCTTTAGTTTTTTTGATTATTGTTTCATATTCATAAATCCGTTTTTTTTTATTAGCGCTGGCTACAACCCACTCAACTATGTTTTACACACGCGTCCCTAGACTGCCCAGCTGCTAGGCAAAGGCCTCCCCTCCAAGCTTCCAAAGCAAATAGTTCATTTTTTAATAATAACTTGGGTCTTTAGAACCCACACGCACTATGATAATAAATAGAAAAAAAAAATATAAAGAAAAAAAAAGAAAAAAAAAATTGTGTTGTTGTTGTATAATAAATGTTTCTTTCTTTCTTTCTATAATTAGTAAATTAAGGGTTATACTAAGGTTAGGTACACAAATTTCAATTTCTCCGCTGTGATTTTACGCAAACTAGAGATCATACGTTTACAAAGTAAATGAACTCTCCAACGATCCGATCCGCAAGCATCATGAACCCTCAAAAATAACTTCCAGGCGAACAGTGAACAAATACTTCGAAACAAAAAATGAAGAAATCCCTTTTACAACTTCACAGGGCTGGGACAATAAAGGAAGTTTTGACAGGGAAACCCTTCCACGGCCCACGGAAATTATAATTACTCCTCGCTAAGAAGGGTATTGAAGCCACTGAAACGCCCGTCTTGTTACTAAGGAAATTATAATTTACGACAAAATATTCTGTGAGAGAAGTATAAGGTTGTATGTACAACAAGGTGGTCGTTATTGTTTGTACGAGAATACGGGAAAAATCTCAATGCTTACACAGTTAGCCGTGTGGTGACGGCAGAGTAGAATTTATTTGTCACCAACCCCTACTCTTCCCGTGGGTGTCGTAAGAGGCGACTTAGGGACTACACATTGAACAGGGAACGGGAAGCAGCGCTCTCCGATACAGTAACCTTTTAATCTGCGATCTCCAACCCGCCTGCCAAGCGTGGAGATTATGGCAAAACCCTAGTGGACTGTAACGGGTCGTTGATTTGATTTGATTTACACAGTTAAACTGATTTGCAGACTAAGTAACAATATTGTTGGTAGTATAGTATTCATATGACAGCGGGAAGCCATTAATTCCCGTTAAAAACTCACCCCTCATGAACATTCCTCCGGCTTCAGACCTGCAACAATAACAAAGGATAAGTCACAAACATAAACATATCAGTTATAGCAATACTCAAATAGCAGCTTGCCAAAAGTATGTAACTCATATACACCTAAACTCCAGTTTTGGCTCTCTTGCCAACAACGGTATAGAGATAAAATTAGGGTCACCAGACAAAACGAAATACGAAACAAATGGACGTGTCGACATTGCACATTATTTAAATTAAAATTTTGATTCGCCATCAACAGTTCATATACGTCCCCACCGAGGGGCTCGAGCCTACCCTGAATTAGGGCGATTAGGCCATAGTCGACCACGCTAGCCCAGTGCGGGTTGGTCGACTTCACACACAACCTTTGAATTTCTTCGCAGGAGTGTGCAGGTTTCATCACGATGTTTTCCTTCACCGTAAGAGCGTCGAATAAACGTACATATGAATTGAAAACACATTGGTACGCGGTGGGGATTGAAACCGCGTCTCCCGGACGGGAGGCAGCGGCCCTAGCCACTAGACCACCGACGCTCTCGAAACAATTTACAATGTAACAAATATCCAACAGAACGAATATAATTATATAGTACCAGTAAAACAGTTTAATGGATAATATGTCAACAGCATAAGATACAAACCTACTTTATTATTACCCTTATAATTATTTCAACAAACATTATAGCGTAATACTTTGGTACAGATAAATAAACACTTAATGAACAAAACATAATAAGCTATTTCAATCATCGTCGAATATAATTATTCTCCTATATTATTAGGTAGTACATCCTTCCTTCCCATACTCGTGTAGTCCAAACATTGAGCTTCTTGTGTTTTCCTCTACAAAAATACAGACAACTCGTCCTTAATGCAAGGCTATTAAAACCGAACGTCGTGTCTGGCAACCCTAACACAGCTCGTAAACACGAATATGGGGAAACAAAGGATTTGTAGTGCAGTGTTTGTGGCATCTAGCAGTGGCCTAGTTTAACTGATGCTGGCACATCGCAATGACGGATGGGATTCGGAGTTGGTCCAGCCAAAAATATGCCATCTATAAAAAAGGTATACTAAGAGATATCCTCCCTTATTGGCACTCTAGGACGATAGTACTGTTATTCATTATGTGCTCTATGTTCTCTCTGTTTCAGGAACAAAACAGCTTCTATGGCCGAGTGGTGGAGCTTTCCAATCTCATTACGGAGGTTCCAGGTTCGCATCTCGGTGGGGACACAGTCAAACAAAATATCTCTTTGTAAAACACTGGCACCAGGGTTTGTGAAGTCAATTGTCGCCCTTACAACCCACACGATGAACAAGAAGAAGTAAATTTCTTACAACTTGAAGCATACTCGTATAATAGAATCACAAATAAAATAATATAAATTCTTATTTAGGTATCACTTCCAATAAGTCCGGTTACTTATTTTCTTTAGCAAGCTTTGTAAAGCTGCATAAAACTGATCGTAATTTTCGTTCCTTACGGTTGGCAGCCTTGAGAGTCTCAGACTGGAAACCTCTTTGTTCCAAATGGAATAGCAAATAGCTCGAGCACGCTCGGGCACTGCTCTTTTATTCCAAGATGTTTCGTCCGAAGCAACGTGCACCGGAATTTATGGAAAACACCGGTTTTCAATAAAATGGAAATTTTAAAAGTAAATTCACTTCAAATGCTAAGAGAATAAACAATAATCTATTTACACTACTATCTTTTTAAAGTAGGTGAGGAAGATTTTTGAAATTCCAATAAAAAAATAGAATCATAGTTACGTGGAAGGAAAAAATCGTGTGGATCCGTGCTTCGGAAAACACGTTAAGCCGTTGGTCCCGGCTACTATATCTAGTCGTTACACGAGCAATGTCAGTGATCTTTGGCGGCTCTATAACGCTGACACCAGGGTTTGTGAGGTCGGTTGTCGACCTTACAACCCACACGACGATGATGATGAAGATGATCGAGGGGAAACCTGCACACTCCTACCTAAGAATTCTAAATTTATGTGTGAAGTCGACCGAACCGCACTGGGCCAGCGCGGACGAATACGGCCCGATCATAATTCAGGACAGGCTCGAGCCCTTCAGTGGGAACGTGTAACAACTGTAGAGCATTCTCATACCTACGAGTATAAATGTATGCAACACACTTTTGCACCATGCACTGTCGCATTTTCTATCAGGTCTTCAAACAAAGCGATGCTCAAATTCTATAGTCATGATGTAGTCCGAAATACGCCTTCGTTGGCGCAGGTTCAAGTCCTGGCCATAAACGTTTTTCTTTTTCTTTTTGCGTTATTTGAATCCTAGAAACATTGAATGGCCTAAGACCGTACTTAGCCCTAATTCCCTAACGGGCAATCGCGTGTGGCCAGCGATATTTAGCCGAATAAGACTTTTACTGCCGAACAAATACCCACTTTAATATTAGCGGATAAACTTGCTATTAGCACAGCAATAACACCTTCGGATAGCGGTTAATATAACACCGACGTATTACGGTTTGTTTGGATAAGTTTAGTGGTTTTGCGAATAGTTTATGCTAAATAATTAATGAATCACACTAATATTCAACATCTACATTAACGGCCCGTTACAGTCCACTGCTGGACTATGAGCCTCCTCCACTCAAGTGGAGGGTTTTGCCATAATCTCCACGCTTGGCAGGCGGGTTGGAGATCGCAGATTAATAAAGGTATCAGAGAGCGCTGCTGCCCGTTCCCTGTTCAATGCGTGGTCCCTAAGTCGCCTCTTACGACACCAACGGGAAGAGTAGGGGTTGGTGACAAATGTATTCTACTCACCACACGGCGTAACCACCACACTACACTAATATTATAAATGTGAAAATATATTTGGATGTTTGTTCCGCTTTCACGCCTAAACTACTGGACGGATTTGGGCAAAATTTGGAATGAAGATAGTTTGTAACCTGGATTAATTAATACATAGGATACATTTTACCGGGAAAAGTCTCTTACGGGAAAATCTTACATAGCGCGAGCGTAGCCACGCACGGGCGGACCGCTATAAATAGATAAAAAACAATTACATGCCGAATGGGGTAGGGTATATAGGTGAAGGGTAGGTGTAGGGTAGATGTAGGGTAGGTGAAGGGTAGGTGAAGGATAGGTGCAGGGTATGTGTAGGGTAGGTGTAGGATAGGTGTAGGGTAGGGAAGAGGTTGGTGTAGGGTAGGGAAGAGGTGAAAAATGGCAGGACAACGTCTGCCGGGTCAGCTAGTAATAATTAAATAATTCTAGAAGATTTTAATAATTTTTCCAATCCGAATGAATTCGTCACGCAGGCAGTCTTCTCTTGTCGATGCTTTTTTTAGCCGACTATCTAAAAGAAGGGTTTATGAATTGGTTTTATTTTTAATTATAAATAGATAATTATTTTCTGGAACATAAACATTTGAATTTGAATCTAACTAAATCTTTGCTCACCTGAATAGGACTGTGATCTTATGCATGTATTATTTGTTAACTAAATACCTACTCAGAAAATGTATTTGCAGTGTTAAAAAGCGTTTATAAAACCACTTCTAGGCGTAAAATTTTATCGCTACATAACGAGCAATGGAATGGTGTTTTCACTCGTAGTACTAGTGTATCGACAGAAGTGATATATTGGTGCTCGTAGCGAGTCATAAAATCAGGTTAGTGCACTGATATGCAGGTAGTAGTTTTATGGCTTTTAAAGTACCGTATGTGTAGAGTCCGGTTCGGATTTTTGTCACATTGTAAATGTAAAAATGTACTCATAAGCAGAGCGTTTAAATTATCACCAATAACCAATGATGTTATATATCAACTTTCAACTATTTCTTTAAAATAAAATAGATTTGGGCAAAATATTTAACATTTTTCAATGATGGAAATTAAAAATAATGGCTCAAAAGCTTGCCGGCACGGCCACAGCAAAAAATAAAAAATAGGCGGGAAAGCAACAATCCATTTGTTTCTCGAGTTGTAGGGTTTTGTTTACAATGAGTTCATCTGATTCAGATATGGAAGTCACTCATTTTTCTTTAGCTAATTCGTGTTTTTATTTTTACTTTCCTTGTATTCGTAATGAAAAGCACAGTGTTTACCTCTGGTTAAAGACTTATTTAGTGCCTCAAACCTACCACGTCTCGGCGCTAAATAAGTTACTTTCACCCCTCGTATAATAATGTACTATAATTGTTGAGCCGCCAAAGGAGACACGCTTATTATTTCCGTAGATAAAAGGTAGGACAAATATTTTAAATGTGAAAATATATTTCAATGTTTGGATGTTTGTTCCGCCTTCACGCTTAAAGTACTTAATGGATTTGGATAAAATTTGGAATGGAGATAGTTTGTAACCTAGATTAACACATAGGATACTTTTTACGAGAAATAGTCTTATTCCCACGGGAAAATCTTACACAATGCAAGCGTGGCCGCGGGCGGACCGCTAATCTTTTCTAACTATCAGGTGACTCAGACTGTAATGTCTGTAAGATTTTAGTCAAAGTCAAAGTCAAAATCATTTATTTCCATAGGATGTTATTACATCACTTAGATCCGTCATTACATTTTTTTGGGTGAGTTCACTAACACAATGGCGGAATCTGTGGAGAAGAGCTCACCGAAGAAACTCCACAGTCGTCGCATCTTTTGCGTTTCCTTTTTTAAATAAAATATTGTCAATTACAAAATTAATGCTTATTACATATCGAAAAAGCCTGCTACTCAAAGTCGTTTACCCACTAGGGTCCGGACTGGACCCAAAGTACAGCAATAATTCAAACCAGTTTGAAGTATAGTACAAAGTAATTCAATTAGTTACAAACAACAGCTTCAAACAACTACTATTTATTGGATATTTTAATATATCGAATAAATATCGCAATATTTGCCAGTTGTTATGAAACTAAATTAACCAGTAATTTAATTTTGATTCTTCTGGGAGTTTCGTAATATTGGGGTAGCTATATTGAAATAAAATAATGTTATTGCAGGGGTAACCAACCTAATTCTTTTTACAAGCTTTTATTAAACTTGCACTGTATGTATGTTCGGGTGGAATCTGACAACTCAATTTTCAAGCACTTGCTGCCATTCGATTTTGCTGAAATTTGGTACACTTATGTAACCGCGATGACAATGCAATATTATGGTTCCATGGAGCTGGTCTGATGATGGAGACGGAAGGTGGCCATAGGCACTCCTCTAATACACAACACAACCTAGTCGTGTTTGAGCTCGTTGGATTTGTCGTAACAAGATCTTTAATTATATGTGATGTCAAGGGTCTCATGATGGAGCCGGAAGGTGGCAATAGGAACTCCTTAAATACACAACACAACCTAATCGTGTTTGGGGTCGTTGGATTTGTCATAAAAAGATCTTCAGTCATACGTGATGTCCAGGGTCTCATGATGGAGCCAGAAGGTGGTCACAGGAACTCAAATTTATATTTCTTTTTCGGTAAATTTTAAAAAATACTGTTATATAATAAAAAAGTACTCTATCTTTTTCAGCTTTTTGTTTTATTTTCTCTATTTTTTTTAATAAAAAAATATTTTATTCCTTACTCCATACAGTTTATTTGGTATCAATAGGACATCTTTAAGTATTTTTTTTATTTAAATTTGGAATTCTATTTCTGATTTCGTTTGGACGGCAAACTCAACCTGCCTTAAAAAAGAAAAAGAAATAAAAAATATTTTTTTTGGTACTAAAGAAGATCACCAAAGCAAATAAAAACAAAATAATAATAATAAATAAATATTAATAAATCGTATTTAAGATATGATGTAAATTTACATAAAGGGTTCGCCCTCGCTATAACCTGTTTCAGTTTCTATTTACATAGCAACCGCTTGTACATGTATTTTTTTTTTTACTTGAACCATTGCAAAAGGTTCAGCACCCCTCCTGTCGAGCTCGTGAATAAAATATGAGTTGATTAATTAAGAAACCTCGACAGAATTATTACAATAAAATAATGGCAGTGAATTTGTACCGAGTAGGTAAATTGCTTTGAAATCGGGCCTCGAAATGGTAAAACAGAAATAAATATCGAAGTTCGGAGTCATGAAATTTAGCGAACAAATAAGCGGCTGCCTCCTAATGTATTTCTAGGGCTGCCATCAACAAAAAGATATTTAAAATTTTATCAGATTAATTTGCTATTTTTTATGTAATCAGACCGATTATTGTAATTTTTTTCTGTATCCCTTCTGGTGTCGTTAACGTACAATCGGCTAAAAAATTGGTATACCACCTTAGGGTGGTTGAATGTCATTTGAAATCGTAGAACACTAGAGATTATTTTCGTTTGCAGATCGATCTGTCACATACCGTGTATAACCTTATTGAATACATTTGTCACCAACCCCTACTCTTCTCGTGGGTGTCGTAAGAGGCGACTTAGGGACTACACATTGAACAGGGAACGGGAAGCAGCGCTCTCTGATACAGTAACCTTTTAATCTGCGATCTCCAACCCGCCTGCCAAGCGTGGAGATTATGGCAAAACCCTCCACTTAAGAGGAGGAGGCTCATAGTCCAGCAGTGGACTTTAACGGGCCGTTGATGAAGAAACTAAATATGAAATGGTAGACCACTTTCTTGGCCGACTGTACATTCATATTGTTATTCTGTTTCAAGCATTACAACTTTTTTTTTAAACGAAAAAAGGCTATCTAAATTCCCATCATGATGACCGTTAACATACAAAGTAACCGCTAAGAAGGGCAATAAGTACTATTAGGAAGTGGTTCTATACTAACCAAGTCCTGATATCCATTTAGTTTGACAAAACATAGAGAACGCGTCACAGTAAGCTCACATTATGCCATTCCCTGAGCCAGGCAATATTGGAATTACGCCATGCATCCAAATACCAACCCTGTACCGGTCAGGCAGGATCGATCGTTTATAAGAAAAAACAAAAGACTGAAACGCGCAAGACTAGCACACCTTCCAGTCTACATGAATAGCAGGATTGTAGAGGTCAAGCAAGCGCTCAAGCTGGATCGATCTTAAAGGGGCTTGTTCCCAGAGGTCCATAGTAGATCTTCGTGGGTCGCGGCTGACGACATAGGACAGACAATAGCAGTAGGTACGGGACCTTTTGTCTGTCGTCGGCCATTTTCGTCTGTCATGCATAAACCAATCGACGGGGAAGGAAAGGAAAACATCGCGAGAGAACCTACGCACTCCTGCGAAGAAATTCAAAGGTTGTGTGTGAAGTCGACAAACCTACACTGGGCCAACGTGGTCGGCCTGATCACCCTAGTCCATGGTAGGCTCGAGCCTCTCGGTGGGGATGTATGTGAGTTGTTGAAGATGAAACCAATCCATATCAAAGTGTCGCGGCTCGCATCTCGGAGGAAAGAGGACCGAGGCTCGCATCAAGTACCTGAAGTGATGACAGCCCTACACCAGCCAGTATCGATCTTAGACGACTGTTATGTAAACGAGATCTGATAGTAATCAAACTATTTGTAGACAAAAGAATAGACAGAAATACAGGAACTTATACGCCCAACGTGCGCTTCTAAATTCAGTGCGCACTCATTATTATCTTCACGATTCTACTCGTACTATTGGTAGATAAAATAATAAAGAGAAGTGCGCATAGGAACAACGCCTGCTGCGCGCTTCTGATAAGTCTTAGCTCCCATTCGCCAGCCACTATCTATCCTAGACCACCATTACGATTTAAGGACAAAAGAACAGAGAGAAATGCGCATAGGAACAACGCCTGCTGCGCGCTTCTGATAAGTCTTAGCTCCCATTCGCCAGCCACTATCTATCCTAGACCACCATTACGATTTAAGGACAAAAGAACAGAGAGAAATGCGCATAGGAACAACGCCTGCTGCGCGCTTCTGATAAGTCTTAGCTCCCATTCGCCAGCCACTATCTATCCTAGACCACCATTACGATTTAAGGACAAAAGAACAGAAAGAAATGCGCATAGGAACAACGCCTGCTGCGCGCTTCTGATAAGTCTTAGCTCCCATTCGCCAGCCACTATCTATCCTAGACCACCATTACGATTTAAGGACAAAAGAACAGAGAGAAATGCGCATAGGAACAACGCCTGCTGCGCGCTTTGATAAGTCTTAGCTCCCATTCGCCAGCCACTATCTATCCTAGACCACCATTACGATTTAAGGACAAAAGAACAGAGAGAAATGCGCATAGGAACAACGCCTGCTGCGCGCTTCTGATAAGTCTTAGCTCCCATTCGCCAGCCACTATCTATCCTAGACCACCATTACCCTAACTTGCAATCAACGATTTAAGAAAAAAAGAACAGAGAGAAATGCGCATAGGAACTCAGCTCATACGCCACTCAGTCAATATCGCAGTCACGAACCGTATAGTATTACGTTAGTGTTGCGTGCTGATTCAGTGTCCTTGGGCCGAATCAAGGGCTGCCACCCTTCGTCACGGCATTACAGGGTTATTTTTGACGACAATGTGGCTGATTTTCATCCGTCCATTTCACATTATAAATATTAAAACGGGACAGGAGATGGCCATGCTAATTTAGAGCTTTCAAACATCGCATTCGAACCTTATGGACGCGTCGATTGCACAATTTTAGACAGCACGTAAAATCGACCTAAAAAATCTCGACAGCTACGCCCTTATTTTAGGTTATCATTCATTCAAACTAATATCATTCGTTCATCATTTCTCTTTTATTGGTCATAAAAAAGGAAAGCTGGATTTAAAAATTAGAATTAGAGCATGACAGTGTGAATCCGTACCAGTGTAGCCTAAAATTGCGCTTAGAACTGACGACTTGTACAACTATATGTTAAATAACGCACAAAGTTTTAACTAAATGCCATATAAATTTTGTCGATAGTCAGAAAGGCATCTCTAGAAAGAAAACATATATTATATTCATACCGTATTATTCATATTTATTTGTTGATTTCAGCTCAAATCTTTTAGAACTTATTGTGATATACTTATACTTTATTATATAGATATACTTTATTAAAATATTTAAGGTGTTATACTATCCTGTGAATGCTGTACATGTCTGTAACTGGTATGCACATCAGCCTCAAACTAAACACTTGTAACCTAGATGTAAGTTCTAATTTGTATACTGTTGACGTGTCAATAAATAAATAAATACCGTGCCCCGAATACCATATTAAAACTAGCGGCTCTGTGAGCTGTAGACGCGAGTCTCCCAAAAACTGACTCGACAAAAAAAATCTCTTAAACCTGGTCTCAAAATTTCACGAGAATCGGTTGAGAAACGCGACATGTAGAGGACATCAAACAGACAGATAAACTCGTACGAAAGCAATTTTGGCCAAGCTGAAACAGAGACACTTCTCGCTCGCACGGTCAACAAATACGCGCTCTGATAATAATAATTGAAATTACAAGTACAGTCGGCAAAAAAAAATTTTCGTGGAGATCGATCTGTCTGATTCCAAATTACCAACCGACTAAAAACGTTATTAGAAAATCGTTTAATAAGAAACTAAATCAGTAATGGTAAACATATTTCGTGACCGACTGTACTACCCTTTGGCATGACGTCATCGTCGGCCTAGCGACTGCCGTTAACTGTTACGTTATTGTTACGGAATGTCGTGGGCTACTTTTTTATTTTATTGATCATCCATCAGTCATGCCACTTATACGTTATACGAGTATACCTATGCTAGCTAATATTATTTTTCTGTGCCTATATTCCACCATGTGGTTTGTGCTTACTCAAGTAAATACCAGTACTAAGATAGCCGAGCGATAGAGCGTTCGTCTGTTGTCTTAAGTTTGAATCCCGGACACTGCACTGTCAAAAAAAAAATACTTTAGGAGATTGACCCCAGTATTGCAAGGCTGAATCACTTGAATGTCCGAAATGTAAAATAATTTCGTGATTCGTTAGACTCGTTAAGTTTTTCCCCCTTATTTTTTTTTTGTTTACTTAGATGAGTTGTTTTAGATACCTTTAGCGATATAAAAGAGGACGATCAATGACCTTTCAACCCTGTGAATAAGATTACAAATTGAAGAACTCAAATTGCACTTGATCCTAATTGCAAGTGTAGAGTTCAAACTGTTTTATATTATATTTACGTAGGATAATACAAGCGGAGGTACAACTGGGCCCCGTTTCACGAAGCAACAATTTACTAGTAACAAGTTACAATTTGATATTCATTGCGTAGCCAATTCGCCTAAACTGTAAGCCCTTACAGTTTTATCTCATTGTCTACGCAATGCACATGGAATTGTACTTATAATTTGTAACTTGCAGCTTCGTGAAACGGCCCCCTGGAAACAATATTAGTTGCAATTCAGTTCTGTTCTGCAGACTGGCAGGCGAAATACGACTCCTTATTGCATCTGCAAACGCTATCCAATTTGCATTGTCAGTTCTAGTTGCTTTCAACATTGCAAATAACTTTAGGACGGTTTGCCTATACAATACGCGCGCAAAGTATCGAAATGTACTTTGCACGCGTTCTGTAGCCCGACCCTTATAGTCTAGTTCTTTATTTACTTTAACTCTGTTTACAGGGCGCAAAAAGTACTTTGATCACCGAGGGACGACAAATACAAAGAGCGCGCACTTTAATTGCAGTCAGAAAGATATATTCAGCAAAGGTGTATCAGGTAAAATCGTGACATTAAAAAAATACTCAGTTCACAATTTGTATTGTATTAGATACACCTTATTGTACGCATGACGCATATAATAAGTAGATAAATATTTACTACTATTCTCTTTCAACAAATAATTTATATTCTAGCTTAAAGGTAACCCCACTATCCAGTAACTTCAATGTAGATCGTTTAAAGTGTTTTCCCTCATCAATGGCACCACCAATAAAAACCTAAGTGCCTAAAAATACACCACCCTAGGGGATAAAATTACTCATAACCAAATTAGGGCAGCAACAAACATGAATCACAAATCATACAGCTCATATACATGTTACTGATCGCTCCCGTGTGGGCTCTGCCTAAAATAAGGGCAAACTAAAAGCAATATGGACTTTTAAATCTTATAATGAAGCTATCAAAATAATATACATTTAGAAATGCAGTATAAAAATATAATGTAATTTTATTATAACTTTTTAATTACGTATATTTCGGAAAATTCTGGATAACTAAGAGTTAGTTATATATCAATTCTAATTTTTATTAATGGCGCTTCACTTGTAGTATTTCACCAGTATCAAGTGGTTTTGCTAAGTAAGTAGCATGAGATACACAGACAGCCCTAATCCTAAGACTAGGGTGCTGTGTACGGTGAAGGACTCCAGTAATATAATAGCAGTATTACTGAAGCCACCACGTGGCCGCTGCACGTCATCAATAAATGACGGCTAAATGCAAGCTTTTCAGTTGTCCTATTAAAGTTTATTGTTCAGAGTCATTCACTGGATAATACACTATCAAAATTATGAACTAAACATTCAAATAAACTAAAATTAAAACGAAAGACCGACCGCCATTGACGGATGCTAACGATCGACCAAATTTATATTAAACAGTATGTGCTGTGACGAAATTTTGTAGGTTAACCTACGAAAGGTTACTCGTATACGGCCTACGACGACGACGTTTCTAAAGCGAGTAGCTAGCTACAGTTGTGCTACGGTTTCTATCGTAGCAGCTGTAACTGATTTTGTATGGCTACTTAGTGTTCTGGTAAGTTAGGTAAAGTAGAATATTATTATGCGTAGTAATAAAAAGACTGGGGCTTGAGTTTTTATGAAGTGTGTAATAAAGTGTGGCCCAGCAGCCGCCACAAGCTGCCGAGCACCACACGAAGAGAGTTGTAGAGGGTTATGTGGCAATATCCAGGGCACAGTCCGAAGAAAAATTGTTATTTTTTAGGTAAGAGAGGAATGTTGATTTTTCCTCAAAGAACTGATATTGAATCCATTTCAGGCGAAGGAGTCTGTAATAGAAGCACGAGCGAAGCGAGTGTTTCTAAAACTAGACTCCTGAAGCTCGCGAGGGATTCTAAGGTTCGAGGTGAGAATAAGATTCCTCTCAAACCCAACACATTATTTTTCACCTGTTCCGGCAAGGAAATCATTGAACTATTTACTTACCTACGTAAATATTGGTAAAAATGGTACGTAAAAATGTACATGAGTTCTTTTATTTTAGATATAATTCTATAAGATATGATTAAATTATTGTATTTTATCATAATTCTTTTAAATTTTTAAACCAAAACAATAAACAATCTTTTAGGTTATGATTTTTTAGGGTGCGTTCCAAAATTGTATGAAAACCTATCCCTGCGTCCCGAGACGCGCTTAAATTGATTTTAGCGCACTCAAAGGCAGGCGAAACCCATACAATCTTTTGGTTTTCTGATCGCTGCTGACGGCGCTGAAAGTTTGATTCGGAACACACCCAATAAAAAAAATATGGCTTTCGTCAATTATTTTACGCGCGGATATATGAAAACTTTTTTCCTGTGTAAGATAATGTTCGAAATTCAAACTAATTCTCCTCTCTAGACATGAGAATGGTTTGCATGTCTAAAAATGAATAAGCGATTTTCGACCCTGTTTTCGGGCATTAAAAGCCAACTTTCTGAGGTGGAGAGGTGAAAAAGGTATTTATATATTTATATATCATATAACTGTCAAGGAAAAATAGTAGAGAATAGTAGAAAAGCTTTACGTATGTACTATCGGAGATCAGGACATGAAGTCAAGAATTTAGCAGAAAAAAGACTAAATCGAAACGTAAGAAAATGGATTTAAAATGAAAGATATAACTCCCAGCAAGAAAGGTTGCCAGTCATAAAACAGGAAAGAGGACGAATGCCTCGTTACAAAAGTGTTTCAAAATAATACATCATTATCATATTATAATATTGGTGGCACGAGTATCTTAAATTTATATTGTATGGAAGGAAGGTATCTTTTCTTGTCTTAAATAAAGAGCAAAACAATTATTACAAATTATTAATAAGCGCGCGTGAGCTGCCCACGGCCAAGTTTTCTTTATATTAACTAAGAAGGTCAAACATTTAGTGCCCATAATTTTAAACGCGGTAACAAACTTGCCTTTTTATTCGTTTGGCTTTATATCGTAAAAGCATAAACTTGCAATATTGTTATAATTAATATTCTCGATTATGTTGGTTTTGCTTACTGACACGGTTTGCCAAAATGGGTCACAATTACATGCTTACACATGTTGTAACGTCGTTTAATTGTTTCAAACAATGAAGCTGATAGATTTTCATAGTTGCACATATATTTGACCGAGCGAGCGAAGCGTCTCTGTTTCAGCTTGGCCAAATTTGCTTTTGTATGTCCATCTGTTTGTTTGTTTCACTCTACAGGTCGCGTTTCTCAACCGATTCTCGTGAAATTTTGTGAGCAGGTTCGATAAATTAATCGAATTTTATTGTCAAGTCAGTTTATGGAAATTTAAAAAAAAATACGGAGTTATGGGGGTTGCCAGCTTACAAGGTCTACCGCTGAAGCAGTTTTCCTCTACAGGTCACATTTCTTAACCAATAAAATAAGATAAAATAAAATAAAATGAAGTTTAAAAATAAAAAAAATCAAGGCGTCGGGGATGTTTGTGGAGAAAAAATATAAATAAATTTGAAAAGATATATACAGACTCGCGAGGTCTACAGCTCACAGAGCCACTATTTATTTTATTTGTAAATTAAAATAAAATGGTGGTAATGACAGGCCAGATTTTTAAGCCAGTAGTGTTTATCTAACAATAAGTACTTACGAGCAGCCTTACCTTTGTAAAGCCGTTCAGTTTCCACCCAGTGTGGCATGACTGAAACGCCTGAGAATACTTATAGTGCGCTCATAAACACACTCCAAGTAAACACATAATTCATACATACGTATAACAAGGGTATTTAATAAAAGTCATCACTTTTACTAGTTCCACTTATATTATATTCACCCGACCGGTTAAATGTGTACCAAGTTCCATCAAGTGCCGACAATCGCAAGTATTAATAGGGGATCAGACTATTTTTATTTTATTTTATAAATGCAAACTTCTTAGTTTTTGCTATCGAACACTAAAATAATTTAAATTTTTTTTAAAATTGACCGAGTTATAAAGGTTTGAAATTCAAGATTAGACAGAGATGCACATACCCACTTGTGACGTCATTTGTTAGTAATGCCATACGATCTCCATACAAAAAATCGTTTTTGAAAGAAACAGACATATTGAAACTTTAAAAAATCACTGTAAATTAGTTTTTCAACCGATTCTGTTTTTTTTTCGCGAATCGTCTTCTAAAAATAATTCATAAAATATGGTAAATTCATAAAATATGGTAGATTATTTTACTTATACCAAGAACACGACGTGCTTACTTTTTCATGAGTATACTAGATGAGGAGAAATATTGATATTATTTGCGATTACGCAAATAAAAGGTGTTTACGTACTTAAAACGAGAGAAAACATGTGCAATTTCAAGTAAATAATCGCAATATGAAAAAAATACATGTCAACATAAAAAAACACGTAATATAAAAAAAAAAAAAAAATAATAATAATAATAATAATAAGATGTTCCCCGAAACAGAAGGATTCATGCTCGCCATTCAGGATCAAACAATAGAAACCCGAAACTACCAGAAACATATTCTTAAATTACCAAATACCGTAGATTTGTGCCGCCGCTGCAATAGTTGATGTTGTTAAAAACAGATACAAATACGAAACTGATGATGAAATGCATACTAGACTGAATACTAGAAGATTGGATCTTAAGAATACAATATATCCTAAATTAATGGTTGTTAAACATAGTGCAAAGTACCAGGCTGTGAGCATCTTTAATAAGTTGCCGATAGATTTAAAAAACATTGATAATTTGTCAACTTTTAAAAGTAAATTAAAACGGTTTTTATTAGGTAAGGTTTTATATAGTGTCGATGACTTGTAAACTTATACATATATACTTAATGAACTGTGACATTTATCTTAGATGACCTAATTTTGTGATAGCTTGTGATTGTGATATTATTAGTTGACACTTTACAATTTTACAATTTGGATTTTTGTGACTATTGATAATTTTATATTGTTTTGCTGTTATATTTTTATGAAACTTGTTTTATATTTTAGGAAATTGTGACATTTACTTTTAAATTATTTATTTAATTTTATAATAGTTGAGATTTATTTACTGACATATTGTAGTGTTGAACTTATAATTGAAATGTTTCTTAGTTATATTTATAATTTTATTTTTTTAATTGTAATTTATATTTATTGTATTTTAATTTGTTGTAATTGAGATTGATTGTATTTTTTAATTAAGATTAGTGTAATTTATTCTTTATGTAATTTAATGTTCGCACACAGTTGTACTGTTCAATAATAAACGAATATATATATATAGTTCTTCTGAGACCATTCAACACATCACAGGGTCATGTAAAGCTATAGCACAGACAGACTATAACCATAGACACGACCAGGTTGCCAATATTGTACATCAAACGCTTGCAATTAAATACAATCTCCTAGCTTCACCACCAGTACCCTACTATAAATACATACATGAAACCATACTAGAGAACTCCACACACAAACTATATTTTGACCGTGCAATATTAACAGACAAAACAATTCACTATAATAGACCAGATATTACACTTCTAGATAAAACAAATAATTCTGTAAACTTGATAGATATAGCAGTTCCTAATACACATAACTTACAAACGACAATAGCAGAAAAACTGACGAAGTACATCGACCTAAGGGATGAGATTACGCGCATGTGGCAGCTACAAAAAGTTACTTTTGTTCCAATAGTGCTCTCGTCTACAGGTATTATACCCAAACAGCTTCATCAGTCTCTTAAGACCATCGACCTTCCTAAATCCACCTACGTAAGCATGCAAAAAGCGGTAGTTGACACATACACATGTAGAATAGTTAGGAAATTCCTCCAAACAGATATCGCAGTTCCGTCAGGATCTCAATTACCTAACCGTTTTGGTCAAACTGACGTCCACTTGGCTTAGGCCCGTGGCGTTAGTGAAACCGGTTCCGAGAGGCCGAGATGGTAAGAAACCAAAAAACAAAATAATAATAAAATTAATAATTCTAATATCTACAACAAATATTAATGGGACCTAAAAACATTCAATTTGTATTTCTGTTCTGGCCAATACCAAACTGTACTCAGTTTATGTAGACAGCCAAGTATAGTAAGACTGGTGAACAGAAGTGAACGTCATTCAATTAGGATGCACCAACGATCGACAAAGCTAACGAGCTTGCCGCCACCGGCTAAATGCAATCGCTCGTATTGAGATATAAATAAACATAGGAACGTGTGTGTATGTTATACAATATAATAGGGGATCGGACTACTTTCTTTTATTTTATAAATCCAAACTTCTTAGTTTCTGCTACGAACACTAAAACAAACAGAGGCACATGTGACGTCATTTGTTATTAACGCCATATAATCTCCATACAAAACATCGTTTTTGAAAGAAACAGACATATTGAAACTTTCAAAAATCACTGTAAATTCATTTTTCAACCGATTCTGTTTTTTTCTTCGCGAATCGTCTGCTACTAATCTATATTTTAAAAATAAATCATAAAATTCATAAAGTACGGTGAACAGTCCGATCCCCTATTATATAGGGTTAACGAGCGACTGGATAATACTTATCGCCACTTACTTACATTTTAAGTTTTTTTTAACAATTCCGATATTTAAGTCAGATATTAAATTTTTAGCTGACACTGGCTGGCTGGGTTTCAATAATCATCGTGAAGTTTATTTTTAAAGTATTCCTGCTATAACGACCATATTTTACTTCCAAAATACACATACTGGCACATTTTTGTTTAAAAATAAATGCATGCATGCATGTATATATTTCATTCATTCATTCATGGATGCTTTTAAAGATAAAGATAAATTAAGAAAAAACAAAAGGGTCTTGAACTTGAACCAAAGAAATGAGTTCTAAATAATATCATATTAAACCGTATTACGGGCTTAAGATGTAAAATATCAGAAACAAAATAATTCACTTGATCGCCTAATGATCGGTAAAGTAATATACAGAATTTCATTATCTTGACCAGTTTGTATTGTTAAAATAATTCTTAAAAAATATACAATATGCCTGTGTATATTTTGCTTTGCAAATATATGAATCGTATTGTACGAATAATTGTTTACTGGATAATGTACTTTAAATTATTTTGAATTCAATCAACATCTTTATATGTCCTTACTTTATAAAAAAGTGGAATAAAAAAGTTGAAACCGGCTGAAAGGCTGCCGGTGAACAAAGCCACTGCCAGACGAAAAGTCAGGATTTCTAAAAATGAAACCACCGGAATCCGATTACTGATTATAATGTATATGTCACCGTAAGATTGTAAACGCCGTTGGTTTATAATCTTACTCGCGATATTATAAACTTACGGAAAATTGTGAACTGACACCAACCATTTACAATTTAACGTATTATTTCCCGTCAGTTTATAATATAACGATGTCAAACCGTCAACATAAAAGGTTGAAAACCGCAGCGAGCTGCTAACATATATAATCCGAGGAACAAGACACCAGAAACCTCTTCCAAAAACGTTATCATTAGCAAGTGGAGGATGTAATCATTTGTGCTCGGAAAACAGGCACATCTATCTACTCAACCTAGCTACGTAGGTTAGGTATTAATGAGCAATGTCTCCAAACATAGTGTCTGACGGAGTTTCTCAAACTGGATGAAGGGTTTTATATTAGAAGGCTACATTGCCCATGTAGGCGGTGACAGTGCGTTATTCGTAATATATTTTGTGTAAGGGGCTAAATTCTGAATGGCTGGTGGCTGGTACAATTTTACGATTATCACGATATGCTATACTTCAAAGTATAACGGTAATATAAAAAACATTGTCTAGAATATAAATTTTATTTTACTCTCTTTTGGAAACTTTTGGGGTTACCTTCACTTGAAAGTTTGAGAGCCGATGTTTTACCAAGCAATGTTTACAGGGCAAACATTTTAAGCGCGCAACCAC
Source organism: Carpatolechia fugitivella (assembly GCA_951230895.1). Lineage (NCBI taxonomy): Eukaryota > Metazoa > Arthropoda > Insecta > Lepidoptera > Gelechiidae > Carpatolechia > Carpatolechia fugitivella. The sequence goes on from OX579646.1 coordinate 3,620,388, forward strand.
GTTATGAAGTCATAATAAACTCGGCGTGGGAGAGTCGCGTAGCTTTACATAATATAACTAGGTACAGGACCGACCATGCTTTGATTCTCCTACACATTCAAGTCCACTTACAAAAGTAATACCTAAAATTTTTCCAAGTGAAAAGACGTTTTACAACTTCCTGGCACAACAGATACAAAAATTTAAAAAATAAATAGTTTTTTTTTTTTAATTTCTATTTTTTCTTACATTTCAGCCAGTTAAAGCATTGAGAAGATTTTTTCGAAGAGCGCCCGCCGCTTTAGTTTCAGTCCGCGGTTTGACCGTTCAACCGGTTATTCAATCTTCGTTTCATTCCTACCTATTTAATTAATAACAAACGTTCGAATTACAATCGAATCATTCTCAAAATGTTCAGCCGCCATTTTAGTTTAACTGTCGTAGCCGGACATTTAAGTCGTTTATACAAATTAACCCACGCGAACTCGCCCAAGTAATTAAGCTGGAAAGAACGTAATGTAATTTTATTAAGGCACTTTCGTTTATAAACGTCTGGCGGTAAACAGACCTGAAGAATGGTGCGCTTTTATTCGGACACGTCGTTAACTGCAGCCATGTTGTTTGGTTAAAATATAGGTCGGTAATAAATCCAGACACATTTAACTGATCTTGGCTCTTCTTATTGATATTTATTTCCCGAATTCGTAGGAATATAGATAAGACCCATGATGTTGACATGTTTTTAACAATGCCCAACAAGTATGGCAGTTAGGTATATTATAAACATGGTAGTTTTTAGTTTAGAAAGAGAGCGATAGAAACTTCATACGAGCTGGGCCGTAGAGTTTTGACGTTCTTACCTGCCGTCCGCCGTCGTGTGCGGACGATTATATTATTTTCAGTGCAAGCATTGTAATATTAATTTATAATAAACCAGTTATTAGTTTGTGAGAAGTGAGTTTTTGTATTTTAAGTTTTTAATTTAGACACACGACACGTCTTAGTCAAGACTCTATTTTCGCCAGATTTGAAGCAATATTATAAATGTTAAAATATATTTGAATGTTTAGATGTTTGTTCCGCTTTTACGCCAATACGGATTTGGATGAAATTTGGAATGGAGATAGTTTGTACCCTGGATTAGCACACTGGATACTTTTTACGTGGGAAAATCTTATTCCCACGGAAAAATTTTACATGATGCGAGCGTAGCCGCGGGCGGACAGCTAGTATAATAATATATCTTAAAGAGCTGGCGACCTCTCGTCACCTATAAACTATATACAGATAGCGGCCAAGCAAGTTGGTTTGCCTCTAATCTGCGGCTGCGTATCGCCATTTTGGTTGGCGGCCATCAGGGGCCTATTCAATACATCATCAACATCAACGGCCCGTTACAGTCCACTGCTGGACTATGAGCCTCCTCTACTTAAGTGGAGGGTTTTACCATAATCTCCACGCTTGGCAGGCGGGTTGGAGATCGCAGATTAAAAGGTTACTGTATCAGAGAGCGCTGCTGCCCGTTCCCTGTTCAATGTGTAGTCCCTAAGTCGCCTCTTACGACACCCACGGGAAGAGTAGGGAATGGTGACAAATGTATTCTACTCTGCCGTCACCATACGGCAATAAATTCAATACAACTTAAAATAATTGTAATTTAGAATTATCATTCGAGCGAGGTGCATTGCACAGCAAAAGGCCTGCATACAAATTGTCAAAATCAGGGAGGTCACCAATTCCTGACGTATCTTCAATGTCTATGACGCCCTTTACTTTGCTAAAACATGGCCGCTGTCTTAACGGAGCTTTGGCGTGGACAATATTAATGGATGTTAGCCCCGCCCACCGCGTTCCCTCTTCACCGCGTTTTATAGTCACCACATTATGTAGGTGCTTGGCGGCGTGAACTCGCGTTTGCTTTACATCTCAAACCAACAGGAAGAATTCGCTCGATGAAGATAAGAAAAAAGCTGAGGAAGATATAAATAATTTTAAATTAAGGTTTTACCTTCTTCATCGTGTGGATTGAAGGTCAACAGCCGAATCAGTGTTATAGTGGTACTAACCAACAAAGAAAAAATATAGGTACCGATGATGGCCAGGGTCGTCCTCTTCTAAAATATATCGGCAACTCGTTTTACAAAAACGATAGACTTTGAGATTTATTCTCTGGTTCGAAAGTTGGTTCTGGTTGATTTTTGGTTGTTTGTTATTTTGCATTCATTGTTCGTCTATGTATTTCTTTAGTGTACAGTTACACACGACTATAGTTTTTTAGGGTTCAACTTTTGACATACTTCTTTCTGTTAGTTAGTTTTATCACATCACTCGTATCGGAAGATGATACATTGTAATCTTCTAGAGAAATGTTGAAATACTTTATTTTTTCCTTTTATATTGCTTTGAGATATGTAAATATTTTCGAACGAACGAAAGTGTCTACAATAATCCAAAACTCCGAAGTGAAAATACAAAAAGATTTGATATAAAGTTCTTTGTAACCGGGCCAATGAACATAAAAAAAGCTTTCCATCGGATTTTAGACCTAAAACAAACGCGGCTGTTTTCCGGTCCATTTTCCTCTAGGGAGACATGTTTCGCTGCGGACTGCGCAGTCCTTGACACGTTTTTCTGCTGCGATGCAACTCTACTGACCCAGGCTCTTCACGTTACTCTTCTTCATATTCTTGGGGAATTCGAATATGGTGTGTCAAGCTAAAAACCAGTAAGTTATATTAAGTTTGAACTCAAGCCAAACACAATTATCTACTCGTACGTACTTATCGACGTGTTTGTGACACTTAATTGACGAACAGTTTGATATTATTAATAAGCATTCTAAAAATTAAGTAAAATTTACTAAATGTTTTAAGATTTTCGTAATAAGTATTCTAAAAATTAAGTAAAATTTACTAAATGTTTTAAGATTTTCGTAATAAGCATTCTAAAAATTAAGTAAAATTTACTAAATGTTTTAAGATTTTCGTAATAAGCATTCTAAAAATTAAGTAAAATTTAGTAAATGTTTTAAGATTTTCGTAATAAGCATTCTAAAAATTAATTAAAATTTACTAAATGTTTTAAGATTTTCGTAATAAGCATTCTAAAAATTAAGTAAAATTTACTAAATGTTTTAAGATTTTCGTAATAAGCATTCTAAAAATTAATTAAAATTTACTAAATGTTTTAAGATTTTCGTAATAAGCATTCTAAAAATTAAGTAAAATTTACTAAATGTTTTAAGATTTTCGTAATAAGCATTCTAAAAATTAAGTAAAATTTACTAAATGTTTTAAGATTTTCGTAATAAGCATTCTAAAAATTAATTAAAATTTACTAAATGTTTTAAGATTTTCGTAATAAGCATTCTAAAAATTAAGTAAAATTTACTAAATGTTTTAAGATTTTCGTAATAAGCATTCTAAAAATTAATTGAAATTTACTAAATGTTTTAAGATTTTCGTAATAAGCATTCTAAAAATTAAGTAAAATTTACTAAATGTTTTAAGATTTTCGTAATAAGCATTCTAAAAATTAAGTAAAATTTACTAAATGTTTTAAGATTTTCGTGGTTGTTCACTGCACTAAAATTGATCATAGACCATGGAGCGTGCAACCGTTCCGAAATATCGAGGTAACAATAACCATGACAACAAACCCGAAAATTGTGTCAATTTTAGTAATTAAGTAATTTACTACTTTATTGATTCAGGGAGGCTTAATGAGGACTAATATGAGCTGATTACATGTTACTCGTACGCCGACACTTTATTTCATTTAAATACTCTCAAAACATTGCCATTGAAGAATTTCTGTATAGAAGGACACTAGGTTTATCATGACTAAGTAAATTTTATAATTATTTTATTTGCTACGCCTGAATAACATTGTGTAATGTGAAATATATACGAAAAGTCTAGGTGCTAAAAAAATAAGCTGTAGAGATTGCTCGATTCATATGAGAAAACAAAAAACAGATGTAGACATAATCACATATTTAATCTTCTTAGGTAAACTGTGGCATAATGCTCAATTTCCTGCAAAGAAAAAGCTTCTGCAGCTTCATTTGTAGCGCAAAGTTAGCGCGGCAAAGTTGCGCTTTCAAAGACTTGTTCTACGCCTTATTCACGCTAAGCAATTAACCCAGGGCTACGTTATGAAGTTGCCGGCCCCGCTTCGTGTTTTGAGGTTAATCTGCTGGTGCTTACACTAGCTAATGAGAATATTATAGAGATGTTATATTATATCAATATTCGTTTAGATGGTACTTGTTTAACTACTTATCTAAACATAAGAGCTCCGTATACTTCATCAACATTATACGTCTGATATTCAAATCAAATCAACGTCCCGTTACAGTCCACTGCTGGACTATGAGCCTCCTCGACTTAAGTGGAGGGTTTTGCCCTAATCTCCACGCTTGGCAGACGGGTTGGAGATCGCAGATTAAAAGGTTACTGTATCAGAGAGCGCTGCTGCCCGTTCCCTGTTCAATGTGTAGTCCCTAAGTCGCCTGTTACGACACCCACGGGAAGAGTAGGGGTTGGTGACAAATGTATTCTACTCTGCCGTCACCACACGGCACATCGGCGTCTGATATTATTGGGTATAAAACACTATTATTAAATTCGAACACGTTTTGTTCATACAAAAGGCCGTCTCTGCTACGCCGTAGCAACCGTAGCATTGCTACAGTAATGCTACGGAACATACAATTAGGAAACATGCATAAAAAATATATTGATTTCATAGTTCATCCGAAAGTATACAAAAATAGAATACTGACAGCCAAAACAGAATCGAAATTGATCCAAAAACAAACTAGATACAACATTATTAAACAAATATATCTGTCCATCTTACGAAAGCAACGTTTTCTATCGCCATAGACATCGCGTTTTACATCCGCCGATGTATGGCCCGCGTGAACTATGACGTCACATACACATCGGAACTTTCTGTCTTTCCATTTGAAGCCTTACAACTTTGTGTTTATCTGGAACTTGAAATATTTCGACTTATGAATAAAAAAAGTTGTGCATATCAAACTACTTACTTGTTTATATAAATTTTAAAATGTCTTCAGTATTCCTTCAAAATAGCTTATGAGAGACAAGCTGAAACTTTCTAAAAGACAAATCGACCTCGCTTGGTAGAAGGGCGAATAAGTAATAAAAGATTCATAATGTAATACAATGTAAGCGCAAGAAGACTACATAATATCGTCTACATTATCTTAAGACAGACAGAGGACATGGCGTTCCTCTACTAGTTCTATCCTCAGTTAATAATACATCCAGAGAGCTACATCTGCAGTCATATTCAAATATGAAATCCCAATTCAGATTCAAGTCGCTTCTCAACATAAAGTGATACGACACCACAGAATATAATATAAGCCTGTACTCTGCAAGATACTGCAGTACGCGTCTCCGCAAAGGTGTTTTAGCATTTCAACCGAAATACCCAACCAACGAATACGGAGTGCTCGCCACATTATAAAAACCAGTTGCGGTGTCGGTAGCATCATTAATACCAACTGCACGACTCTAATGCCTTTTTTACAAGAATGGAATTTTCTTTAGAGCGCTTTTTGTTACTGTTCGATTTTAAAAAAATATACTTACCGGCACATCTAACCGCCCACTCTTCATTTCAGGGAATACTCGTGATTCTTTATAATTCTATTAGTTACAGCTGATGTCAGTTAAAAAGTTGTTAATTTAACGTTTATTTAAGTGTGTTTAATTTATCGTAAAATTATCTTCAAATAAATAACAATAAGCGTAGTTTAAAATTAACCTGAAATACAAGGGTGGGCGATTAGATGTGTCGGTGAGTGTATAACAAGAAGAAAGACTGAATTAGTGAGACGGCTAAGAATAAGTGTATGAGATATATAGTGCATTTATATTTTATCTTTTCAAGTTACATTCAAGCCTTGGCCAGAAACGACGCATCTCTGTGGAGTTTATACTTTATAAAGAAGAATATCATAAATACGATCATGTTCAATAAAACAGCTTTTTGTCTTGAATATGAGTTTTCAAAAACCCAATGTAGCAAGTAGCAATTTATATTTCTACAACTCCTTGCACTTACAAAATGGAACTTATGCACTTTTATCCTTACTAAAGAAGTTTAAAAGTTTGAAGAAGAGGTCCTTGGAGGCGCGGAGTGGCAAGTTGCGGAGAAATGCAACTTGGTGCAAGTTGCTGGCGCGACTTGCCTATCAAGTAACCAGATGCCCACCGTGCTTTTAAAGTATAGTCCTGTAGGTTATATCTTGGTATAACAAAAACCATCTCTAGAGTAGTATGTACATTTTATTGCACAGTACAAATATTGGATTGGAGATTGCGTATTGGAAACAAGCGCGCTTGCATAGAGCGTCTGATAGGTAGGGTTCTACTAAGACGGATATGAGCTAAGCAGAGGAGATGAGATGTGTGGAAATTGATTTCGTATTGTTTGAAATAAACATAATAATATCCTCTTTGCTCCGCTTAATATTGGAAACAATGGTAGCGGAGATGAGAAGAGTTGTGATAAATAGGGGATCGGACTACTTTTTTATTTTATTTTATAAATCCAAGCTTCTTAGTTTCTGCTATCGAACACTAAAATAATTTTTGCTTTATCTTTTAAATTGACCGAGTTATAAAGGTTTGAAATTCAAGATTAGACAGAGAGGCACATATCCACTAGTAACGTCATTTGTTAGTAACGCCATATAATCTCCATACAAAAAATCATTTTTGAAAGAGACAGACATATTGAAACTTTAAAAAATCACTGTAAATTCGTTTTTCAACCGACTCTGTTTTTTTTTTCACGAATCGTCTGCTACTAATCTATATTTTAAAAAGAATTCATAAAATATGGTAAATTCATAAAATATTGGTGAACAATCCGATCCCCTATTGTATAGCAGAGCGGAAAGAAGATGCGCTGAAATGTTTTAATTCAAATGAAAATAATGAACCTCTCTGACACCATTTCACATGACATTTCCGCTCCTACCTTCTTCGCCTGTGGACAATAGAAACACACCTTTAGTCTGTCTGTATTGTAGTTTACCCACCCTTAGTATTTATTGTTGTTTCAAAAACTAATACCTACGAATTATTAACTTTGAAAAATATAGAAAAAAACGTGGTCTAAGCTAAGGTTTGTTCGAAACATTGTCTGACCCTGTTTTAGTAAAGAAAAATAAAACTATTTTTATTTGCGTCCAATACTATTGTTATCAAGATGGTGGTGCGCTCGATTGAACCGTATATTGTTCGACTCGCTCGAGTGGAAATGAATGAGCTTGGACGCCATTCTGGCATTCTCATAAAAAGATTTTTATTTATCTTTAATGTTGTATCAATCTTTAGTTGTAAAATTCTAAGCGTTACCTACAGATAGAGCGTTCGGCTTTCATTGCGGAGATACCGGGTTCGAATCATGTTGGGAACATTATGGTCAAACAAAAACAATTTTACGAGACAGTCCCGAGGAAAAATAAGATCCTTAGGTGCTTTAGTTAATAGACACGTATTATCTACGGAAATAGTTGTTTCATAAGCCATGTAAGAAGCCATAGGCGGCTCCATAATTCTGTTATCGATTTACAACCCACACGATACCTAATTATGATGACTGAATCGGTGAAGGCTGTTGAAACGTGAAGAGGTGACAGACAGAACATTCGCATTTGAAGTTTGCATTAAAAAGAAAAACTGCATTTTACATTAAATTCATACAAGTAGCGATTAAATAGGTATAAAAAACTACAGTAAGCGTATCAAATGCTGTCTGAGAAAATTTAAGACGACTACCAAAGCTAGCCCTATGGCCAATAGGGGATCGGACTACGTTTTTTTTATATTATAAATCCAAACTTCTTAGTTTCTGCTATCGAAAACTAAAATAATTTTTGCTCTATCTTTAAAATTGACCGAGTTATAAAGGTTTGAAATTCAAGATTAGACAGAGAGGCACATACCCACTTGTGACGTCATTTGTTAGTAACGCCATATAATCTCCATACAAAAATCGTTTTTGAAAGAGACAGACATATTGAAACTTTAAAAAATCAATGTAAATTCGTTTTTCAACCGACTCTGTTTTTTTTTTCACGAATCGTCTGCTACTAATCTATATTTTAAAAATAATTCATAAAATATGGTAAAATATGCTAAATTTAGGAACAGTACGATCCCCTATTGTTCGTCTTATCACCTACTAATTTAGTCCAAACTCGAGTATCTTGTTGACATTTCAACTTGTGAGAAATAAATAAAAGTAGGCCGACTCCTGAAAGGAATAACAATTTTATCCGCAAGAACTAGGCACATAGATCATCCAGCTTTTGTGCCTTTGTATCCGGTGATAAAATTGAAAAACCCTGTAGGAGTTCCTCGGCTTAGGAAGGAATTTCCATTTTAAATGCCGCGGAGAGGCCCTGGATCACAATACGCTACAAAGGCAGCCACGGGATGACGTACGGACGTGGGTGATTGCTGGAAATGTAGCCTTTTCTCTGTATTTGGTTGCCTTATCACTGTCTGACAATCTGCAAAGCCAATTTAATATATATTTATAACTAGCATTCCGCCCGCGGTTTCACCGAGTATTCCCGTAAGAATGAATTGTTTTCCCGTGATAAAAAGTAGCCTATGTCCTATTTCAGAACCTAAACTATATGTGTGCCAAGTTTCATCCCGATCCGTCCAGTGGTTCAAGCGTGATTCGGCAACAAACATCCAAACTTTCGCATTTATATTTTTTTTTTATTTTTTTTGATTAGGTGTCAACTTCGAACACACTGATTATTATTAACGAATTTAATAAATTGAAATTGATTTGAATTTCATAAATGGTGTAATGTATGTTTTGTATCGTACGTCCGTATATCATGAACTAAGCTTGACTTTACACCGACAAGGATTTTTTAGTAACATGCATTGCATTGCAGTATTTGCAGTAAGCTTCATTAAAAATAGTAAACAGTAATATCTGTCAGTGAAAATAAAGCGATGTCAATAACAATGTCAGTTACATTGTCTAATGAAGTGACATCAGCAGCATTGCATTAAACGCCCATTACGCGTTTTGCAGCTGCGCGGGCGACTGTAACGAGTGGACGACGTTCGGAAATTATGAGCGGTGGTGCAGTTCAGTATAAGAGAAAAGATTAAAGCGTGTTTTTTTAAATTAACGGACATAGTCGCAATTTCTACCAGTCACGGCGAGTACGTTTAGATGAAAGCTCTGTTGATTTTTAAAGAGGTTTAAACTGATGACAAAAACATTGATTAGCAGCTTTATGTGTTTATACGAGTAGTGTGCGTGAGTTTTTAGATTTCAAGTTATAATTTGCATGTTAATTTAATGATAGCTAAATAGAGAACTGTACCTGAATATTGAGACTTGTTTGTAATCCTTTTTCTTAGCAAATAAAGATGTGTGCTTATTTTGTTAGATACAAAACGGTTAGTACGTGAATGTTGATAAACCTACGGCGATTATAAACATCGTAGTCGTCACATATACACAAAGGCATCCGTAAAAATTTCTACAACAACGCTTCTTGCGGTCTATTTGCGAGCTGGAGTTATCTGTGGGGCACTATTACAACGTTGCATATCCTGCACGAACTGACGAATTGAACCAACTAATGGTTTACTCACTCAGTCATGCTAGACAAGCTTGCCTAGGTACTAGACCATAATTGTGTAGGTAGGTATATCCTTATTTAAATGTAGGTGTTCTTTCACGATTTTCGGCTCCGTAGCCCAGGTGGTAGTGTATCTGCCTCCGACGCACAGGGTCGCGGGTTCGAATCCCGCCCAGGGCAAACATTCGTGTGATGAGAATTTGTGTTTGCCTTGTGTCTGGATGTTGTTTATCTATACTCACCGGCACGTCTAACCGCCCACCCTTGTATTTCGGTTTAATCTTAAACTACGCTTATTGTTATACATTACAATTGATTTATTGATAATTTTACGATAAATTAAACACACATAAATAAACGTTATATTAAGTACTTTTTAACTAACATCAGCTGTAACTAATAGAATTATAAAGAATCACGAGTATTCCCTGAAATGAAGGGTGGGCGGTTAGATGTGCCGGTGAGTGTATATAAGCATGTATTTATCTATTTATGTAATGTTTATCAGCTGTCTGATACCCATAGTTCAAGCTCTGCTTAGTTTGGGATCAAGATGGCCGTGTGTGAAGATATCTCCACATATATTTATTTTATTTATTTTGCAATGGCAAATGTTCTTCCCAATTACATACAAACCGCTTCGATTTCAGACCAACTGCAACAATTATACGAAATTGTCTCCAAAATGCGAGCGCAATTTAAAAACCTTTATTCCACCATCAAACCACTTTTTACCATTGTCAGGTTTTAAACTGGGAATTTATATGCAAGCGGGCTATTGTGGTGCAGTTTGCGTGCGTTACACTCTAAATTGACAATGTCATTCGCCTAGTTGAATTGACAATGACAGCCGAGTTGTTAAGTTGAGGGCTCGTACATATCCGAACGTCGAACGGTAATAAAATCATGGCCAAAACGTGCTTAATTTGGGCAATAAAGTAAGCGAGTGTCAATTGTTTCGACTTTTTTATCATAAACGCATGATGGGTGTTCGTACGTGAAAACTTAGTTCTTTAACGTAGGATTTTGACGATATTGATGGTTCTGTGCGCCAGTGGCGTAGTGGATCTAGGACTAACTAGGATTCATTGGGGAGCTGGGGAGCTGAGGTTGATTTGTCGCGATATTTCAGTAAGGGGCTTTGCCTCCGCTATTGCTGTGCACTTTGTTTATAATTTTACTAGCAGCTATTCTTAAAGGTTGTGTGTGAAGTCGACCAACCCGACCAGCGTGGTCAATCAGGCCTAATCGCCCTAATTCAGGGTAGGCTCGAGCCCCTCGGTGGGGACGTATATGAGCTGTTGATGATTCTTAAAGGTTCGCAGCTATCAAAGCCCCATATACCAGTGGGCTGGCGGGTTACTTGTAAAAATTGTACTCTAAAACGCATTCACATCTTTCTCTGTGCTTGGGTAGGTAAGTCAAATGAACCACTGTTTTAATATGCGGCTTCTAAGTGATCATAATTAAATCCAACCAAATTCTGATCAGAGCCAAATTGGAGCAAATTACGTCTATTTTGCTCTTATTGCTTGATAAAGCTTTCGTTCTATTCTATACCCACTTAAACACAAGTGGGACTGGGCCGGCCACGTCGCTCGCATGCCTGACATCCTGTGGGCTAAGTTAACTACTTACTGGAAACCCCCAACTAACAGGCGACGACGTGGCAGACCTCGGCGGAGATAGCAGGACGAGCTAAAAAATTTTTCCAGGACCTGGCTTACCGATGCTCTAGACAGAGACGGGTGGAAAGAAAAGAGAGAGACCTTTGCCCAGCGGTGGGACAGCATAGGCTAAGTAAGATAAGAAAATTCTATACCCAAAGGTTGCCAACGTAACCCTATTACTAAGCCTCCGCCGTCCGTCCGTCTGTCTGTCTGTCAGCGGTCTGTAACTCTTGAACCGTAATAGTTACAGGTACCGTACAATTAAAATTTTCACAATGTGTATAATTCATACAGGAGACGTGATATTTTCAACGTTTTTTTTGCTCGACTTATACGATAGTATGGAACCCATGCGAGTCCGATTCGCAATTGCCATGTTATTTTTTCTTCTAATTAACTCAAGGCGATTTTTTGTCGACAAATGTGTTGTCTCCCCTGCTAAGCTGTCAGCGTATTTAATATGCGCTGCGTAATATTCGACGCCACAGCGTTTGACATGCTTTTAGTGTCAAATGCAGCATATTTTATGGGAAATGTACATTGTACATTGATAATTAAATGACATTATGACGTAATGCATAGTCCGGACCCGCATGATCTCTCGTTTCATATTAATTGGCAGTTGAACTGACAGTTTAACATTCAGATTCGAATAAAAAAAACCTCGTTATAAATAAAATGTTCTGTATTTAATACTACACCACTCTCATCAACATCAACAGCCCGTTACAGTCCACTGCTGGACTATGAGCCTCCTCCACTTAAGTGGAGGGTTTTGCCATAATCTCCACGCTTGGCAGGCGGGTTGGAGATCGCAGATTAAAAGGTTACTGTATCAGAGAGCGCTGCTGCCCGTTCCCTGTTCAATGTGTAGTCCCTAAGTCGCCTCTTACGACACCCACGGGAAGAGTAGGGGTTGGTGACAAATGTATTCTACTCTGCCGTCACCACACGGCTAACACTAAAATACTACAGCCTACGAGTAAAAAAAATTTGCGAACCAGTTTGCAGCGAGGTATGCTGCGAGATAGCGTACCTCGCTTCATGCATAAACCTTCCAAGGTTTTTTCGTGTCATAATTATAGATTGTAATACTTTTGTTTTGAACAAATACAAAAAAAGTGCGTTGTTTTCTTTAATAAGATCTGTCTTTAATATTAAGTTTTTATAGCTTTGTCTTGTCTTGACATGTAAGCATGCAAATCTTCCAATCATAACGACAAATAACGTGCAACATAAATTTTATCTGCGTTGTAATATTCGACAGTAAACTCGTTCGCATATTCATAGCCTATAAACTTTGTTTAGGTCCGCCTATGAATTTTTATCAGGGCCAACAAATAGCTCACGCAATCGAAGGATCGCAATATATTTGAAACCAATTTTTCTTGAATACTTAGTTTTAAAAAAAGGTAGTCAATTAAATCATTGGTACTATTGTGATCTTTTTACTGTAATGAAAAACATTGTTATGACATAATATTTGATCGAAATTATAATTATAAGTATTTACGATAATTTGTACGCAAAATTAATTATTTTATAGCGTTTAAGTTGGCTTACACTTATTAAGTAAGTGCCACATACATTTTATTTTTTTATTTGAACTTGGAATTTACAAATGTTCATAATGTGTAATTTATTGTCAAATTAATAAAATATAGTCAATATGTCGTGGCCATATCGTACAATTGACCACATCATGAAATTTTTGATCATTTCAGGAAATGGTCGCATTTCATGATGTGGCCAACTAAATTTGACCAGATCATTAAATCGTGTGCATTTCACGATTTTGTCGTCCACGATTGGCCATATCGTGAAAATAGGGCGTCCATGAAATATTTAAAAATAATCTAAATTATGTTTGGTACTTATTGTTCTCTAAGTCCGACAGACATTTTCAGAGTACTTTTTCATCATAACTCTTTTTTTATTTCTCATTTTAATTACGAATAATTCACTTTTTCACTGCGAGAAATAACGCAGCCGCCATGTTGTTACATAAACAAAGTGCTTCCAGCGCCTCTATTGGCAATAAATGTAATAATTTTACGATATGATCAAATAATCTTGACCATTTCATGAAGTAGCTGCGTTTTAATTGAACAAATCGTCAAACGATTTCTTATCATTGATCTGGCCAAGGCACATCATGATGTGGCCAATGGACAGTGAAAATTTCATGAAATGATCGAAAATTTCATGATGTGATTCTACGATATGGCCACGACAAATAGGCATACAAAAAAAACTTAAAAAAAAAATTACAAATTATCTTATTTTATTTAACGGCACCCGATTTAAATTTTTACAACCTTCCAGCCAGTACGCGTCACTCTATAAAAACCTTATTTTTAATAACGAGCGAACATAAAAAGGAGTTCATATGTCTAAATACCGCTAATACTGCGGGTTCTGCCGCTCGCCCCATATTTATTCTGGTTTTACGAGGAGGTACGGCGCTCCTTTATCTGCGAGGGTCCATTGACAGGCGTTTTGTTAGTGGATTCTTGTGGGTGCACTTTTATTACTTTCCGCGTTGGAGTGTTTTAAAATGTAGGGCAGGAAGGAAAGGCAGGACGTTATTGAAGTTCTGAAAGTAGTCCAATAATGACCCCAAAGAAAGGATGTAAGTCCAACTTACATCCCAAAGGATGTAAGTAACTTTGAAATTGGAACCTTTATTTTTAAATGGCAAAGGAAAAGACGTATACAGCCTAGATACAACAAAAAAAAACGCTCGCACGCCAATATACTTCGGGTGTAATTGATCGCTTTTACCCCTTGGTTAAAAATCTACTATTATTTTAAAGTACAGCTTGGCAAAAAAGAGTTTGGAGCGGTGACAGGTGGAACTAAACATTTAGTTTGCTGCCATTCATACTGGGTTGCTTTTAATTATCCCATTTGTATGCCATGTTGATTCTTATTCGTTAATTTTACAATATTTTATAAATAAGTAATTTTTCCTTTCCTATTTGATTACGAGGTGGCCACATGCGATAAAAGCGCTCTCTTTTTTTCCAAACTCTTTTTTGCCAAGCTGTATGCATAGTATTACGTAAAAAAAATATATTTTATAAGACAGTGGCCAGTGCTGTGTAGAAAATAGATGAATATTAATACAAATAAAATTTTCATTTCATTTCATTTCATTTAACGAACATTGTAGGAAGGCAGTTTTACATGCTTTTTTAAAAACTCGCAAAAGAAAGAGAATTAACCATACAAATATTGTCAGAGCCTAATTTCATTTCCGTCAGGGTACAAGTAAGTACACATTTTTTTTTATATAATCTCCGAATTTGGTAGACATGAAAGCGTAGGTGCTTCGGTAAACAAGCAATCGTGTATGTTCAACAGACAACGAACGAATCCCCCTTTTCATGAGATAATAACAATATTTTATAATAAATATAATTTACATTTCTTTTGTAAGCTGCAAGTTTTAGTAACACATACAGATACAAAACGGAAAACAAATTATTTAAGATACATTTTATGATCATCATCATCATCATCATAGGTACATTTTGACAATTTGCTATACATATACAAGACACGATGTGGACTTTCGCAAAGCATTTGACACGGGGAGATACCTCTGGAAGATACATATTTTTCTAATTATTTTTAAAATATAAATTGGTAGCAGACGATTCGCGAAGAAAAAAAACAAAATCGGTTGTAAAACGAATTTACAGTGATTTTTTAAAGTTTCAAAATGTCTGTCTCTGACGTCACAAGTGGGTATGTGCCCCTCTGTCTAATCTTGAATTTCAAACCTTTATACCTCGTTCAATTTTAAAGATATAGCAAAAATTATTTTTGTGCTCGATAGCATAAACTAAGAAGTTTGGATTTATAAAAAAAAAAAGTAGTCCGATCCCCTATTGGAACCAACGTACACAATGTAGCTAACTGTGAAGTGGTACAGAACCATATTTACCTCGGTTCTACCATATCGAGTACTGGAGGATGTGGCGACGAGGTCAGACGACGGTGCGCCATCACCAGGTCTGCAGTGGAACGACTGGGAAAGATTTGGGAGGACAGGAGAATTACCAAGAAGACTAAAGTCAGATTGAAGAAGTGCCTTGTGTTTCCAATCTTTCTCTATGGAGCCGAAACTTGGTCTCTGAGACTGCAGGATCGCCGTAAAATCGATGCATTAGAGATGTGGTGCTGGAGACGCCTCCTAAAGATCCCGTGGACGGAATTTCGCACCAATAATGTATTCATCCTTAAAGAGCTTCGTGTTAAAGACAGACTATCGTCAACTGTGCAACTACGAATATTGAAGTTCTTTGGTCACGTCTCTAGAAATGAGAACTCGATGGAGAGACTGGTAGTTTAGGGCCAGGTCGAAGGCAAGAGAGCACGCGGTCGATCGCCAACCTGCTTGATAGACGCCATCACTAAGGCTGTTGAGTCCACCATGGGTCACTGTATTCCCGACGCATCTAACCATCAGAAATGGAAACACATAGCCAGGAGAGCTACCCTTGGAAATGATATCGACCAACCGAACACTCCCCCGTGTACCTCATCAGCGCAACCACGACCACTCTGACAAGAGTGTCCAACTAAGAAGAAGAATAATACAAGACACCATTTTTTTTTATAATGGGGGGTTTTCTGACAGCTCTTTAAAAAAAAAAAAAACAATAGTTCTAATTAAGACGATAGATGGCGCCAGGTGTACTTCGTGGATTATTTTTTTAAAATATGGCCCTGGGTGACTCGCCGGATTTCTTCGGATCCACGAATCGTCAACGCCATCTATCGAAGATTTATGAACTATTTTTTTTTAATTGGCTGTCGGAAAATCTTCCATTAGAGGTATTTCTACGGCTTTCCACGTAATGGACACAAAAAAGTTTAAGCGGGAGCCAAAGGTAATAATCGGTAACCTCCCAAAAAAGGTTTAAACGCAGAATCAAAATCGTTCAATCAAATTTCATTGAATGTATTTTTTTATTCACCTTATATAGGTGGTCACCTTACAAGGAAATGTTATGTAGTAATGTCAATTAAAAACAGACTCTCAGCCACTTTCGTCCCCATCAAACAAAGACGGTGTCATTTAACTAAATGCCTAATTAACTTGGTATTTTCATTTCATCATATTCTTATTTTATCCTCAAAAGTGCTTTAAAGGAAAATGCGTGAAATTTAATTAGCCCATTTATAAAAAACGCGTTCTTTTTGTAGTGTTCTTTTACAAAATGGCGTTCGAGAAATACAAACCGAGTCCGACTAGCCCGCAATAACGCCTCCAAAATTTGCTATTCAACTTTTATACGTTTACTGGGGTGGGTAATGTATGAAACAAGGTGAGTATAATGAGCTGCAAACAATGCGGACTGGTTGCTAAACCTATTTGCATAACAATTCTTGGTTTTAAAAATAATAATTTTATAGGAAGGTTGCCTGGAAGAAATTGCTACCTTAGCAATAAGGCCGCCTATCTGTACACTATTATTTGAAGTGCTTTTTTTTCTGTGTATGTCTTGATGTGTGCAATATTCTATTCTAATTTTATAGGTGTTTGTCGCCGATCCTAAGATCCATGTGTTCGTTTAAAATAAAAAATAGGATTTAATAGCACGCTTTTTAGGGTTCCGTAGTAAAAAAGAAACCCTTATAGTTTCGGTCTGTCCGTCTGTCTGTCCGCGGCTTAGCTCAGAGACTCTTAGTACCAGAAGGCTGTAATTTGGCATGGATATACATATGAATCATGCCAACAAAGCTGAAGAATAAAATCTTAAAAAAAAATTTTTTTAGGGTTTCTCTGGTACACGTCAAGAGGGGGTTTTTTTTTTTTCACTATTACCTTATAGTGTGAGGCATCGTTGGATAGGTCTTTTAAAAACAATGGGGGTTTGCTAAGACCATTTTTCGATGCTAGTGTAAGTTTTAGAAATATTCCGCTTTAAAGTGCTTATTTTTGTTAGAGTCAAGTTTCACCACCCTCTACCAGCGAAACCGTTGTATATGGAAACGTGAAAAAAATCATGGTAGTAGTGTATATGATGAATTTAAAAGGAAAACTATCAACATCATGTAGGCTTGACAGGTTAACGAACAAAATACCAACTTTAAAATGTACTTGTGCTAAGTAAGAAATTCAGTACAAGTATCATAGAAAATAACTTGATGGAGTCCGTCTATGTAGGTAGTAAATTTAAGTAGGTATTAGAATAGTAAAAAGATTGCGATAAAATAAAATCATAACATCATTTACTAAAATAATTTCAAAAACTATATACCTTATTTACGTTTTAAATGTGTAACAATCGCGAGTTGCCAATGAAACATTCGAAACATTCGAATAAAACTATTTTGAATTTCGAATAAAGCGCGCCGCGCCGCGGAGCTTACGGCCCTGCGGGGCTTGCGCGTGGGGAGTCGATGTAACAAATAGAGCGGCAGCCACGCTCATTAGCGCGAGCGACTAGATGCTGTTCGGATGTGCCTCGAAATCCTACCTATTAGATTGCAATTATTAGCACTTTAAATATTCAAATTTTTTGATTATTTTTGTTAGAATTAAGTATTACAATACTGACTATTTCTCTTTCAATTCCAGTTAGATATTCCATAAACTATTATAATTTTATTTATCAATTTAGTCTAGCCTACTTTTATTTCCAAAAACTTAGTTCTCAGCGGAGCAAAGGCAACTACAGAACCCTACACTTTGCGCGGTCCGACACGTGCTTGGCCAGTTATTTATTTATATAAAAGTAGCCGAGTTACTAACAGAACTAAATATAACCTAAAGTACTGCTTATGAGACAAACTTAGCATAGCGAAACCTTTAAAATTTTGCGTATTTACACGAACTTTTCTCAGCCAATCCGCTAACTAAAGTATCGTTGTGTAAATAGAAGCGATCCACATGCAATGGTCCACATACAAGTCCTATTTATATCCAAATTCCCATTTCACACAATTTAGTTTGCAATCTATTACTAAAAGCTCGGAGGAAAAAGGACACTAAAAATGGTCATTGTATAAAATTACCTAACTTTTTATTTTATTAGCTTAATGTCTTAGATTAGTCGATTGAGTTTTCAAATAGTGTAAGTAGTGGATAAATCTTTATCAATAAAAAAAAAATACTAAAATATTATTAACTTTTAGAATATTTTTCAATGTAATTCTCTAATGTCTCATGGTTTCGAGTTTACTATATAAGTACTTAAGTACCTAAGGCGTCGCTCGAAATGACCCCGAGAGGCCGTTGATCTTTGCCCAGAGAACTCCATAATCCCATCCCGCCTTCCCCGCTCATTACTTATTTTTTTAAACCCAGCCCGCGGCTTCGAGGCAACGAGACGCCAAATCTCGTCTTCCAATAATAAACATTTTCGCGGGAAAAATAAATTGGCTCTCTCCGCCTCTAACCAACATCACCTTAATTTTATTTTTCTTTGTTGTTCCTGAAAACATCAAGTTTGAATTTTCCTAAACTAAATTATGAATAACAGGACTCATTTTATCTTGCCTGCTTGCTTCGCAAAAGATTCGTGTTAATTTGTCGACGTTCTGGATGAATATCAACGAACATCCTTCGCGCAAGCCATATAAATGTTTTACGAAAAATATTTTCAACTTTTTTTTTAATGGCTCCCAAAAATATACGGGGTTATTTTTTATTCAGTGCACAAACTTTAAAGATAATTTTTTACCTCCTATATTAATTGCTGAGTTGGCTACGACAGTTTGTATGGGAGATCGATTTTTTTTTCAGTTGTTTTTTTTTCTACCCTGAATTAGGGCGATTTGGCATTAATCGACCACGCTGGCCCAGTGCGGATTGGCCTCTTCTTCACTAAATAAAAAAGAATTAACTCTATATTAACAATTTAATCCAGCAAATTTCAAACTGTATCTCTTTCACAGACGCAATCTTGTGATTATGCGTGGAAATCCCAGTAGATTATAGCCTCGAGTCGCAAACACACTTATACTGGGAAGTAAGGGGGTGGGAGAGACTGGGACAGCCATACACCTGTCTCTTTCACCCTGATGACGTGTCGCTATAAGACCATGTCGACAGAGAAAGTTCAAAACTTCAGGTGTTGGTAATAAGCTCGAATTTCTCTAGAATTTCTGAGACTAGACGTGTAACTTGGCGTTTGTACTCAAAACTACACAGCGCAGATATTCTAACTTTGGCCTCTTGCTTGAGTTCGTTTTAATGACCCTTTCAATACAAAACAATAGGTAGATTCGTGTAGGTACCTAATTTCAATACCATCAGGTGGTATAACGTTTAAAATATCAGAATTATATTTGACTAATTAATCTATTTAAATGCACATTTTATGTTCTGGTATTAATTGTAAACGACTACCCAATAATATATAGGTAGTGTGTTATGTGTGTAGCAAGTTAATTTTTTTTATCTGTACCATGGTGTTGGATTAATCACTATACCCCACTGCTTAAATTAAGCTTCAAATATTAGTGTTACGCTTAGGGTGCAGTTGACTGTACGAAAGATTTCCGTCCATCTTGCTAAGAATATAAATTTACCTATATTGCACAAGTTAAGGTGCATAACTTTAGAAAGTGTCTTAATAACTTACTTGTCTTAAGCAAGTCGAGTCTCAAGTCTTCATACTCTATACACTGTAGCTTACCTGTAACAAAAAAAAAATTACGTCTCTACATCTGAACATTTTGGATTTGCTGCATAATGGATTTGTAACTGGTTAAGGGAAATACGTATAAGGCTATGAAGGTAATGTACGCCAGTACTATTTATTTTTGCCGTGTGGTGACGGAAGAGTAGAATACGTTTGTCACCAACCCCTACTCTTCCCGTGGGTGTCGTAAGAGGCGACTTAGGGACTACACATTGAACAGAGAACGGGCAGCAGCGCTCTCTGATACAGTAACCTTTTAATCTGAGATCTCCAACCCGCTTGCAAAGCGTGGAGATTATGGCAAAACCCTCCACTTAAGTGTAAGAGGCTCATAGTCCAGCAGTGGACTGTAACGGGCCGTTGATGTTGATTGATTTACTCGTACATAATGTTATTTGTGGTGGAAGTAATAAATGTCCAAATAAGTGGAGGGTTTTGCCATAATCTCCACGCTTGGAGATCGCAGATTAAAAGGTTACTATATCAGAGAGCGCTGCTGCCCGTTCACTGTTCAATGTGTAGTCCCTAAGTCACCTCTTACGACACCCACGGGAAGAGTAGGGGTTGGTGACAAATGTATTCTACTCTGCCGTCACCACACGGCAAATGTAAATGCTAAGTAAACTATTATGCTAAGTCTAAAATAAACTTACTAGCCAGCTTAATCAGATTATGAAGATTCCTAAGCCCGAAGGCTTGTAACAAGCTGTTTCTAAATATAAGTCCACAAACGAGCTGGCTTTATCGGCTTGGCTGGTAGTTGGTAGACTGATCACGCTATGGACTAAGCCTTAGTACTGTAACGAGGCATTCGTCCTCTTTCCTGTTTTATGACTGGCAACCTTTCTTGCTGGTAGTTTTATCTTTCATTTTAAATTCATTTTCAAATTTAGATTTCTTACGTTTCGATTATTGTCTTTTTTCTGCCAAATTCTTCACTTCATGTCCTGATCACTGATCTCCGATAGTAAACAGCTTATCTACTATTTTCTACCGTTTTCCATGGCAGTTATATAATAAATAATATAATATATAAATTCCTTTTCTTCGGACTGAACCTTGGTTACAGCCACATAACCCTCTACTACAACACTCTTCGTGTAGTGCTCAGCAGCTCCGTGGCGGCTGTTGAGCCACAGTACTATTTGTTGACGGCTCCGTAGCCTAGTTGGTCGGCCTGCCTTCGAAGCACAGGGTCGCGGGTTCGAATCCCGCCCAGGGCAAACATTCGTGTGATGAGCACTTGTGTTTGCCTTGTGTCTGGATGTTGTTTATCTATATAAGTATGTATTTATCTATTTATGTATATATATCAGCTGTCTGGTACCCATAGTACAAGCTCTACTTAGTTTGGGATCAGATGGCCGTGTGTGAGATGCCCCGCATAATTTGACACTTACGACATCATCATCGTGTGGGTTGTAGGTCGACAACCGACCTCACAAACCCTGGTGTCAGTGTTATAGAGCCGCCAAAGGCAACTGACTTGGCTCATGTAACGACTAGATAGTAGCCGGGACCAACGGCTTAACGTGCCTTCCGAAGCACGGAATCATCTTTCTTTTCGGACAATCAGGTGATTCAGCCTGCAATGTCCTAACCAAACTGGGGAAAGTCTCACAAAGAGATTTTTGCTTTGACAGTGTCCCCACCGGGAATCGAACCCGGAACCTCCGTGATGGGCGTCGAAATCTCGACCACTCGGCCACGGAGGCTGTTACATAAAAGCCAGTCTGTGAAGCGCTTAATGAATATAATCGATCGGACTCGACCTGACCCGTGCACCAAACGGTAATGCATCGAAGTGTCGACCGCAGGGTTGCACCTGCACCGGTCAACGACCGCAGACTGCCGGGGCCGGGTGACTCACGGACGATAGGGTTGACAGTTATAATAACTAGACCATCGCAAGATGTCTGGTTCTTAAAATTCCCTTTAATAGGGGATCGGACTACTTTTCTTTTATTTTATAAATCCAAACTTCTTAGTTTCTGCTATCGAACACTAAAAGAATTTTTGCTCTATCTTTAAAATTGACCGAGTTATAAAGGTTTGAAATTCAAGATTAGACAGAGAGGCACATACCCACTTGTGACGTCATTTGTTAGTAACGCCATATGATCTCCATACAAAAAATCGTTTTTGAAAGAGACAAACATATTGAAACTTTAAAAAGTCACTGTAAATTCGTTTTTCGACCGATTTCGCTTTTTTCTTCGCGAATCGTCTGCTACTAATCTATATTTTAAAAATAATTCATAAAATATGGTAAATTCATAAAATGTGGTGAACAGTCCGATCCCCTATTATGTAGTCTATTTTTTAACTTAATCGCTATTTCTACTAAAGTGCGGATTGACTATTTATGTAGTCTATATAGGTATATACAAACTGCACTGTCCCGATTTCCTGTACCCTTAGGTTCTCTAAGAATAGCTACTTTGGCAATAATGCCATCCATGTGTACACTGTGTTTCTTGTCTGTGTTTCTGTTGTGTATTCCTTGTATTCAATAAAGCATTTATTCTAATCTAAAATGTTAGAACAATAAAAAATATTTTATTGTTCTAACTCAAAAAAATATTTTAAATATCTAGAGAGAAAATAAAATATAATAATGATTAAGTACAGGCTTTGTTTTATCAACTTATAAAGTACACGGGTCCGGTGCATTACGGTACATGGCCTTTCAAAACATAATAGACCGCTCCACGTGACTTGCAGGATTTTATTAATTTAGAAATAACATACATGCCTATACTTCCACCACTGCTATAAATTCTATTAAAATTCGCCAAAATATTATATGCTCAATAGTATAAGCCAGTCGACCGCTGTCCAGACTTTCCCATACTTCCACACCCCGCCGCCATGCGCCAGTACTTTTGTCACTTGTCACGCAAGACGGATTAACGCCAGGACTACGGAGAGCAACGTTCTGTAGGATGCCGTTCAAAAATACAGGGTAAGGGAAACTGGAATATTTTAACCAAAAACTGTTTTTTTTTAATATATGTATAAACAACTTATTTGTTTGGAAGAAACTACCTTATTATTACTATTAAATATATTTTATTTTATTTTATTATGTAATATGTATTGCTTTTGCTGTACATTTACAATGGGTCTTTTGCCTTGATAAATAAATATATTATTATTATTATTATTATTACTCTTCAAACAAAATAATACGTAAGGTCTACAGCAAAATGTGAGACTTTCTCTAGTTAAAATCAAAATAAAAAATATTTTATTTGAATTAAGATAATTTTTCGACGTCAAAGCTATAATGGATGCCACGTTCACTACCAGTGTACGCATGCGTAAGTTTGGTTAGGACCTTGCAGGCTGAATCACGAAACAAAGAAAGATGCTCGTGCTTTGGAAGGCACGTTAAGGCGTTGTTGATCCCGGCTATTATCTAGTCGTTAGTATCGTTACACGAGCCATATCAGTGACTTTTGGTGGCTCTATTATAACATTTACAACACTGGTAGGCACCAGGGCCCCGTTTCACGAAGCAACAATTTACTAGTAACAAGTTACAATTTGATATTCATTGCGTAGTTAATTCGCCTAAACAGTACTGTAGGCCTTATCGTTTTAATCTTACTGTCTACGCAATGTACATCGAATTGTACTTGTAATTTGTAACTTGTAGCTTCGTGAAACGGCCCCCAGCGATGGTCCTTGGTTGTCGACCTTGCAACCCATTTATTTTAATAGTACATTGTTAAACGAGGGGTGAAAGTAACTTATTTAGCGCCGAGACGGGGTTTGGGGCCTGAGCGTAGCGAGGGCCCTAATAGTTCGAGGCACCAAATAAGTCTTTGACCAGAGGTAAACACTGTGCTTTTCATTACGAATACATGGAAAGTAAAAATAAAAACACGAATTAGCTAAAGAAAAAATGAGTGACTTCCATATCTGAATCAGATGAACTCATTGTAAACAAAACCCTACAACTCGAGAAACAAATGATAATCGGATTGTTGCTTTCCCGCCTATTTTTTATTTTTTGCTGTGGCCGTGCCGGCCAGCTTTTGAGCCATTATTTTTAATTTCCATCATAATTTTTTTTTTAATATTTTGCCCAATTCTATTTTATTTTAAAAGAAATAGTTGAAAGTTAATTATAATAAAGTCATGTCAAAAACATATGTTCTTTAATTAATACTTAACTTTATGTTATTTCAATTTAACATTGCGCTGTAATTGAGTGGCTGTATAGAAAGATGGAACATAGTTCAATAGAAATGTGAAATTAGAACCAGTATTTTTTTTAAATAATTTGCCAGAATGAATGAAAATGAATGAATGACAGCTGTCAGTTGAAAGTGATTCTCTCTCCGGGTTGAAAAGTATTACTTTCAATCCGCTCCTCAGGCAACATCCGAACTACTTTCAGGGTATGAGTAATGAAATGTAATTTATAGGTGAGCAACATTACATAAAAAAATATCGATAGATAGGAAAATCTGCTTATCTTATTTTGGAAAACTAACTTTTTTGTATGTATTTTTAGCAATTTTTTCTATACCCGAAATCAAGTATTACTCAGTACAAATGTTTTTAGGTACGAGTATTTAGATGTTTTGACATAATTTGAATGAACTACAATAATTTTTATTTTTGATTATTAATTTTATAGTAATAAAGAACTGACTTTTTAATTGTAATAATGGCACAGAATTTTGTTTATTTTATTGACTATTTTTATTGACTATTTAATATTGTAATTAGACGTTAGATAATAACTGTAATATTTGCACGCTTCTTTCGGCAGAATATGTGGGAATTGTTTATTATTTGGACATCTTTATTGTATACCAGATTCCAGCAAATAATAAATATTTGAATTTGAATTTGAAGTCTTCTTTTATTCTTGCGTCTGTGCTTGCGTTGTAAGCGAAAACGTTGAAATTGGTAAATAAACTTTAACTACCCAACATCTCAGGTCTTTTATTATTTACGTCTCTCGATAACTGAAAAGCGATTTTTATGAACTTCATTTTACTGTTTAACATAAAAGATGCATTCGAGCAAATTACAATTTTAAATGACACTTAAATTGATAAGCGCCCATCATAAACCAATATTTATATGCCGTGCTTTTCTTTTATTAGTCACATTTTAGATAACTTCAAAATAATTCTCCAATTCCTGTGGTTGTGAGTGTAGTATGTTTAAAAAAAAATGGCTTTGATTAAACAACCAGAGTGAAGAATGCCAATAATAGTATACTGCACCCCAGAAACGCCCAATTACTTCTGAATAAGTTCTAAACAATCAAAAACAGCCTCCGTGGCCGAGTAGTCGAGATTTCGACGCTCATTACGGAGGTTCCGGGTCCGATTCCCAGTGGGGACACTGTCAAGCAAAAATCTCTTTGTGAGACTTTACCCAGTTTGGTTAGGACATTGCAGGATGAATCACCTGATCACCTGATTGTCCGAAAAGAAAGATGATTCTGCTCGGAAGGCACGTTAAGCCGTTGGTCTCGGCTACTATCTAGTCGTTACACGAGCCATGTAAGTGGCCTTTGGCGGCTCTATAACACTGACACCAGGTTTTGTGAGGTCGGTTGTCGACTAATTTTGGCGGCTTCCGTGGACTAGTGGATGCGATATTTGTGGTATTGGTGAGCACCTTGGACGCGTAAAGGCCAGTTTGTGCACCTAAATCTCCTGCGCACCGTGAGTTCAATCCCCGTTGTCGGAAAGATTTCCTCTGAACTCGTTTTGTTTTCTATAAATAAAACGTATTTGTATCACTCTTAATAACATACACGGCTTATACGGGCTATTACCTCATAAACCTAAAATTGTATACAAAACCAAACTGTTTCAATAAACGTAAGTAGCTAAAAGCAGCAATAATTTTGATTAGTTTCGCTTACTTTGATTAGCTAACTCGAGACGCGGTGAGATGTTACATAGCAACTTTGTTGACAGCTCAAATCTGTTGGTTGTACGAGATCTCCCTGCATACAATGTGCGCAGGATAATTACAGAATTACATAGAAGAGGCGGTTACCAAGCCTAGATGATTACTAGGTTAGGATTGTTATATTAGTAGCGCTACGTACACAAGGTAGGTAGATATGGTCAACATGTTGTATAATCCTAATTTAATTAAGTGGAATCAACATTATAATTACAGTCACGTTAAGGTTAGATTAGAATCTTATCCAAATTACTTACCTGACAACTAGGTTTCTTATAATATTTCGACTGAAAATACTGTCTAAATCTTTTTCGATGCGGGTTTTGACTGATCGGGATCAGACTTATATATATGAATGACAAAAGAAAAGGCCAATAATAATTAATAATTGATTGGTAACTATTTTCTTAGACAGATTTTCGATACAAAAAAATACTGGCAGCCCGGCGCCATCTTACATTGATACAAACCTGTCAAAAAATCGATTCTATTCTGTTTTCAAATCTGTGATACACGAATGTTTTTATTTTCGATTTCCTCTGAATTATGTCAACAATAAAAAAAAACTTATAAACGAAAGAGGAACGGTCTTTTCTTCTTTTCAATAATTTAGTATC
Organism: Carpatolechia fugitivella; assembly: GCA_951230895.1. Lineage (NCBI taxonomy): Eukaryota > Metazoa > Arthropoda > Insecta > Lepidoptera > Gelechiidae > Carpatolechia > Carpatolechia fugitivella. Next base: position 3,646,930 of record OX579646.1, read on the forward strand.
CGCTTTCATGCAACTTTTGACATTTGACGTACGAAGTTGTTGGATACTTTTCACAGAGTTCTATTATGAGGAAGCCGGAAAATTGTCCTCTCCCGGTTATTATTTATTTAGGGGAGCAATAACTGTGTTTTCGAAGATGGAATTGGGCTATAAATGAAATGTTTCGTTTGTACTTTTGTGCGATATTTGTTTCTAGGATATTGCAATGTTTTTATTTCACCCTTTAAAATGTCCGCGTACAAACGAATCAAATTTTTTGATTATCTCAATCTCATTTAAATTTTTCCCTGCTAGGCAAAGGACTCTTTCTTTCTTCTTCACTGTTCCCTGTCTTGGGAATCTCTAAGCCAACCTAGGGGTTGAAACAGAGTCGAGGTCATCCCACTATCTCCTGCGAGGCCGTCCACGTCTTCAGCTTTAGTTGCGCCCTCCTGATTGTCATTTGTCCTGTACATAGGCCTGGAGGACCTAATATTAGTAGAAGTTTACTGCGAATTACACTGCTAATAAAATAACAGGTGTGACAACTAGGCAGAGCATGCGCAGGACAGAGAGCAGCGGTGGAAAAGTCGGGAGAGGTGCCCAGCCGTGGGATCTCGTAGTATAAAAAAAAAACATTTCGACGCAGTTAAGACAAGAAGACAATAATCTAGACATCAGCAGTTTGTACTCAAATGATAGGGATGATAAGACCCCCTGACGTCCGTGGTTAACGATTTCATTATAATACCAAAATTAAAAGATAGCGTAGGTAATTTAAAAAACACGAACGGTAATAAAAACATTACTCGTTTGCGGTGGGTGTATTTGTCTTTTTAATTATTTAATCTCTTCAAATTCCACACTTCACTGAAAGCAAGCAACAATCAAGCCAACCAACTTCTGTTGATTCATCGCACATATTAATTAGGGAACTCGAGCCTCTGGCGCACTGGCATAGTATAAAGGTACAAGAAAGTAGAGCAACTTTGTTTGGTTTGTAAATACTTAGTCTTTGTCCTGTATCGGATGGACGTCTTTCGAGTAATATAATTGCTTGGTTATAAGATACCTCATTTTGGATTTACTCCGGCTATAGGCACAAAGAAAGACTACGGTGTAAACTGTAAAAAAAACTTCTATAAAGAAAATAGAGTTTACATAAGTATATATACAATAGTTTCTTTATTTTGGGTGCTACGAAAGTAATACGAAAATGTTATGGTACTTTGAGCTTGCTACGAGGGATAACAAACGAGCTTGCTACAAATAACTATGATATTATTTACAACAAATTTGTTGATGCATGACGCCTATTGGTGAATTTACGTGTTTATATGATCACCCAATCTTTCATAACGAAGACAATCATATATCATATACTAGCTGTGTAGTCCGCTAAGTATGGAAAGTAAGGAGATAACTTACATCTCCCTTTTTATATCGTGTATGTGGGCAGTAAAATGTGTAATCATGATGTTTTGTTTTTGGGGCGCTACTCAAACATGGCGGTCATCTCATCTCATGAACATTATCCCCCATCTGGGACGCAATAAATTAAAGCGCTTGTTGGGACAATTTTAATGGCTCCGTGTTTGCAGTGCATTATTTATCTTAATAAGGTTAAAAAATATATGCAAATTTTATGTGTTTTTCTGGCGGTGATGTTTAACAAGGGTGTTATAGGCACAGAAAGCAGATGCGCTTGCATCTAGACTATATAAAACTTGAAGAAGAAGAAGAAGAGATGATCAAAGGGGATTGATAGAGTTCTGTATTGATCCCAGAGGATCTTAGTATAGAATAGTGAGTGCTGTTTAATTCCCGAGGGAACTAGGCTAAGGGATTCTGATGGAAAGATTTAAATATGTGTTCTCTCAGTGTCTTGGTGGCAAAGTTGGACGCATTTGTATTAACCCGGATAACCCGAGGCCGTACAGGTTCAGTTAAGAAGTTATTTATTTACTTTTGAACTTTCCTTTGTGGTCCAGCAGCCGCCACAAGCTGCTAAGCACCACAAGAAGAGTGTTGTAGAGAGTTGATTGATATGTGGCAATATCCAGGACACAGTCCGAAGAAAAAAGGTATTTATGTATTTATATATTATATAACTGACATGGAAAAATAGTAGAAAATAGTAGATGAGCTTTAAGAGTTTACTATCGGAGATCAGGACATGAAGTGAAGAATTTAGTAGAAAAAAGACAAAATCGAAACGTAAGAAATCTAAATTTGAAAATGAATTTAAAATGAAAGTGAAAACTGCCAGCAAGAAAGGTTGCCAGTCATAAAACAGGAAAGAGGACGAATGCCTCGTTACAAAGTCAAAATTATTTATTTCCATAGGATGTTATTACATCACTTAGATTCGTCATTAATTTTTTTTTGGGTTAGTTCACTAACACAATGGCGGAATCTGTGGAGAAGAGCTCACCGAAGAAACTCCACAGTCGTCGCATCTTTTGCGTTTCCTTTTTTAAATAAAATATTGTCAGTTACAAAATTAATGCTTATTATATATCGAAAAAGCCTGCTACTCAAACAATCTATTCCCATGGACATTTGTCCTCTAAGTAATCAGATATCCTATAGTAACCTTTTTTATACAATTTCTGTTTTACTTATAATAACTTATTTTAAACTTGTCTAAAGGCAAGTTTTTAATCATTTCCATCATTTTCATTTTATAATCAATTTTATTGTATTTATTATCCGGATCTTTTTCAATACTATTTTATTATACCCGTGATTTGGCTGGCATGCATCAAATCTAAATATAACTTGTTTTCAGTGTTTTTATAGCGAAATTTACTAGAGAAATGTTGCCATTTGCATAATCCATTACTTATTTCCGATGCCAAAAACTATAGTGATTTACTGCCTTAAAAAAGCTTTAGTACTCGTATTTAATAAAATTCACAAATTTTACCGTAAAAAATCAATTTCAGTTGAAAATAAAAAAATGAGATATCCATTTAATAAGATTCAATAACCCAATGTATCCCTATCCCTGCATAGGGTAGGTAGGGCCTCCCTAGCAATCATATACAATTCACACATGGGCAGACGACGACGGCTCGAGTAATTGATTTAGCAAGTCCTTTGTGTGGGTTTACGGACGCACACAAGCGACGCTTATGAAGAAGAATAAAATATGGAATATATCTCCTACTACGTTAAATGTCCCGACTCAGCATAATGTCGCTGGCTAGGCCAGTGACGCTGTTATTCTGCCGGAACAAAAACAAAAACAAAACAATTTAAACTTAAAACTAAAACATTAAACGATCAATATTTTGGCAAACTTTACAAAGACTAAAAACAAATTAACTAGTAAGTCGCGGATTGCACATATCAATACAAACAGAAACAAAAACAAAGAACAAAAACACATCGAGCAAGCTATATAAATATGGTTAAAATAGAGCGCCTGAGGTCCTTCTGATTCGTCAGTTGGCATGTTAAAATGGCTAAAAATATTGAATGAATGAATGAATGAATGAATTATAAAACATGGAGATAAGCAAAAAGATACCTAAATTTACCTTTACAATGGTTGGAATATGTCCTGTTACTAACAGAACTATTATATCTATCAGATGCAGAAACTAAAAAAATCTGGTGCAGTATTAAGTCTAGGCTTTTTTTTCCTAAAGGACAATCGCTATTTTTACCATAGTGGTAAATAGCAGGCACGGACTTACCGGTCTAGACAAATCACTCAACAAAACACCACAGAATTTACCCTCCTTTCCTCCGGCCTGTCGGGTAATAATCCGCTTAATTGAAGCGAACGACAAATCCTCCCCACCAAATTTATGCATAACGAGAGTGGAACTCTTCCCCTGCGTGAGTCATATAATACGATCTGATGATCGCGAGGTCCGGGAGACGTGAATGGGTCGTCGGTGACGCACGACGCGCCGCTGTGCTAACAAGATTACTGGCACGTGAGAAATGTTGCTATGCTAATTGTTCAAAGTTGAATGAAGTCTGTTTTTCAAGGGAAAAGCCGTCTGCACGCGGCTAAGCAAAAAAAATTCAAAATTCAGGAATGACTGGCACTTTTTTTTTTTTTGACATGGACCTAATGCTTGTGTCGCAAAATCGACGTATCAAGCGTAACCGGATTTTTGGGGGAGCGGAAGGCTCTTACCCCTAATATCAAGCGTAACCGGACTTTTGGGGGAGCGGAAGGCTCTTACCCCTAGGAATTACTGGCACAAGATCGAGAACGGTGGAGGAAAAACAGGAGGCGTTTGCGCAGCAGTGGGACAGTTCAGGCTAAAGAAAATTATGGGGTAAGGATTTTTTACTCGCAGTCAAAAGGAATCGTGTGCCCAATGATATCCTAGAATCATAACTTCATCCCTTATACCTCTAGGGATGAATTTTCAAAAAATCTTTCGCTTGTCTTTATTATACAAGATGCGAAATTTTATGAATTTACTAGATCCACCTTTTAAGGCTGCGAATTCAGTTTCGAATGTAAAAATTCAAATTTCTTTTTATCATACTACACTTATTTTTGTTTAGAACCTTTTTATTAGAACACAGCAAAATCCGCGGATGCCGTTCTAAGTCCCGAAGCTTAGCGGAAGATGCTATAATTACAGAGCGTGGGTGAGTCATATGATTTGATAATTATCTGAATAATCCAACGAAGGGGACTACTGAACGAGTAAGAAACAGGTATGCAAAGCGTGCCAAATTAGGCTTTGTGTTCATATCAATTTGGTTTAGAATCGCACTGCAAGTACGTTTGATAATACATTCTGATGGAAGGTTTGCGGACGTGACGAGGTGATGTCAATGCAGATGATACGTGCCTATGGGTTTTAGATGAGGATCATTACTTTTTGTCTTGCTTTCTTTATGTATACCTATCCTGACTAATACTAGTGGCTCTGTGAGCTGTAGACCTCTTTTTTTTTTTTGACAAGGACCTAATGCTTGTGTCGCAAAATCGACGTATCAAGCGTAACCGGACTTTTGGGGGAGCGGAAGGCTCTTACCCCTAGTATTATAGCAACAGCCTAAGGGCGCCCACTTGGGGGCACGGACCTCGGCCTAGGACGTTGCCATGGCGAGAAGCGCGTGGGAGAGGAATGACCCTGACGGGGTCTTCCAGGATTATGCAGAACTTGATTGGGTCTACCGCGTCCCCGCCGGCGGGTGCGGTTGCTACCAGAAGGGCATTCTGTGGAGTGTACTCTATTGGCAATGGCTCTCTCAACAAAAGACTGGATGGGATCAACAGGATCGGACAGAACATGCTTAGGCCGAGCTGTAGACCTCGCGAGTCTGTATATCTTTTCATATTTATTTTTTCTCCACAGACATCCTCGACCCCTGTATTTTTTTTTTTTTTTTTATTGGTTAAGAAATGTGACCTGTAGAGGAAAACAGCCTCAGCGGTAGACCTTAAGCTGGCAACCCCCATAACTCCGTCATTTTTTATAATTTCCAAAAACTGACTCGACAAAAAAAACAATTAATTTATCGAACCTGCTCACAAAATTTCACGAGAATCGGTGGAGAAACGCGACCTGTAGAGTGAAACAAACAAACAGATGGACATACAAAAGCAAATTTGGCCAAGCTGAAACAGAGACGCTTCGCTCGCTCGGTCAATTATAAACGCGAAAGTTTGTATGTATGGATGGATGTTTGTTACTCTTTCACGCAAAAACTACTGAACGGATTGGGATGAAATTTGGAATAGAGATAGTTTGTACACTGGATTTACAAATAAGATTTTACGGGATAAAGTCTACGGGAAAATCTTACACAACGCGAGCGTAGCCGCAGGTGGACCGCTAGTACCTATATATATTTTTATTCCTATTACTTGCGTAATGAACTGAGATAATATAAGGCCGTTTTGGAATACTATCTACTTACTTATATTTATAATATATATATATATATATTACGTCGCGCCGTATGGTGACGGCAGAGTAGAATACATTTGTCACCAACCCCTACTCTTCCCGTGGGTGTCGTAAGAGGCGACTTAGGGACTACACATTGAACAGGGAACGGGCAGCAGCGCTCTCTGATACTGTAACCTTTTAATCTGCGATCTCCAACCCGCATGCCAAGCGTGGAGATTATGGCAAAACCATACACTTAAGTGGAGGAGACTCATAGTCCAGCAGTGGACTGTAACGGGCCGTTGATGATATATATTACGTAGCCGCGGGCAGACAGCTAGTAACATACCAGATACTTATATAGTGTATCTAACTTACATTCGCATTACAAACAAAACTAAGTGCATGAATAATTTAATATTTTGATAGGATGTTCATAACTGGTCGTTTTGCAGTGGAATAATGCAGGGATTATACTAGGAAGGTTTTTACTCAGAATTGATAGCGGAATTTAATCCTCTCAATTTGATACGCTAACCAGCGCCAGTAGAGTTTGACCTTTCGTGGGAGGCCGGGTAATAGGGTTAGATATTACTTAGTATAATTTGTTAAAACAAATCTCAGACATTTTTACCTTACCAAGTAAAATTGTCGCAAGATTTTGTTTTTTTGCTATTTGCAATGTTAAATTCGTAATAAACTTTTTAAAATATATCTGTAAATAATGGTCGGGCCACACTTATCGACGGCGATCGACGGTTTGCCCATACAAAACGCGCGCAAAGTATGGAAATCCTTTCGCATGGGACGCGGCGAATGATGCGAAAGGATTTCCATACTTCGCGCGCGTTTTGTATAGGCAAACCGTCGATCGCCGTCGATAAGTGTGGCCCGACCCTAAGTCTTGTTTAAAAAGTCGTTTCATAACATTTCCTAATTTTAAACAGAAAATAATGGGAATTGGGCGATAGTTAATAAATTGCAAAAAAACAATGTCATCAATCTTTATTAGAGACTACATTATGACCCTACGAATAAGGAAGCTATAGAAGTCGCATTCCGTTCAAAAAATGGCCCCACGCAAAGGGCAACAAAGAAGGCGGGGCTTAAAAAGGGCAACACACACGCTAGTTAGTCTGTCAAGCACTGTATGACGGACTGCCGCTTCCGATAAAAAATAAAATACAATATAATTCAGACAAACATAGGTAATAAAATGACTTCCGGCGAGGTAAAATGGTGCAGAAGACCCAAAAAGCCAGCAAAAAAGAAACTGGGGTAACAAATCACACGTAAATACATTTATTTTGAGTATTCTTAATACTTGACATAAAATAATGATGGATGGGATTATGCAAGCAATAGTCAGCCAATGTCTACGGCTTATATTAAGGTATAATGTCATAATACTTATATCCTATAAAATACTTAAATAATCTCCATAATAAGTATTACTTAAATAATCTTGAATAGAAACTGTTATTTTCCGTTAGTTACCCCACTAAGTAAATTTCTAAATTATATTGATTGTGCTGCATTATTATTAACATAATATGATGAAGTTTTCTCTATAACCCAAAGTGAAAGACAATGTACCAAAGTGAAAGACAAATCTTTGTTATTTTCTTTTAAAAGGCACAAGGCCAAGTCTTCTATACTAGTGGCTCTGTGAGCCGAAGACCTTGCGAGTCGCTGTATATCTCTTTATATTTGACGGAGAACCATTGCCAGCAGGATCGCACATGGTGGATGGAACCCCGAAATAATGTAATCTCTCCTTAGTTCAGGCTTGTATTTCAACGTTAGTAAAATCACAACTCGAAAATAACAATTGATTGGCAAGATTTTAATGGATACACAATACAATACGAAAACGTGAGAAGTTTGACACAGAGTAATGGCCTCTTCCCAAAAACAAGCACACAATCACACATTTAAATAATATATATATAAGATTATTTTAGTAAATAATGACAAAGTAATTTCCTTATATTTGACGAAGAACCGTAGCCAGCAGGATCGCTTATGGTGGATGGATCTCCGAAATATTGTAGTCTCTCCTTAGTTCAGGCTTGTATTTCAACGTTAGTAAAATCACAACTCGAAAACAACAAATGATTGGCAAGATTTTAATGGATACAAAATACAATACGAAAACGTGAGAAGTTTGACACAGAGTAATGGCCTCTTCCCAAAAACAATCACACAATTACACATTTAAATAATATATATATATAAGGTGATTTTAGTAAATAATTACAAAGCAATCTGATTGATATCAGTAATGCAAAAGTACGATAATTTTTAATTTGACTTGTTCTATCACACTTAATGCATAACACATCCACTGCACAAGTGACGCGATCCAATCACCGTTATCCGTCATGCCATGAACCAATCACCGCGCTTGTCGGAATATGACGTGATGCGTGAACGCATCCAATTGGCCTGTCTACAGTGACGTTTCTCGTTTAAGTACTCGAGATTTGGGGCCATATTTTCCTTGGGTTTTGTTTACAATTACACTTCCATAGCTTCCTTATTCGTAGTTATCACCTAATTCATGTAATATGAGTTTGAGTGCAAACATCGCAAACCGTTTTTTTGTATTTAATTATACAGTGTAGGTGACATTTCTCCATAAATAGGGTGATACTACCCGACAACGAGGGTCATATTCCATCGGAATTTCTTCGCGGAAAATTGATTTCAGATGTTGATACAGTGCATTGACTATATCATGCTACGATTTATCGACACACAAAAACATTCAGAAATATAAGGCTAATAAATGAAGAAATTGTGCTTCTATTATTTATGGACGCCGCTAAAAAATATTTCAGAAATTCTGGTGGGAAATGATGGCTAAATTAACTTTTTTTTATTTTTTTATTTATGGCTTCTGCATTTAGCAATTTAGCCAGTGTCGAGTAATCAGCTTATCACGGGTAGATAAATAAATAAATAAATAAATATGTGGGGACATCTTCACACACAGATAAGAAAAAAAATTATTAAAAAATAAATTAACTTTATAATTCTGTAGAGACCTGTCAATTACACTCTGTATTCATATTTTTATTTGCTACGGTCACCAAGCCACGTAGCAGGAGAAAGCAACATTTAAATAGATTAAGCTGTAAATATTTTTAACATAAAAACACTGCTAAAACGTTCCATTTTCAAACTAATACACGCAACCCCCAGTTAAATCATAATTTACTTCTGACAAAATTACTGGCCTTACAGCTGATAACCACTGTTTACTCTTATAAAGAAACATGCGAACATAAAAGTGTAACAGTAGGCTTTCTAAAGTAGTTTTACAACTATTGTTATAACTCAATTATTTTAACTGTGCACTTCGAGCTGTCAAAATCGTCATGTTGGTGGCATTGAATTCACCCGCCCGCTTACTTCCTCACCTCCTCCGACGCCTATCAAAACGGATACCAAACCTACCAACATGCAAATATTATGACGTTGACAGATGCACAGTTATAAAAATTGGGTTATATTTCTTTGGTGTGCGTCGTCGCCTTGCTGCTGATATTTTTAACCATGATTCTTCATAGTGAGGGTTGACAGGTCGACAACAGACCTCACAAATCCTGTCAGTGTTATAGAGACCATAGGCCACTAACTTGACTTGTGTAACGATTGTTTCCGTAGCGCCTTAACGTGCGTTTCGAAGCATGGAATCATGTTTTTTTCAGACAATCAGATGATTTACTACGGAAATCTATAAATATTTTGTGTGACAGTGTCTTCACCGGGACTCCAACCGGGAACGTCGAACGCCCGGTCAGCCACCTTACTTAGAATAGAAAAAACTATTAGATAACGTTACCATAAAGCATAGTAATAATACTAGTTGACCGAGCGAGCGAAGAGACGAATTTTTTTTGGATTTTTTAAAATTAAAATGACGGGTTGCCATCGCAAAAATTACAAAGTCTACCGCTGAGGCTGTTTTCCTCTACAGGTCACATTTCTCAACCAATAAAAAAAATGCACAAAAAATAATAATAAAATAAAATTAAAAAAATAATAATATTTGAGATAAATAAATTTCAAGGGGTCGGAGACGTTTGTGGAGAAAAAATAAAAATAAATATAAAGAGATTACAGACTCGCGAGGTCTACAGCTCACAGGGCCACTATAACTTGATGAGCGCGAATCGCGCACGAGCGAAGCGTCTCCGTTTCAGCTTGGCCAAAATTACTTTTGTATGTATCTGTCCATCTGTCTGTTTCCACTCTACAGGTCGCGTTTCTCAACCGATTCCCGTGAAATTTTGTGAGCAGGTTCGATAAATTAATCGATTTTTTTTTAAAATTTAAAAAAATTACGGTGCTATGAGGGTTGAAAACATAGAAAAAACGTAAATCATCAATTAAAAAAAAATATATTCGTGTGGTCTACAGCTCACAGAGCCACTACTAATCTTTTTAAGTGAAAAAGCAAATCTGATATTTGTGGCACTTTAATCATTAGAAGATCTTTGCCCACTAAAACAGATCACTTATTTGATGTATAAAATTGTTTTATTAAGCCTTCAGTGAATGAAGTTCCCGTCTTTTGCAAAACCATTGTATCGGTTTTCCTTCACAAATCGATTTCTTCATCGACACTAGTCTCGCTCTACCTATTTTCCGTAAGCTCGGCGAGCACAAAGCGATGACGTCACCTATGACAGGTGGCTCACGAGACCGCGCTATTAGCGCTCTAATAACGCTAAATGGGACGTAGGAAACGCTTCTCAAACATTAAGTGTTCCAATACGATATTATACCGCCGATATGCAACCTCTGTGACCTAGCATTAGAGTATTAAGCTTTTAGTCCTATTTCAAGTCCGCGTCTGCTATATTACCATTTTGGTAGAATTAGCGATTAGGTAAGTTAAAAAAAGCTTTCAGTCCAGATATACTCTGGGTTCGAATCCTGGTGGGAACAATATTAATCATAACCACTATGTGACAGTCCTCAGTTTGAGGCATTGCAAAGATCAGGTAGATAGGATTTTATTTGACAATCTACTCTTCTGCTGGTATTCTGGGATGTGAACCTAGGACCTCCGAAACGAGAGTCAAACTCTTTACCGCGTTCGTATTGCGTCACAAAAACTGTGTTTTCGAGCTAAATTTCAGTCGCGTATTTGATTTATTTAGCGAAGGTGTCTTTCTTCATTATTTATTTCCTTTCTGTTGTTTCAGTGTATGAAGAGTTATCTGAAATTAATAATAGGTTTATGTAACGCACAAATCCGATCAGGCTTTAATAAAGCTATTAGAAGGTGGCATATTAATGAAAGAGATATAAGAAAATAACGTGAAATATTTAGTTTATGAATAATATCAATCAATCAGCCTATTGCAGTCCACTGCTGGACGTAGGCTTCCCCAAGGGCACGCCAAAGCGCACGATCACCCGCTTTCCTCATCCAGCCACCACCAGCGACCTTCCTCAGTTCATCAGTCCACCTGACAGGGGGGCGTCCCACACTACGTTTCCCGAAGAATATATGAATGAATTATAAATTTTTGTATGAATAATATACAAAATTTTAAAAAAGCAATACTTTATTCTTTCAATAAAATTATAATTGTTTAGAAACTCACTTTTCAAATATAACTCTATTTGCTTTGGCACCCATTTGATAAATTCTATTCGCAATTGATTTTAATAAATAAATAAATAACCACATAACTTTAATCAGCTACTGCCCAGTCAATAGTATTGCACTAGTTATAAATCTAAAAACTTATACATGCGATTATATTTGTATATTTAATTCTAAAATAAAATGAGATTTCGCGTTACTTTTGTAATGAGTCACAACGGCTATCATAGCGTGCCGCTACTTTAGCCCTAAAAGGTATCTACAAAAAAAAAAAAAATATTTTTTTTATTGGAACACCAACAGTTAACACGGTTTTTGGATCATAAATAATGTACACATAATAAACCAATTACAGGCGTTCATTAAGTATACAACATTTGAATGAGAACAGACAAAAATTAAATAATAAACAGTAAACCTTATGTAACAAAAGTTTGTCCGATGGTAGTTCTATTTAACTATAAAGTTACAGTTCTATTTAACTATAAAGTTAAGTGAAAAGTTTTAGGAAAATTTCTTTTTTATATTGATTTAAAGATTGCATAAATATATCTATATCAATCAACATACTTTTGATTGTAAGTATTAGCTGCCCTACGTATATAGCAGTTACTATCATAGTTTGTGTTACTTACTTCACATAGAAATAAAATGAAATGTTTGTTTATAAATCTCGATCCCTAGTTTATCCCCAATGTTTTATCTAAGCTAACTTTTGGGCATATGCCAAATAATTAAGCATAAATTACGGCCCAGCTGACCTTATGCATAAAATCGCGGCTCCCGCTTGGCCCCAGTATGTGAGCGATTAATTTTGCTAATGGCGTTATCGAACAAAGCAGAACAAAAGAGAATTTAGAATAAAAATAAACCCAGGCAAGTGCGTGCCAGTTAACAGTGAAATTACGTAGTGTGATAGATATAACCCTTATTTCGGCTCCTTAGCCCAGGTGGTAGTGTATCTGCCTCCGTCGCACAGGGTCGCGGGTTCGAATCCCGCCCAGGGCAAACATTTGTGTGATGAGCACTTGTGTTTGCCTTGTGTCTGGTTGTTGTTTATCTATTTAAGTATGTATTTATCTATTTATGTAATGTACATCAGCTGTCTGGTACCCATAGTACAAGCTCTGCTTAGTTTGGGATCAGAGGGCCGTGTGTGAAGATTTCCCCACATATTTATTATTATTATTATTATTTATTTAAAAATCTATACAACACAATATGCCGTATTGAACTAATTTTCGTTAAAAGTTCCACATTTTATTCTAGAAATTTATACCTTATAGTTAAAAAGATAGACACAGAAAGGGATACATACACGACTTCAAAGAGCACTTTGAGATATTAATTTTTTTTAGAATTTTCTACTTTTAGAATCCAAATACTTGAAAAATTTGAGGACATACACACACACACACACACACACTATTTATGACTTTTAAACAGATCATCTCAATAACTACAATACAAATATACTTAATTGATACCAAAAACATAAAAAAATACAGAACAACAGGCGACCTTATTGCTAGGGTAACGATCTCTTCCAAGTAACCTTAGGATGTATGAAAAAAGATTTTGAAGTTAAAGCGAAGGGGTTGGTGGCTCAATATAATAAACTAAGTAGATATATTTTTCTGAGTAATTTTAGACTAAAAATAGGCTATAGATGAGTGATTCATCTATAGCCTATTTTTAGTCCTTGATAATAATTAATTAAATAAAACCTTTAACTAACGAAAATTAAAATTTTCTTCTACCCAAGCATTAACAGTTATTTCCCAAAGATATTGTATGTAGCAAACATAGAATACCAAGCTATAATTAATATAATGTGCGTGGGAGTGTTTAAGCCAGACCCCTTTTGTCAGGAGCCTGTGAAACTAAATAAATTAATTCAAAAGATCTTTTATTCCAAATCGTATCTTCGAGAACAGTCATGCGCTTGATTGAAATTAATTGTCACAGTCTGACAATATAGCGAAGTCGTCTTTCAATGAACAATTACATGCCCCAAAAATTTTTACTCACGCACTACATGGTACAAAGTTATATCGAAATAACTTGATTTCTAAGGGTGTGTTCAAATAAATAAAACAGGTTTCGTGGCCGAGCGGTAGCATAATAAATTCTTATGAAGGAGGTTCCAGATTCGAATCTCGGTGAGGACAAAATCACTTTTTGAAGCTATCCCCAATTGGGGTTGAATCACCTATCAACAGATTGAAAACATATTATATATATATAATATATTTGTCCGAAAAGTAAGATGATTCTGTGCTTCGGAAAGCACGTTAAGCGGTCGTCTCCGGCTTATTATATACGGAATATTTTCGTACACGAGCCATGCCAGAGGCCTCTGGCAGCTGGTACTACGGTTTGTGAGGTTGGTGTAGTTTTTTAATTCTACCTACTGTACACGAAATTTCATAGATTGTACTGTAAAAGTTCACAGGTAGGCGACCTCATTGCTATAAATTAAAATTTCTCCCAGGCAAATGTGAGTATTCACGATAAAAATGTTTGTATTTATGACAAAGTTATCGTAAATACAAACATATTCAATAGAAAATCAAAACACAAATTACTGGAATGGGTATCACGTTCAAAAATTCAGAGCTTGAAGAACAAAGAAAAACTTAGCTGGAGTTTTCGTGGAAACAGTGAATTAAGAACGACGGCAACCAAAGTTATATTGTATCGATTTTTTTCTTCACCATCCACGAGTTGGTGTACCAAACCCTACCACGCAAATGTGTTTTTGAATTTGGAGTTCATATGTACGTTTATCATTAGACCACTTACCGTAAAGGAAATCACAGTATGAAAGCTCGCGCAACTGCGAAGAAATTCAAAGGTAGTGTGTAAAATTGACCAACCCCTATTGGGCCAGAGTAGACTGGAACCAGAAGGGCCTGATCGCCCTTATACAAAGTAGGCTCAAGTCCCTCGATCGGGACGTATATGTGCTCACAACATATCCACCTAATTGGTTTACAAATTTTGCTATTTTTGATCGATTAACGTTAAGAACATTTCAGAAGCTTTGTATGATCATAAAGGTACGCATTATTTGAACTGGAAATCTTTCGTTCTGGAGGATGTACCGCTGGCGACGACTTGGCTTAGCGGCTATTACTATCTACTTATAGTATAACAGAGGTAACAATATAAAAAGGGTAAATATTAATTTTTGTTCTAAACATCTACATTTCATGCTCATAAATATCTAAATAATACCAATTCTATTAAATATAAGGAAAAATGCTATAGGCACAGTAGTAGGTACAATTTGTACAGCAGTTTTCGGGTATCTCGTAACAAATTTATAGCTTCCCCGGCCTTGGCACGCGTCTCAGTACTTTTTCTTACATAAATGGGGTACGAACCAGTTTAGGAATGTCTGAACGCGTAAGAATGTTCTTGGAATTAATCGTTTTTAATTAATGAAGATTTTAAAAGAAATAAATAAATGAAAAATATCCTAAAGAGAAAAAAAACCTTTATGTAGTTTAGATACTTTCTATTACATAACACAAATCTTATTGCGACTTTCAAAATGATTAAGCAGTTAAAATTAAATTCCATAGAAACAAAATTGAAAGTTGAGATATTCCTTCACAATTCAAACTTGAAACAGCTGGTGAAGTGACGCAATCGTCTCACGACAAAGCGGCACCTTGAACCCGCCACGTCTCGCATAATGGACCCAATACTACAGAGAACGGCTTAGCCCTGTTTAGCCACTCATTGCATTCTACTCACATGCCAAACGCTCCGATGGAATTTGATCACAGCGATATACAATCCATTCACTGCACACAACGCTATACGATACAACTGGTCACTTATGAATGTTAACTTCGAATTTAAAACAAAAGCGTTCTAAATTACAATTGTAATTAAAATTAGAATTTAGAATGATAGCGTGATGTGAAACGTCACTGCAGTGCTACGCGGTGGAGGGAGCTACGGCGGCGTAGCGGTGTCTACGCGCGACGGTGGCGACGCCTGGCGGCCGACTGCGGCGACCAAATACTCGCGCATGCGCGCAGTCCTCTACGCGGATGGATTCGCGATGTCGTCGTCGTGTCAAACCTTTCCTTTCAATAGGTTATGCTTATAATATTTTGAATGGGTTTATATTACAGTCTTTATATTCAATTCAATGGGTGCTTTGGGATTAAAATGAGTTACTTCACTGCGCAGTTACCCATTGTTATAGAGATAACGTTTAAAAATCGATTCTGTAAACATAGGTACTTGATACTCTTATTATAATTATTGGACTCAACAGTTATAAATGCAGTTATATTGGTTTAGATTTTAACCTCAATCAAAGAATTAGCTCTCGTCTAACGAAGTATTTTGTAAAATATAGATATTTGTTACATAATAATTAAACCTAACCTTTTTGGTTAGTTGTTTTCCAAGGGAGGGAGGCAAGTGTCCATCGCTGTTCGAGCACTCTTATACCTGGGTTACTATAGGATGAGCTCTGCTGACAGATTAAAATTTTAAAAACTTTTTAATATTATTTCGTTTATTTATTTATTTATACGTCCAGCAGTGGACTGCAATAGACTGATTGATTTATTTATTTATTAAGTAAAATTACATACTATTTAATGATAAAATAAGATGTGAAGTTACTTTTTTTTAAAATTTTCAGCTATTATGGTTTTTAAACTGAATATTATAAAAAAAAGTTGTTAACGTCGTATGAAGAATTTTGAAGCTGTCAGAACTCATCCTATAGTAACCCGGGTGTAGCCGCTGCACTAAAGGCTAAAGGGTCGGCTCATTGTATGTAAGGCAGGTCAATGGGTCATTGACCTAGCGCACTGCTAAGTACCTATAGTGGGGATCGTAGGTTGATTAGCGAAGCAGCTTAAGACTGGCTTAATTCTAATACCGCAATAGCGTAAAGATAAACGTTGGTCTATTTGGATGATTATTACGTAAATCTTTTCATCAGCTATTAATTGAATAGTGTATTCACTTCTAGGTAAAGGTATATTTTCTTTCACCATTAGTGACAGCGAGTTTTATAATAAGGTCTTTAGTATAAGGTTTGCTGTAAGACATTTCTTTAGAAATAAGCAGTGCCTGTTGTGTCGTTTTACTATGTGATCATTTTCTGTTAACTTTATTGTGTACATCATCACATCACATCAACGGCCCGTTATAGTCCACTGCTGGACTATGAGCCTCCTCCACTTAAGTGGAGGGTTTTGCCATAATCTCCACGCTTGGCAGGCAGGTTGGAGATCGCAGATTAAAAGGTTACTGTATCAGAGAGCGCTGCTGCCCGTTCCCTGTTCAATGTGTAGTCCCTAAGTCACCTCATACGACACCCACGGGAAGACTAGGGGTACAATAAAATTGTGTTCAATAAAAATACAATAAAATTAACCACAAGTGTACAATAAAATTAAATAATAAAATAAATAAATAAATATAGCTAACGAACAAACTACGTATATAATATCATAAGTTTTCGGTAACATAAATACTACTCGTAGTATGTACGTACAGTCCAAAAGCGTGTCAATGCGCATTTTTTATATTTAAAATTGTTTAAAGAAAAAAAACAGTTTTAGAGTGTTGAGGGTGTGGTAATAATGTTTCTTTCACTCCTTTCTCCTAGTAACAAACATACCAGGGCCAGGGGCTTAAACTTCGTAGACTTTAAGCTGCCTAAATTCTAAGTGTAAACATACCTCAAGCACTCTATTTAAAAGCACGTGGCCATTAAAAAATAGCTGGAATCGTCAAAAAAATACACGCACCACAGCTCCAATCGGCGCAAACAATACAAACAGACAGTTTGCAGAGTCCAAAACCCGTGAAAGTAAAACAACGACAAGTGAAAATGCCTGTAAAACGTTGCCTGCGACCGGTTACGAGATTCAGCACTGCTGGAACCGTTGTCGGAGAGTTTCCGTTATGACATGTTTAGACATTGCCAGTAAACTTGCCGTGTTATCGACAATGGTAAGAACTGTACCGCAGCTTGTGTCCGTCAATATGCGGATGCCGTTCCTACTGCACGCCGCTCTGCACGATACTCGGCTCTTCTTATACAATAGCTGCCAGTTACGGCCGAATACATACCCGGTTCTTACCGTCACGACACGACAAAAGAGGGAGCATAAATGTATGGGAGTGTATGAACCGTCTTCCCACTGCGCCGTTTTCTTACCGTCAACAACTTGTCTATGCCCCGACTGTCAAAGGAGGCATGAATGTATGGATCTGGACGATGGATCTACTGAGAACGAAGACGGTGTGCGAAGGTGTCACTTTTTTTAGACAGACCCTTTGATTCTTTCTTAATCTGTGGAATGTTGTCGGCTGTTGTTGTGTCGGTAAGCATAGATTTTTTGGTGTGAAACCAGCCTATATCGTCACGCCCTCCACCATCTTTTCCAAATTATTCCGTTGATATTATTTAAGCGCGTTTAGTTTCCCAAACTTGACACTGGCACAAAGTTAATCTTGTGCCATAACAAAAAAAAAAAGTCGTAATGCATGACATTATCTGAAGTCGAAGTTTTTTTTTTCAGTAGGCAGTTGCATTAAAGCTGACTGACAACTTATTAAGATTAGTCGGGAATTCGCGCATCATACCATCCCACTATGGGAAGAAGTAAGAAAAATCAGGCCATAAAATAGTCGCGTATTAATTACGTCTCGTTATTAATCATTTAGTTTTAAGGAAAATGTTTCGATGTTTGTTCAACCTTCACGCTTAAAGTACTCAATGGATTTGGATAAAATTTGGAATGGAGATAGTTTGTAGCCTGGAACTACACAGAATACTTTTTACGGGAAAAAGTCCTATTCCCACGGGAAAATCTCACATAACACGAGCGCAGTATAAAGTATCATATCCGCATAAATATCTTGCCGCTAATAATAGCAGATTTTATAAAGATAGATACAATTTTCAATGTTCTATGTTGTATAAAATATTTGGTTTAAGGTTGGGAAATCAATGGAAACATATTAAAACTTTAACAGAATTTCGAATGATCCTAACAATTTTTGAAGAAATTAAAAAGTGTCGTGTAAACTTAAAGTAAATGACGTTATAATATATTATTGCATTGTTACTTACTTTCGGTTAGAATCCCTATTGTTAAAACAAATTGAAATTTCACGAAAAAATAAGAGGAAATTCAACTTTTTTTTTTATGTTAGCTGCTTGTTTGCGCGATTTACGTAAGTCGTTCAAAACAATTGACTTTGAACTGGTAATGCGCGGAAGCATGTCATCCTATAAAATTAAAAAGCGCTAGATAAAAAAATATAGTTATCTCTTTCTCTCTTAACATAGATTAGTTGGCCGAATTCCGGTCTTTGATATTACGAATATTGACCGGTTTCTCTTACTTATTCCCATAGTGTCCGTCCGTTATTTACCGTCCTAATCCAATTTAAATACAGTAGCAAATATGTGCTTGCCATACGCCGTTGTCCGTTAGAGCAAATCATAGAATAGAATATACTTAAATCATCAAGTTTAAAAATGCGCGATTACTGCATTGGATTACTGGCATGGTGTAGATATGCATACAGTTCAGTACTGGATCTGTATTTGCAACAGCTGTATGAGAAGTCTCGTCCGATAGCGAGTGCTGTTAGCATAGGAAGCATTCTGGTGATAGAAATACTCTATGCATTTCAGCGTTGGAACGTGTGCGTGTGCATTGACGTTGATTGATTGGTAACTTAAATTATATTTAAAACTAGTAAAAGGCCAAGTGATCATATTTGCATAGAGCATCATATTTGCTTTTGCTAAGTGATCATATTTGTATAGGTATTATGCGTGTGAAAAGTTCTTCTGCTTCCGTGGAGATGAAAATTAATATAAATAATTTAAAAAAAGTGTCAGATAAAAAGCACTGACTGGAAGTAAAAGCAATGTATTTTAAAATAAGCCAGCTTTTTTATATTTTATCTTCATAGTTTCGTTACATAAGGTTTACAGCTTAATAAAGTCTCAGAAGATTTAATAAAATCCAATAAAAGCAAGCAGAAGGGTTTAAGTTCACTGTAAGGTTAAAATATGAAACAAAAGCAATATTAGGAACACCATGCCACACTTAGCACATTAGGCGGGAGAGTTGTGCTCGATAGCAGAACTGGGACGCTGATAGCGACTCGGTTCAGGAAACTGAGCAGTTGATTTATTTGCAAAGATACATTTCGGGCTGTTGCTAAAAGACGCTTTGTAAACGTTTATTGCCAAACTGGGAAAGGGCGTTGAAGTTCACAATGTCTCAAGTCGAACTAACCGTGTTCAGTATAACCGTCTTTAAAACCCGAAATTATGTGACAAAAAATCATACTTTTCATTTGGGCTTCTGGTAAATTAAAATAATAAATATATACACATATACGGGATACTAAAGCTAGCAATTTTATTTTTAAATTATACGTTCCTAATGAATGTAAATATTATCAGCCCAGTTACAGAGACTTTGCTAGCGAATATAACAAGCAAAATCTCAGAAAAGTTGGAAAAAGAGAAGCAAATAATGTTGTACTTTTAATATCAATCAAGACAGTCTGCAAAGTTCTGTGAAGATATATTGTGAGTAGATTTCTATATAGTAGGTAGATATACGTACGATTTTTAAAATTTTATTTTACATCAATCAGCCTATAGCAGTCCACTGCTGGACGTAGGCCTCCCCAAGGGTACGCCAAAGCGCACGATCACCCGCTTTCCTCATCCAGCCACCGCCAGCGACCTTCTTCAGGTCATCAGTCTACCTGGCAGGGGGGCGTCCCACACTACGTTTCCCGAGACGCGGTCTCCATTCGAGAACCCGTCTGCTCTAACGCTCATCAGTTCTGCGACAGACATGGCCAGCCCACTGCCACTTCAGCCTGCTACATTTCTGGACAATATCCACCACCTTGGTCCTCTGCCGGATGATTTCGTTTCGGATTTTATCCCGTAGCGAAATACCAAGCATAGATCTTTCCATAGCTCGCTGAGTGACATGTAGCCGGTGGGCCAGCTTCACCGTCATGTTCCACGTCTCGGCTCCGTATGTCAAAACGGGTAGGACACACTGGTTATAAACCCTGCTTTTCAGACTATTTTACATACTTAAATATAATTTATTTCTTTCTTTTCTTGCTAAGTATTTTCGTGTTTTAAGTATTTACCGATCTACAAAGTAGGTATTCATTGGAATAATTTCAATTTAGGTATAGGAAAATCACAAATCAACAGTGTTTTGAATAATGAAAGCATCCTGAAATAAGTCACTCACTTCAGTTTCTTTAAGCGTCCCTGGGGGAATTATTTAGGTTGAAAAGATATTCATTTCCATTTTAACTGCGACGTAACTAGAGCGACTGCTGTCAACTAGGTTTTGAGAGCTGTCAGTTAGAAAAGAGCCAATGCTACGGCCACTATTAATTTAATTTCCCTTTGTCTGTTCACAAACAGAATTTGATTGAAATTGGGAACGGTCGGAGTATTTTTAGTTTTCTCTTTATTTATTTAATGACGGAATGTGCCGTGTGGTGACGGCAGAGTAGAATACATTTGTCACCAACCACTATTCTTCCCGTGGGTGTCGTAAGAGGCGACTTCGGGACTACACATTGAACAGGGAACGGGAGCAGCGTTCTCTGATACAGTAACCTTTTAATCTGCGATCTCCAACCCGCCTGCCAAGCGTGGAAATTATGGCAAAACCCTCCACTTAAATGGAGGAGGCTCATAGTCCAGCAGTAGACTGTAACGGGCCATTGATTTGATTTTGATTTGTGTGTATGTGTGTTTTTTGTTTGCATTAACATACTAGTATTTGAGCAATCCTGTAATATTAATGTTGAGATCATTATAAGACAACGTCAAAGATAAGCCAAAAATAAAATAACATTGATACACAGCAGGTCTAAAAAAATATTTTCCAGTAGACCCAAAAAAACATAGCAAACAGGATTTGTTTAGCGATTAAAAGTCTTTCCATCTATTCGGTAATATGCATGATATTATGTGTTTGGAAATATAATTAAGATTATGATTAGCTGTCGACATCAAAGCATAAATAAATCGATTTAGAATTCATACTGGCACTAAAGGGAAACCTGCACACTCCTGCGAAGAAATTCAAAGGTTGTGTGTGAAGTCGACCAACCCGCACTGGGCCAGCGTGGTCGCCTTTGGCCTGATCGCCCAATTCAGGTTAAACTCGAACCCCTCGATGGCGATGGGAACGTATATATCGATGATTATGATGATAAAATAAATAATAATACTAGATATGCTATATTTTGTGGTTATGGTAAGTATCAAACAAGATTACACTCATTTAGTAACCATTCTCGAAAATTCACACCGACTATACCGTACAATTCGTTTTGCGTGGCTGTGTGTAATTAGACGTAATTGCGTTGCGCTACAGTTGGAGTTTTGTGTACATTGCCTGATTACTAAAAGGATTGTGCGCGAGTATCTGCATTCACTAAGCAATGGGCGATTGAAATTCCGCGAGATTTAACTACGCTCAGTAATTAATTACAAAACTACAATAAGAATACCCTAAAATAAAATTTTATTTATCAAAAAATAGTGTTCACGGAGACCACGTAAGTCAAAAATAGCTACTTTAAAAAAGCGAAAAATTTGACTTCTCAAGCGAATGGCAACAACGACTTCAATATACTAAAAGTTGTGTTCAATAAAAGTCAAATGGTTTGAATACATAGTTTGTATGTTACTTCTTAGGCAGGACTTTCCAAGGCTACTAACCGTCGAAATGCCTAGATTTGACCCAAACACACAATTTTTATTAAAAAATAACAGTAAGTATTATTTCCAACATAATATTACGAGAGTTAAAATAAAGTAACCTATTTAACCACAATAAATTACGTATAAGCTAAAGTTAATTAGGAAAAGTGTGTTCAGTAAATTAAAAAATAATGATGAAGAAATGAGAGCCTTAGATCTTTCTTATTTCGTTTAATAAGTAGACCACTGAGCCGTTTATTCATTAATTACTTACTTAATCAAAATTTGTGAGTAAAAGTACTGTAGCCAAAACATCTACGAGGAGGGATCAAAAAGTAGTGAGAACGACATACTCCTTGGTAAGAAAAAAAAAATACTGGCAGGCATAGCTCAGATACATATATTTGTAATATTAATAAAGAAAAAAAATCTTCGATTCTCTTTTGTTTTTTTCTGAATGTAGTCATTTGTTTGCTTCGTGTCGGAACGTGTTCTCGAAAATGGAGAAAAACGAAGTGCTAGCCGTTATTAAATACCTCTGTTTAAAAAAGTTAACGACTCAAGAGATTCATTGCGAATTGGAGGCAACATTAGGAGAGTCTGCTCCGCCGTATTCTACTGTCGCAAGGTGGGCTTCTCAATTTCGAGTAGGGAGAACGAGCACGGAAGACGAACATCGTTGCGGCCGTCCATCGACGTCAGTCACCCAAGAAAATGTTGCGAAAGTCGAGAAAATTGTATTGAGCGATCGAAGAGTTACCATCCGATACTTAATTCAAGAAACGGGCATTTCATATGGAAGTATTTAATCCATATTGAAACAATCTTTGAATATGAGAAAAGGTTCCGCAAGATGGGTGCCGAGAATTTTAACCGACAGTCAGAAACAAAATCGACTTGACATTTCGAAGATATTGTTGGACAAGTTTCAAGAAGATTCTGAGAACTTTTTGTCTCGTTTCGTAACAATGTGGAACGAAGGTGGAGGTAGTATTTTTAACTGAAACGATTAGATGTGGTGAATGATCATCTATTTTTATTTTCTTTAGCAAGGTTTTTACACTCACGCTGACAAAGATAGAATCTGCTCTTTTTTAATCAAGTCAAAACTTATCTTCCAAATTCAAATAAATCCAAATGTTTACGGCCAGCAACAGCCAAAGAGGCAAAGAGGTATAGGTATGCACACATACCTAACACAATGGACGAAACATGGGTCCATCATTTTGATCCTGAGACAAAACAGCAATCTTCGCAATGGAAACGGCCATCATCACCGACCCCGAAGAAGTTTCGTGCCATGGCATCGGCTGGCAAGGTTATGGCCTCAATATTTTGGGACTCGGAAGGGATATTGTTGATTGATTACCTGGAGCGTGGAACCACTATTACAGGCCAATATTATGCAGCTTTAATTCCCAAGTTGAGGAATGCCATCAAAGAGAAAAGGAGAGGGAAACTTCGAAGGGGCGTGCTGTTTCATCACGACAACGCACCCGCGCACAGGTCGGCAGTTGCGATGGCTGCCATTCAGCAAGCTGGCTTCGAATTGGTTGACCACTTCCCTTATTCATTAGATCTGGCGCCTAGCGATTTTTATCTGTTCCCCAAATTGAAAGAATACTTAAGGGGAAACAGGTACGAAGACGATAACGAGGTGATGGATGCCGTGGAGAGCTTTTTGTAGGACCAAGACAAAACTTTTTTTTAAGGGGATTGAAGCCTTGGAAAAGCGCTGGACTCGGTGTGTAGAGAGACTCGGAGACTATGTAGAAAAATAAATTATTAAGTTATCAATAGTCATTATATTCTATTTCATTCTTACTACTTTTTGATCCCTCCTCGTAATATTGGGACTTTCTGATTTAAATAGCATTTATTAAACAAATCAAGTTATATTGTTAGAACCATACCACCATGATATCCGTAATCGCTTAAGGCGCAAAGGATACCATGCTGAATTGCTATTGATATGACTAGGAAGGAACAACCCGGAACGTGGATGAACCCTGAACCCTTCATCATGAACCCTTTCCGTCATTCTCAATTTTAAGTTAAATATTTATATGTAAATCAGAATTTGTGGTTAAATTTATCACAGTCTGGATTTGCAGTAGCGCAGCGTCAGCAGACGCCGACGTATTGCGGACATCCATAAAAGTACGAAGAAGTATAAGAAGTAAGAATATTTGTATAGTATTGTACTGAGAAAAGTATAAAAAATATCTGACAAAAAAAAAATATTTCCGTCATTAAGAGTTCGTCTGGAATTAACAATATTTCTGAATTTGCTCCGTAGCAGGACGCTACACACTTGATTTCAATTAATTTTGCTTCTCTAACGAGGTAAAAAGCTGCAGCGGGTATGTTACTAACATTTACTTCGGAATATTGTTTTAACTTACATCTATACATTTTGTAAAATATAACATCAACATCATCAACGGCCCGTTACAGTCCACTGCTGGACTATGAGCCTCCTCCACTTAAGTGGAGGGTTTTGCCATAATCTCCACGCTTGGCAGGCGGGTTGGAGATCACACATTAAAAGGTTACTGTATCAGAGAGCGCTGCTGCCCGTTCCCTGTTCAATGTGTAGTTTTAAGTCGCCTCTTCCGACACCCATGGGAAGAGTAGGGGTTGGTGACAAATGTATTCTACTCTGCCGTCACCACACGGCTTTTTAACAATATAACATTACCAAACTAAATTCGTAAAGATACTTTACTGCGATATTCATTCGAGCAAATAGGAGGAGGAATGTTCGAATTGCCTTTGTTTTCATATTACAAAGCATTTGGTACGATGCACTGTGAATTTCGCTCCGGGAATCACTTTGTCAACGATATTACGAATCTCGGTTTGCTGCGAAACTATGTACTTTTGAACATTCCTTTTGTCCTTGTACCACAGGGTCGGCACAATATTTTTTTTCGAATCCGTGTTGTCAAAGTATTGCTGGCCGCTTGTTTGATCTCAAACTTCTGAGTTTGGAACAAGTTAGGCCCAACGCAAACCCAGCGCGGCGATACTGATAAGATACTGATAAGTCAACAATTTAAATTAAACCCTAATCCCTATCTTATAAGGTTGAAAACGCCAGGCAAAGGTAAATATAAGAGCGCCGCGCTCGGTGTGCGTTGGTTGTAGGGGAAAAATGGGACAGAAATCCAGAAAAAAATATCTTCGAGCAAAAAGCGCAAATGTTTCCATTTTCGCTACGAGTAAGATACTCGATGCTTGTCTATCATGTAAACACAGCAATGTTTTAGCACTGAGGAGGCAGGTCGCCCGCGTCGAACCACAGTTCAGGCCTAACCGGGAACCAATTTCCCTCTTTGAAAAACAGATAGTAATAAACTCGTCCCACATGAGATCGAAGCTGTACTTTAAAAATGATGCGACGCCGAAATAAGTTAAAAATAAAGAAAATCCAAGATGGCGGCCAAAGTAGGTATCCTACTACACTTTTTGGTCAGAGAGTCGCCTTCAGGGCGGGGCTTTTTTTCCATAGTGCCACAAAGGCTACACTCCAACCCACTTTTTACCCAACAGTTTTATTCAATCCTCTTTACACTCGATTCCACTTTAGCTCACATTTCTTTAAAACTGGGGCACTGAGCATTAATCTCGTTCCCGAGAGACTTACTGGTAATTCTGAACTTAACCACGACACTATCGACGTGATAACTCACTGGAGCTTGGATTAAAACTAGTTTTTATTTTATTTTTATACTATTGAATTGTAATGTATACGTCCTAATTCCTTTAAAATTACTACAAGATCCGGAAAAACGTCTTCTTCATAGACTATCTTTTATAGTGAATACAGCTTGTAATCGGCATTTATTTTACACTGTGTAGGACTACATAGTTTCCAACAAACTAACGAATGACAAGAATATGTTAGGAACAAGTACGTATTGTAAGAAGAAGTAACATCCTTAAGATCCTACCTGACTGCGCACACTTCGAAAAAAAATCATAACTCCGAAAAAACTAAATATATTAAAAAAGCGGACGATCATTTTAAAGTATAGGTACTTTAGTATTTTTAGAAATACCGAATTTTATAAAATCTTACACGGTGTAGTAAGAGATAGCGAAAGTGCTAAAAACGGCCGTTATTAGCACTTTCGCTATCTGTTACTACAATAAACAATAGATAACTGAATTTATCAATTCTAAAAATACAACAAGACTAATGAATGAAACAATTTGATCGTTCATATTTTTGATATTTTGTGTTTTCACTAAGTTATGATTTTTTATCCAAGTGCCGCTAGTGTTCACATAAGGTACCCCCTTAAGCAAAAGGAATGGCGAAGTAAACAAGACAGGCCTAAGTAATTCAAGGATGCGATTGACTACTGAATGAAATATAGAGCGATTCTCTGATTTCTATTCGAGAACTCAGTTTGTTGGTAGAACAAACTAGAGCTCAGTGCCCGAACTGGCGAATAGTCTGCGCGCCTTCGCCTCTGATTTCGAACGCTAGAATTTGTTTTTGAAACTCTGTAATCAGTTTTGAGCACCGAACTGCTTGCATTGCTGATAGAGATTTGGTGAAGAGAGATTGGCGATGCAAATGAAGATTTATGATAGTTACAAACTATTGAAACTATAGTCATCTACAATGTTGACGTAATAAACTGCTTAGCCTTAGTAGTTCGATTGTTTCGTCAGGTATAAAACAATTGCTTGGTTGTTTTGTAATAAAGGATTTTCTTCGTATCCTACAAGTATGCTCTAGTTACCAGTCCATAGACGTCCCCATTGAGGAGCTTGACCTGAATAAGGTTTAGTAATGATAAACTCTTTGTTCTGCCAAGTGGACTGATGACCTGAGGAAGGATCGTGCACTTTGGCGTACCCTTGGGGAGGCCTACGTCCAGCAGTGGCCTGCAATTGGCTGATTGATTGATTGAATGGTAAACTGTACAAATCCAGGTCTAACAGCAAAACAATGTCCTTAAAATCAGAAAAGGTGTTCGTTTAATTACCGTATATCTAAGTACATGAAAATATAAAAGTTAACGTCCAACTTCTAACTATTTAAAAGCAAAACTACCAGGAACGCAGAAATGGAGCGAAGCAGCAGGTTTCAAGCGGGAGAATTTGACCGGATTCCGCAGAACAAATTAGTGGAGCAGAAGCCAGCGTGACCAACAGAATGTACGGAACTTTTAAAGCGGCCTGCTGGTTAATAAAAACAGTCACTCTATCCATTCCTAATGCTTCCACGAGCGTCCTGCGACCTGAAGATACCGCAACTATTACTGCCCGTTATTAAACAAGAAAGAAAATAATGCTATAACTATGCTCTTCATCTGTTCTTTTCGTTAACAAAGCTAGACAGCCAGCAGGCTACGCTTATGGTGAATAATAAAACATAATACAGTACTTTATGACCAAACAGAGTGCTTATCGAAATCAGGGTGACTTAATTACCTCATTATCATTGTACGGGGTGCAATAACAACCGCATGGTTAAATATGGATGTGTGACTGCGGGCGGTCGCGCGGATACTGGCCTGATAACATCGACAGCCTGCGGGGTGTATGTATACAGCCATTTTGTTGGAAGAGAACTGTTTTAAAAAACTTTATTATACATTTTTAAAGAATGCTTTTTTCGTTCACTCCGAAATATCAGCGGAAAAGTTCACATTCAGAGGCAGAGGCAGATTCTCGCAGTAAACTGTCAACCAATCTTGGGAAGGTCGTCATAATAGACAACATAACAATAGTAGAATAAGTAATTTATAGAGTAAAGAATTGTGGCTCGATTACTAAAAATTTGAAAATGTAGAATAAATATTATTGAGAATTGCATATGAGATAATACCAATTGCAATTAAAATAAGAAAAGGACGGGCTCTCGGCTAACTTCACGCTAATCTCGTATGGGCTACATTTTGTTTGCAATGGTTTCACAGAATGACGTCAAATCAAGAAGCGCCCTCCCAATCCTATTCTCCTTTTAATCGCGGAGGTTTAACACAAGGAGTGTAAACTGTTCTCGCTTTTTTCCTAACATATACCAAATTGGTAATATATCGGGCTCGGGCTTGCAAAAACAGATCAAGCAACTGGTTGCTCGAGTCGTAGCTTATTGACGGTTCAGCCTTTAGAGATATACTTGGGTACGTATTATAAAGACATTGCTCAACAGCATTTCTTACTTGTTACATTTACTACTTGTATAGAACCAATCGATAAAATTTAGGAAGAACAACCCAAAGAGTGCAACTGGTTGGCCCTGTGACGCTGACAGTTCAGATTCACGAGACTATGTGTGACGTATAATAAAGTAATAACTCAGCAGCTAGACAGGGCATCGGTCGGGCACTAACCCGTCAGCGTGGCGCCAGACCATCGATTCAAGCCAGGACGCAGCCCCAACACACTATAGCAATACGATTACTCACGACCACTAGTAGGTGACACATACAGAAAAACCCTACATAGCGAAAGTAACATACAGATAAAAGCAGAGCAGAGCTTTAGAAATCATGATATGTCTAGTTAGGGTATCCTATGAAAGGTTTTTCCAATGTTTTCTGTAGCAGGGTGTCTAGATATAGTACGAGCTGTGTTATTTTATGTTGTTAGCGAAGCGGTTACAATTATTATTACGGCGCGAATAAACCTATTGAGGTTTCTTTGGTGTAATAAACCTAATATGTTATAAAAAAAAAGTAGCACACATTAAAACATATTAGGTCCTTACATATGAAATTGGCGTTTTGTCGTACTGGCCACTTTGATCACAAATTTCTCCTATTTGGTTAGGAATTCGAAATTCAAATTTATACAGCTATTTCCACATGTAGTTGTGTTTCGTAAACCGTCATTCATTTGTTTTTTACTTATCTTTTTTCTGTTTGCATCGCTCGATTTACAAAATGGAAAATTTGAAATATCGCGTTATTTACGAGTACGAGTTCCACCGTGGCACCAGTGCTGCGGAAACGGCTCGAAGGGTTAATGATGTGTATGGCGGTTGTGTCGCAAAAGAAAACACAGTGCGTTTTTGGTTCCAACGTTTTCGTTCTGAAAATTTCGACCTGCAAAACAAGCCCCGTGGACGGCCGGAGACCCAAGTTGATAATGAAGCATTGAAGGCTATTGTGGAAGCGGATCCATCGCAAACCACGTCCGAGTTAGCTGCAGGCTTCGGTGTTAGTGATAAAACTGTTTTAATCCACTTGAAGCAAATTGGGAAGATTAAAAAACTTGAAAGGTGGGTTCCTCACGAATTGAGTGAAGCAAACCGGCAAATGCGCGTCAACTGCTGCGTTACATTACTTGACCGGCACAATAACGAAGGGATTTTAAATCGAATCATTACCTGTGATGAAAAGTAGATTCTCTACGATAATCGGAAGCGCTCATCGCAATGGCTGGACCCTGGCAAGCCAGCCAAAGCCTGCTCCAAGCGAAAATTGACCAATAAAAAGTTACTTGTAAGCGTTTGGTGGACTAGCGCCGGTGTCGTTCATTACAGTTTTCTCAAATCTGGCCAGACGATTACGGCAGATGACTATTGTCAGCAATTGCAAACCATGATGGAAAAGCTAGCTGGTAAACAACCGAGGCTGGTCAATCGCTCTACGCCACTGCTGCTTCACGACAACGCTAGACCACACACTGCACAACAGACGGCTAGCAAATTAGAAGAGCTTCAATTGGAATGTCTAAGGCATCCACCGTACTCCCCGGACCTTGCTCCAACAGATTACCATTTTTTTCGAAATTTGGATAACTTCTTGCAAGGGAAAAAATTCAACTCAGATGGGGCAGTCCAAATCGCCTTCAAAGATTTTATTGATTCCCGTCCGAATGGTTTTTTTAGTAAAGGGATCAATGAACTACCTATGAGATGGCAAAAGTGCATAGATTACAATGGCTCATACTTTGATTAAATAAATATACTATATAAAAATTTTTCGACTTTTTGTTCCTCCCATACAAAACGCCAATTTCATATGTAAGGACCTAATATTTGGCAATATTTTTGGGTTAAGATTCGATAAATACGCACCTAAAAGTAAATACATCACTGTTTAGTTTACGTTTTTTAGTGTATAAGGTATACAGGTAAAGGAGTTTTAAAGATGATTATGTTTCCGAGTCATAAATAGATAGGAAATGAAAAGTCCTATCCTACCGTTCGCTATCTTACCACTGTGGCACACAGACAATAGCGACCTGCATACAATACTCACCTGCACGCAGAAAGATAGTCATCTGCACGCAGAAAGATTTGATGGACGCCACACAATCCGCCGTCCAAGTGGCCACATTCTGGGCTACAACAATATAAAGTTTCGACTTGCCATCGACTCGCTAAGAAGAAGAATTGCGACTAGGTCAGTTTTTTTAATAGGAAATACAAAACGCGTAAAACCTCTCAAACTGAATAACTTTTGTTCTAGCAAGTCCGAATTGCATCTTTAACAAGTATCAATCTCTGAAATGCATCACAGATGAGGAGGAATGGTTCTCCGATTCAGATTACATCATTTTACGAGCGTCTGAGGTATTATGCACAATGAGGAAAAGGCTGGCGACAATAAGCATAAATCTGAATAAAGTGGATGTTTAATGAGGCGGATCGAACGCAGAATGGAATAACGAGGACTTTTCTAGAAGTGCACTTATTTAGTACAATAGCTAGCCAGTACTTGCGGCTAAACGCATACCGCTCCTGCTACGGGGAAAATGTTAAATTTCCAGACGCTTTTTTTTATGTGTAAATCTTGTAAATGTTACTGTCGGTTGAGTATGTTTTCTTTTTCCCAAAATGACCTATTATGACCGAGTCACGCAAGAAGAACGCCGGACGAGGCACGATCTCGCACCAAACAACTTAGACGATGCAATGTTTCTGTTTCATATCTAGCGACCCGCCCCGGATTTGCATGGTCCATATTTTTTATTAACAGTGCCAAGCCGCGCCGGCCGTGTAGGCGAAAGTCGCATACGCGGCCTGGCAAAAGTCGTGGAGTAAAATTTGATATTCGTTGCGTTGCCAAGGTGCCTTATAGTTTTATCTCATTGTCTACGAAATGTACATCGAATGCCGCAACCGCAACTTTTTACCGTGATTTGTTTGTTAGTAAATGATACGGAATGCGGTGTCCAGTGGGTGGTTGGCCCGAGGTATGAAATGTGAGGAAAGGTGGAGGCGGTATTATTAAAAGATTCGATTAGATGCAAAAGAAATCGTTTATTTTATAATTTTTATCCCCTCAAGACACATGCATACGTGAGGACATTCTACAAAAGAAACAGCTCTTGAGCATTCCAAGTATATTTGTTTTTTCTAAATTCAAATAAACCCAACGATTCTAATATTTATTGCCAGCAATAACCAACGAGACTGAGACGTGAACGTCCTTTTTCCTCCGAGGTATGAACACATACCTAACAAAATGTGTTGATAGGGCGTCTCTAGTAAGGTGCGAGCAGCGAACAACGGTTCCTTGCTCTGTGAGCTAGACTAACTAATGGCTGGTTTACACGTATTAAGTTGTTTAGTAGTTAACTAAATTTTAACTTAATTTTAAGCAACTTAATGCGTGTAAACAGCGAATTTAGTAGTAAGTTGCAAGTTAAAATTTAGTGTGCAAGTAAACAAGTAGATTAGAACTTTTTCTATTTTTCGGGTAAGTTGGTGGGCGTGGCCTGTCACTTGACACGTTTGGAAAGGCGCAATTTAGTTAATTTTAAGTTAAATGCGAAGTGCGAAGTTAAGTGCGAGTGTTTTATGTTTATTTTTTGGATATATTTT